>CAWUFW010019370.1:0-188455 GCA_963921515.1 Calotriton arnoldi
TATCACTAAATACATACACACATATAAACCTATAAGTCACTCCTATGGCAGGCCTTATCAATCCTGAAGGCAGAGTGCGTGGTTCCTATGTGAGAGGGTGCCCCTGCATGAGCAGGGCCCCTCTGCAGCGTTCGGAGACCCTTCTCTGATGCTGTTTGTAGTGCAGCCTGACCATATACTCTTAAGCGCATTATAACCTCGCGTTAAATGCTAACTTTGGGATGGCTGCATGGAAACATGTCGTGTTTGGTGTCAAACATCTTGGAATACTACCCCCCGTCAGTTCTGGCGGCGGGGGTAGCATTCCACCCTTCTAGAGGGAAAGACATGTACACACCGATATGCCCGGTACTGACTTTCCAGAGCCCTGGCATCACAAAATGGATGCCGCTGCCACAGACACGAGTCTGGCCTCCTGCTGCTGACCGAAACTCCGGCAGGGGAGGCCTGGACAATAGGTTTCCTGTCCCAGGGAGGTGTGACCACCTCCCCAGACAGGATAGTGTGTATTGGGGCTGGGCGGGAGCACTCTCGGGTGCTTTGAAATCCTGCACTGGGGGCACACTTGGTGTCCCTGTGCATACCCCAGTTCAAACCAGCTCAGGGGCTTCCAGCCCCTGCTCTGGCGCGAAACTGGACAAAGGGAAAGGGTGTAACCACCCTCTGCCCTGGCCCTCCCATAGGTGGGGCCACAGAGTATGTCCAACCCCCTACCTTAGTATAAGTAGGGGAACCCAGTCCTTAGGACTTTAGATTTACCTGGACGAAACTCTGACACAGAATCCTGGACCTTCGCGCTCTACTTCAAGATTAGAGGACTGAAGAATCTCCCTTGGGGTCAAGGAGTGACTCCCCTGCTTGGCAGGCACCAAAGAAGCAATTGTCCGGTCTGCATCGCTGAAGCTCCTGTCGGACGCCAAAGTCTTTGCATCACCAGAGGTGGAATTCCAGACTTTCCCGAGGCTGCCCTGAGTCCCCAGCAAAGCTGAGGCCTGTAGCTGTCGTGGGTAACGTGGAACCGTGACCCCTGGACACCGATCGCATTTGCAAGTGCATCCTCTTCTGGGTCTCCCACGAAGTCGTGCTTTGGGCTTCGAGTAGCCCCAGCCTCCAGCACCAACTGCACCGAAGATCACTGGCCTCCACTCCACGAATGTCCTGTGAGCCAGCTCCACGTGCATCGTCTCGAGGCTCCTTTGCGGTCGCTAATCCATTGGCTAGTAGGCCCTCCCGAAGGCCAATCTTTTTCTGCTTGGGCTCCCTGGTTGCTCCAGGTGTGCCCTGACTTATCCTCGCTGGGTGAGTCCCCCAGACCTTGCTGGTCTGCAACATCGTCCTTCTTCTATTTCCACAAGACTTGCCGTTGCCAAGGCTTGTTGGGTTCAATCCGGTCGCCGACACCCCTGCAATCGACAGACATCGTGGGACAGCTCGAATCCAGCTCCTGGTTGTCGTCGATGCCTCCTGGACCTCGTGGCTGAAGAGTCAATTCGACCGTCAACCTACCTGAAGCACTCGACATCGGTGGGCATCTGCTCATCACCTTCCTGGTCACTGGCTAGTGACCCAGACTCTGTCCCCTCTGCTTTCAGGTTCTTCAGATCTTCGATCCACCTTTGGATCCACCCGAACACTTTCGACTTGGTCGCCAGCAGCACTTTGCAGCAGATCGCCATAGAAAGCGACGACGAAACCCGACCCCGAAAGACACCTATGCACCCGGCTCCCCTGGGTGAGGTAACTCGAGTACTCCGGTGCTCCCGTGGGTATTGACACTAGAACAGCCTAGTTCTCAAAGGGTTTGCTCCAAGTCCTCCTCTAAGTGTCCCTTTTCTTTTAAATTCTAATCACGACTTTCCCCATAGAAGTTAACGGTGGTTCGCGGCTGTGTTCATACACTGCACGCGTCCCCCGTGGGTCCCCTGTGTCACTGCCTTGGGTGGTTCCTTGTGGTCCAAGCACTTCTACAGGCTCTAGGCCTTGTGTCTAGCTCAGTCGTGGTTCTTATACCACTTTATTGGTATATGGTTTGGTACGCCCCTGGGGCTCAAACGTGTATTTGTGCTATTACTGTAGATAACTAACTTATAACGTATGTACTTCGAACTCTAGCCTCATAAAGAGACTAGAGGGGTGTGTTTAGTAATAAATACATATATTTTGAATATATACCTGGTGTGGTCCTCTTTCATTTGGTCACTCAAGAGATTATAGACTGGTAAAACAAGCTGCTTTACATTCCTTCAAGACTTACCCTGAAGGCTGCTCTCCATAGCTACCACTAGGATAGCTTTCAATAAAGGTTGTCTTTAACCTATCTCCAATAAGGGGTTGTTTGGACTGGTGCAAGGTGCCCACTACAAATAGTGGACAGCATATGCCAGGCCAACTTCTCACACAGAGGTGCAGAAAGAAGCAAGAGAAGTGCAGAAAGAAGGAACAGAGGTGCAAAAAGTGGGAACAGGGGTGAAGAAAGTGGCAAGAGGGGTGCAGAAAGAAGCAAGAGAGGTGCAGAAAGAAACAAAAGAAGTGCATAAAGAAAAAACAGGGATACAGAAAGGGGGAATTGGAGTTGAGAAAGAGGCAAGAGGGATACAGAAAGAAACAAGAGAGGTGCAGAAAAAACAAAAGAAGTGCAGAAAGAATGAACAGTGGTGTGGATAGAGGCAAGAGGGGTGCAGAAAGAAGGAACAGAGGTGCAAAAAGTGGGAACAGGGGTGAAGAAAGTGGCAAGAGGGGTGCAGAAAGAAGCAAGAGAGGTGCAGAAAGAAACAAAAGAAGTGCATAAAGAAAAAACAGGGATACAGAAAGGGGGAATTGGAGTTGAGAAAGAGGCAAGAGGGATACAGAAAGAAACAAGAGAGGTGCAGAAAAAACAAAAGAAGTGCAGAAAGAAGGAACAGTGGTGTGGATAGAGGCAAGAGTGGTGCAGAAAGAAGGAAGAGAGGTGAAAAAGAGGCACGACGCGTGCAGAAAGAAGCAAGAAGGGTGCAGAAAGAAGCAAGAGAGTTGCAGAAAGAAACAAAAGAAGTGCAGAAAGAAGGAACAGAGGTGCAGAAAGAGGCAAGAGGGGTGCAGAAAGAGGGAATAGTGGTGCAGAAAGAGGCATAATGGTTGCAGAATGAAGGGAGAGAGGTGCAGAAAGAAGCAAGGGAAGTTCAGATAGAAGCAACAAAGGTGTAGAAAGAGGGATGAGGGGGTGGAGAAAGAGCCAAGGAAAGTGCAGAAAGAAGCAACAGAGATGCAAAAAGGGGGAACAGGGGTGAAGAAAGTGGCAAGAGGGGTGCAGAAAGAAGCAAGAGAGGTGCAGAAAGAAACAAAAGAAGAGCAGAAAGAAGGAACAGAGGTGCAGAAAGACGCAAGAGGGGTGCAGAAAGAGGGAAGAGGGGTGCAGAAAGAAGCAAGAGATGTGCAGAAAGAAACAAAAGAAGTACAGAAAGAAGTGACAGTGGTGCAGAAAGAGGCAACAGGAGTGAAGAAAGAGGGAAGAGGGGTGGAGAAAGAGGCAAGGGGTACAGAAAAAAGCAAGAGAGGTGCGGAAAGAAACAAAAGAAGTACAGAAAGAAGGAACACAGGTGCAGAAAGAGGCAAGAGGGGTGCAGAAAGAGGCAAAGGGGGGCAGAAAGAAGCGAGAGGTGCATCAAAGAAACAAAAGAAGTGCAGAAAATGGGAACAGAGGTGCAGAAAGAGACAAGAGGGGTGCAGAAAGAAACAAAAGAAGTACAAAAATAAGTAATAGAGGTGCAGAAAGATGCAAGAGGAGTGCAGAAAGAGGGATGAGGGGTGCAGAAAGAGGCACGAGGGGTGCAGAAAGAAGCAACAGATATACAGAAAGGGGGAAGTGGGGTGGAGAAGAGGCAAGAGGGATACAGAAAGAAACAAGAGAGGTACAGAAAGAAACAAAAGAAGTGCAGAAAGAAGGAACAGAGATGCAGAAAGAGGCAAGAGTGGTGCAGAAAGAGGGAAGAGGGGTGTGAAAGATGCACGAGGGGTGCAGAAAGAAGCAAGAGGGGTGCAGAAAGAAGCAAGAGAGTTGCAGAAATAAACAAAAGAAGTGCAGAAAGAAGGAACAGAGGTGCAGAAAGAGTCAAGAGGGGTGCAGAAAGAGGGAAGAGAAGTGCAGAAAGATGCACAAGGGTTGCAGAAAGAAGGGACAGAGGTGCAGAAAGAAGCAGGAGAAGTGCAGAAAGAAGCAACAGAGGTGCAGAAAGAAGGATGAGGGGCAGAGAAAGAGGCAAGCGGAGTGCAGAAAGAAGCAAAAGAGATGAAAAAAGGGGGAAGAGGGGTGGAGAAAGAGGCAAGAGGGGTGCAGAAAGAAGCAAGAGAGATGCAAAAAGGGGAACCAGTGATGGAGAAAGTGGCAAGAGAGGTGCAGAAATAAGCAAGAGAGGTGCAGAAAGAAACAAAAGAAGAGCAGAAAGAAGGAACATAGGTGCAGAAAGAGGCAAGAGGGGAGCAGAAAGAGGCACGAGGGGTGCAGAAAGAAGCAAGAGTGGTACAGTAATAAGCAAGAGAATCGCAGAAAGAAGCAATAGAGGTGGAGAAAGATGGATGAGGGGCAGAGAAAGAGGCAAGCGGAGTGCAGAAAGAAGCAAAAGAGATGAAAAAAGGGGGAAGAGGGGTGGAGAAAGAGGCAAGAGGGGTGCAGAAAGAAACAAGAGAGGTCCAGAAAGAAACAAAAGAAGTGCAGAAAGAAGCAACAGAGGTGCAGAAAAAAGCAAGAGGATTGCAGAAAGAGGGAAGAGGGGTGCAGAAAGAGGCACGAGGGGTGCAGAAAGAAGCAAGAGAGGTGCAGAAAGAAGCAAGAGAAGTGCATAAAGAACCAACAGAGATGCAGAACGGGGGAAGTGGGGTGGAGAAAGAGGCAAGTGGGATACAGAAAGAAGCAAGAGAGTTGCAGAAAGAAACAAAAGAAGTGCACAAAGAAGGAACAGAGGCACAGAAAGAGGAAAGAGGGGAGCAGAAAGAGGGAAAAAGCATGCAGAAAGAAAGGACAGAGGTGCAGAAAGAAGCAAAAGAAGTGCAGAAAGAAACAACAGAGGTGCAGAAAAAGGGATGAGGGGTGGAGAAAGAGGCAAGAGAAGTACAGAAAGAGGCACAAGGGTTGCATAAATAAGCAACAGAGATGTAAAGAGTGTGAACAGGGGTGGAGAATGTGGCAAGAGGGGTGCAGAAAGAAGCGAGAGGTGCAGAAAGAAACAAAATAAGTGAAGACAGAAGGAACAGAGGTGAAGAAAGCGGCTAAAAGGTGCAAAAAGAGGGAAGAGGGGTGCAGAAAGAAGCAAGAGATGTGCAGAAAGAAAGAACAGATGTGCAGAAAGAGGCAAGAGGTGTGCAGAAAGAGGAAAGATGTGTGCGGAAAGAGGCACGAGAGGTGCAGAAAGAAGCAAGAGAGGTACAGTAATAAGCAAGAGAAGTGCAGAAAGAAGCAACAAAGGTGCAGAAAGACGGATGAGGGGCGGAGAATGAGGCAAGCAGAGTGCAGAAAGAAGCAAAAGAGATGAAAAAGGGGGGAAGAGAGGTGGAGAAAGAGGCAAGAGGGGTGCAGAAAGAAGCAAGAGAGGTGCAGAAAGAAACAAAAGAAGTGCAGAAAGAAGCAACAGAGGTGCAGAAAGAGGCAAGAGGGGAGCAGAAAGAGGAAAAAAGGGTGCAGAAAGAGGCACCAGGGTTGCAGAAAGTAGGGACAGAGGTGTAGAAAAAGGGATGAGGGGTGGAGAAAGAGGCAAGAGAAGTGCAGAAAGAAGCAACAGAGATGCAAAAACGGGGAACGGGGTGGAGAAAGTAGCACAAAGGGTGCAGAAATTAGCAAGAGACATGCAGAGAGAAACAAAAGAAGAGCAGAAAGAAGGAACAGAGGTGCAGAAAGAGGCAAGAGGGGTGCAGAAAAAGGGAAGAAGGGTGCAGAAAGAAGCACGAGTGGTGCAGAAAGAAGCAAGAGAGGTACAGAAAGAAGCAAGAGTAGCACAGAAAGAAGTAACAGAGGTGCGGAAAGAGCCAAGAGTGGTGCAAAAAGAGGCAAGAGTGGTGCAGAAAGAGGCGCAAGAGGTGCAGAAAGAAGCAAGAGGTGTGCAGCAAGAAACAAAAGAAGTGCAGAAAGAAGGAACAGAGGTGCAGAAAGAGGCAACAGGGGTGGAGAAAGAGGGAAGAGGGGTGGAGAAAGAGGCAAGGGGGTGCAGAAAAAAGCAAGGGAGTGGCAGAAGGAAACAAAAGAAGTGCAGAATGAAGGAACACAGGTGCAGAAAGAGGCAAGAGGGGTGCAGAAAGAGGCAAAAGGGGTGCAGAAAGAAGTGAGTGAGGTGCAGAAATAAGCAAGAGAGGTACAGTAATAAGCAAGAGAAGTGCAGAAAGAAGCAATAGAGGTGCAGAAAGATGGATGAGGGGCAGAGAAAGAGGCAAGCGGAGTGCAGAAAGAAGAAAAAGAGATTACAAAAGGGGGAAGAGGGGTGGAGAAAGATGCAAGAGGGGTGCAGAAAGAAGTAAGAGAGGTGCAGAAAGAAACAAAAGAAGTGCAGAACGAATCAACAGAGGTGCAGAAAGAGGCAAGAGGATTGCAGAAAGAGGGAAGAGGGGTGCAGAAAGAAGCGAGGGGTGCAGAAAGAAACAAAAGAAGTGCAGAAGAAGTAATGGAGGTGCAGAAAGAGGCAAGAGGAGTGCAGAAAGAGTGATGAGGGATGCAGAAAGAGACACGAGGGGTGCAGAAAGAAGCAAGAGAGATGCAGAAAGAACAAAGAGACATGCATAAAGAAGCAACAGATATACAGAAAGGGGGAAGTGAGGTGGAGAAAGAGGCAAGAGGGATACAAAAAGAAACAAGAGAGGTGCTGAAAGAAACAAAAGAAGTGCAGAAAGAAGGAACAGAGATGCAGAAAGACGCAAGAGGGGTGCAGAAGCAGGGAAGAGGGGTGTGAAAGAGGCACGAGGGGTGCAGAATGAAGCAAGAGGGGTGCAGAAAGAAGCAAGAGAGTTGCAGAAAGAAACAAAAGAAGTGCAGAAAGTAGGAACAGAGGTGCAGAAAGAGGCAAGAGGGGTGAAGAAAGAGGGAAGAGAAGTTCAGAAAGATGCACAAGGGTTGCAGAAAGAAGGGACAGAAGTGCAGAAAGAAGCAAGAGAAGTGCAGAAAAAAGCAACAGAGGTGCAGAAAGAGGGATGAGGGGTGGAGAAAGAAGCAAGGGAAGTGCAGATAGAAGCTACAGAGATGCAAAAAGGTGGAACAGGGATGGAGAAAGTGGCAAGAGGGGTGCAGAAAGAAGCAAGAGAGGTGCAGAACGAAACAAAAGAAGAGCAGAAAGAAGGAACAGAGGTGCAGAAAGAGGCAAGAGTGGTGCAGAAAGAAGCATGAGTGGTGCAGAAAGAAGCAAGAGATGTGCAGAAAGAAAGAACAGATGTGCAGAAAGAGACAAGAGGGGTGCAGAAAGAAGGAAGATGGGTGCACAAAGAGGCACAAGGGGTGCAGAAAGAAGCAAGAGAGGTACAGTAATAAGCAATAGAAGTGCAGAAAGAATCAATAGAGGTGCAGAAAGACGAATGAGGGGTGGAGAAAGAGGCAAGCGGAGTGCAGAAAGAAGCAAAAGAGTTTAGAAAAGGGGGAAGAGGGGCAGAGAAAGAGGCAAGAGGGGTGCAGAAAGAAGCAAGAGAGGTGCAGAAAGAAACAAAAGAAGTGCAGAATGAAGCAACAGAGGTGCAGAAAGAGGCAAGAGGATTGCAGAAAGAGGGAAGAGGGGTGCAGAAAGAGGCACGAGCGGTGCAGAAAGAAGCAAGAGAGGTGCAGAAAGAAGCAAGAGAAGTGCATAAAGAACCAACAGAGATGCAGAAAGGGGGAAGTGGGGTGGAAAAAGAGGCAAGAGAGATACAGAAAGAAGCAAGAGAGTTGCAGAAAGAAATAAAAGAAGTACAGAAAGAAGGAACAGAGGTGCAGAAAGAGGCAAGAGGGGTGCAGAAAGAGGGAAGAGGGGTGTGAAAGAGGCACGAGGGTTGCAGAAAGAAGCAAGAAGGGTGCAGAAAGAAGCAAGAGAGTTGCAGAAAGAAACAAAAGAAGTGCAGAAAGAAGGAACAGAGGTGCAGAAAGAGGCAAGAGGGGAGCAGAAAGACGGAAGAGAAGTGCAGAAAATGTACAAGGGTTGCAGAAAGAAGGGACAGAGGGGCAGAAAGAAGCAAGAGAGATGCAGAGGGAAGCAACAGATATACAGAAAGGGGGAAGTGGGGTGGAGAGAGAGGCAAGAGGGAAACAGAAAGAAACAAGAGAGTTGCAGAAAGAAACAAAAGAAGTGCAAAAAGAAGGAACAGAGATGCAGAAAGAGGCAAGAGGGGAGCAGAAAGAGGGGAAAAAGGGTGCACAAAGAGTCACAAGTGTTACAGAAAGAAGGGGCAGAGGTGCAGAAAGAAGCAAGAGAAGTGCAGAAAGAAGCAACAGAGGTGCAGAAAAGGGGATGAGGGGTGGAGAAAGAGGCAAGAGAAGTGCAGAAAGAGGCACAATGGTTGCAGAAAGAAAGGACAGAGGTGCAGAAAGAAGCAACAGAAGTGCAGAAATAAGCAAAAGAGATGCAAAAAGTGGGAACAGGGGTGGAGAAAGTGGCAAGAGGGGTACAGAAAGAAGCAAGAGAGGTGCAGAAAGAAACAAAAGAAGTGCAGACAGAAGGAACAGAGGAGCAGAAAGCGGCAAAAGGGTGCAAAAAGAAGGAAGAGGGGTGCAGAAAGAGGCATGAGGGGTGCAGAAAGAAGCAAGAGATGTGCAGAAAGAAAGAACATATGTGCAGAAAGAGACAAGAGGGGTGCAGAAAGAAGGGAGATGGGTGCGGAAAGAGGCACAAGAGGTGCAGAAAGAAACAAGAGAGGTACAGAAAGAAGCAAGAGTAGTGCAGAAAGAAGTAACAGAGGTGCGGAAAGAGCCAAGAGTGGTGCAAAAAGAGGCAAGAGTGGTGCAGAAAGAGGCGCAAGAGGTGCAGAAAGAAGCAAGAGGTGTGCAGCAAGAAACAAAAGAAGTGCAGAAAGAAGGAACAGAGGTGCAGAAAGAGGCAACAGGGGTGGAGAAAGAGGGAAGAGGGGTGGAGAAAGAGGCAAGGGGGTGCAGAAAGAAGCAAGAGAGCTGCAGAAAGAAACAAGAGAAGTGCAGCAAGAAGGAACAGAGGTGCAGAAAGGGGCAAGAGGGGTGCAGAAAGAGGCATAAGGGGTGCAGAAAGAAGCGAGAGGTGCAGACAGAAACAAAAGAAGTACAGAGAAAAGGAACAGAGGTCTAGAAAGAGGGAAGCGAGGTACAGAAAGAAACAAAAGAAGTGCAGAAAGAAGCAAGAGAGGTGCAGAAAGAGTCCAGAGCAGTGCAGAAAGAAGGAAGAGAGGTGCAGAAAGAAGCAAGAGAAGTGCATAAAGAAGTAAGAGAGATGCAGAAAGAAGGAACAGAGGTGCAGAAAGAGGCAAGAGGGCTGCAGAAAAAGGGAAGAGTGGTGCAGAAAGAGGCACAAGGGTTGCAGAATGAAGGGACAGAGGTGCAGAAAGAAGCAAGAGAAGTTCAGAAAGAAACAACAAAGGTGGAGGGATGAGGGGTGGAGAAAGAGCCAAGCAAAGTGCAGACAGAAGCAACAGAGATGCAAAAAGGGGGAACAGGGGTGGAGAAAGTGACAAGAGGGGTGCAGAAAGAAACAATAGAAGAGCAGAAAGAAGGAACAGAGGTGCAGAAAGAGGCAAGAGGGGTGCAGAAAGAGGGAAGATGGGTGCAGAAAGAGGGAAGAGGGGTGCAGAAAGAAGCAAGAGATGTGCAGAAAGAAACAAAAGAAGTGCAGAAACAAGGGACAGAGGTGCAGAAAGAGGCAAAAGGGATGAAGAAAGAGGGAAGAGGGGTGGAGAAAGGCAATGGGGTGCAGAAAAAAGCAAGGGAGTGGCAGAAAGAAACAAAAGAAGTGCAGAATGAAGGAACACAGGTGCAGAAAGAGGCAAGAGGGGTGCAGAAAGAGGCAAAAGGGGTGCAGAAAGAAGTGAGTGGGGTGCAGAAAGAAGCAAGAGAGGAACAGTAATAAGCAAGAGAAGTGCAGAAAGAAGCAATAGAGGTGCAGAAAGATGGATGAGGGGCAGAGAAAGAGACAAGCGGAGTGCAGAAAGAAGCAAAAGAGATTACAAAAGGGGGAAGAGGGGTGGAGAAAGAGGCAAGAGGGGTGCAGAAAGAAGCAAGAGAGGTGCAGAAAGAAACAAAAGAAGTGCAGAACGAATCAACAGAGGTGCAGAAAGAGGCAAGAGGATTGCAGAAAGAGGGAAGAGGGGTGCAGAAAGAAACAAAAGAAGTGCAGAAGAAGTAATAGAGGTGCAGAAAGAGGCAAGAGGAGTGCAGAAAGAGACACGAGGGGTGCAGAAAGAAGCAAGAGAGATGCAGAAAGAAGAAAGAGACATGCATAAAGAAGCAACAGATATACAGAAAGGGGAAATGAGGTGGAGAAAGAGGCAAGAGGGATACAGAAAGAAACAAGAGAGGTGCAGAAAGAAACAAAAGAAGTGCAGAAAGAAGGAACAGAGATGCAGAAAGACGCAAGAGGGGTGCAGAAGAAGGGAAGAGGGGTGTGAAAGAGGCACGAGGGGTGCAGAATGAAGCAAGAGGGGTGCAGAAAGAAGCAAGAGAGTTGCAGAAAGAAACAAAAGAAGTGCAGAAAGTAGGAACAGAGGTGCAGAAAGAGGCAAGAGGGGTGAAGAAAGAGGGAAGAGAAGTTCAGAAAGATGCACAAGGGTTTCAGAAAGAAGGGACAGAAGTGCAGAAAGAAGCAAGAGAAGTGCAGAAAAAAGCAACAGAGGTGCAGAAAGAGGGATGAGGGGTGGAGAAAGAAGCAAGGGAAGTGCAGATAGAAGCTACAGAGATGCAAAAAGGTGGAACAGGGATGGAGAAAGTGGCAAGAGGGGTGCAGAAAGAAGCAAGAGAGGTGCAGAACGAAACAAAAGAAGAGCAGAAAGAAGGAACAGAGGTGCAGAAAGAGGCAAAAGTGGTGCAGAAAGAAGCATGAGTGGTACAGAAAGAAGCAAGAGATGTGCAGAAAGAAGGAAGATGGGTGCACAAAGAGGCACGAGGGGTGCAGAAAGAAGCAAGAGAGGTACAGTAATAAGCAATAGAAGTGCAGAAAGAATCAATAGAGGTGCAGAAAGACGAATGAGGGGCGGAGAAAGAGGCAAGCGGAGTGCAGAAAGAAGCAAAAGAGATTAGAAAAGGGGGAAGAGGGGCAGAGAAAGAGGCAAGAGGGGTGCAGAAAGAAGTAAGAGAGGTGCAGAAAGAAACAAAAGAAGTGCAGAATGAAGCAACAGAATTGCAGAAAGAGGCAAAAGGATTGCAGAAAGAGGGAAGAGGGGTGCAGAAAGAGGCACGAGGGGTGCAGAAAGAAGCAAGAGAGGTGCAGAAAGAAGCAAGAGAGGTGCAGAAAGAAACAAAAGAAGTGCAGAATGAAGCAACAGAGGTGCAGAAAGAGGCAAGAGGATTGCAGAAAGAGGGAAGAGGGGTGCAGAAAGAGGCACGAGCGGTGCAGAAAGAAGCAAGAGAGGTGCAGAAAGAAGCAAGAGAAGTGCATAAAGAACCAACAGAGATGCAGAAAGGGGGAAGTGGGGTGGAAAAAGAGGCAAGAGAGATACAGAAAGAAGCAAGAGAGTTGCAGAAAGAAATAAAAGAAGTGCAGAAAGAAGGAACAGAGGTGCAGAAAGAGGCAAGAGGGGTGCAGAAAGAGGGAAGAGGGGTGTGAAAGAGGCACGAGGGTTGCAGAAAGAAGCAAGAAGGGTGCAGAAAGAAGCAAGAGAGTTGCAGAAAGAAACAAAAGAAGTGCAGAAAGAAGGAACAGAGGTGCAGAAAGAGGCAAGAGGGGTGCAGAAAGACGGAAGAGAAGTGCAGAAAAATGTACAAGGGTTGCAGAAAGAAGGGACAGAGGTGCAGAAAGAAGCAAGAGAGATGCAGAGAGAAGCAACAGATATACAGAAAGGGGGAAGTGGGGTGGAGAGAGAGGCAAGAGGGAAACAGAAAGAAACAAGAGAGTTGCAGAAAGAAACAAAAGAAGTGCAGAAAGAAGGAACAGAGATGCAGAAAGAGGCAAGAGGGGAGCAGAAAGAGGGGAAAAAGGGTGCACAAAGAGGCACAAGTGTTACAGAAAGAAGGGGCAGAGGTGCAGAAAGAAGCAAGAGAATTGCAGAAAGAAGCAACAGAGGTACAGAAAAGGGGATGAGGGGTGGAGAAAGAGGCAAGAGAAGTGCAGAAAGAGGCACAATGGTTGCAGAAAGAAAGGACAGAGGTGCAGAAAGAAGCAACAGAAGTGCAGAAATAAGCAAAAGAGATGCAAAAAGTGGGAACAGGGGTGGAGAAAGTGGCAAGAGGGGTGCAGAAAGAAGCAAGAGAGGTGCAGAAAGAAACAAAAGACGTGCAGACAGAAGGAACAGAGGTGCAGAAAGCGGCAAAAGGGTGCAAAAAGAGGGAAGAGGGGTGCAGAAAGAGGCATGACGGGTGCAGAAAGAAGCAAGAGATGTGCAGAAAGAAAGAACATATGTGCAGAAAGAGACAAGAGGGGTGCAGAAAGAAGGGAGATGGGTGCGGAAAGAGGCACAAGAGGTGCAGAAAGAAACAAGAGAGGTACAGTAATAAGCAAGAGAGGTGCAGAAAGAAGCAACAGAGGTGCAGAAATACGGATGAGGGGCGGAGAATGAGGCAAGCAGAGTGCAGAAAGAAGCAAAAGAGATGAAAAAGGGGGAAGAGAGGTGGAGAAAGAGGCACGAGGGGTGCAGAAAGAAGCAAGAGAGGTGCAGACAGAAGCAAGAGAAGTGCATAAAGAAACAACAGGGATACAGAAAGGGGGAATCGGAGTGGAGAAAGAGGCAAGAGGGATACAGAAAGATACAAGAGAGGTGCATAAAGAAACAAAAGAAGTGCAGAAAGAAGGAACAGTGGTGCAGAAAGAGGCAAGAGGGGTGCAGAAAGAGGGGAGAGGGGTGTAAAAGAGGCACAAGGGGTGCAGAAAGAAGCAAGAAGGGTGCAGAAAGAAGTAAGAGAGTTGCAGAAAGAAACAAAAGAAGTGCAGAAAGAAGGAACAGAGGTTCAGAAAGAAGCAAAAGAAGCGCAGAAAGAAGTAATAGAGGTGCATAAAGAGGCAAGAAGAGTGCAGAAAGAGGGATGAGGGGTGCAGAAAGAGGGAAGAGGGGTGCAGAAAGAAGCAAGAGATGTGCAGAAAGAAACAAAAGAAGTGCAGAAAGAAGGGACAGAGGTGCAGAAAGAGGCAACAGGGGTGAAGAAAGAGGGAAGAGGGGTGGAGAAAGAGGAAAGGGGGTGCAGAAAAAGCAAGAGAGTTGCAGAAAGACACAAAAGAAGAGCAGAAATAAGGAACAGAGGTGCAGAAAGAGGCAAGAGGGGTGCAGAAAGAGGGAAGAGGGGTGCAGAAAGAAGCAAGAGATGTGCAGAAAGAAACAAAAAAGTGCAGAAAGAAGGGACAGAGGTGCAGAAAAAGGCAACAGGGGTGAACAAAGAGGGAAGAGGGGTGGAGAAAGAGGCAAGGGGGTGCAGAAAAAGCCAGAGAGTTGCAGAAAGAAACAAAAGAAGTGCAGAAAGAAGGAACACAGGTGCAGAAAGAGGCAAGAGGGGTGCAGAAAGATGCAAAAGGGGTGTAGAAAGAAGCGAGAGGTGCAGAAAGAAACAAATGAAGTGCAGTAAATGGCAACAGAGGTGCAGAAAGCGACAAGAGGGGTGCAGAAAGAAGTAATAGAGGTGCATAAAGAGGCAAGAAGAGTGCAGAAAGAGGGATGAGGGGTGCAGAAAGAGGCACGAGGGGTGCAGAAAGAAGCAAGAGAGATGCATAAAGAAGCAAGAGAAATGCATAAAGAAGCAACAGATATACAGAAAGGGGGAAGTGGGGTGGAGAAAGAGGCAAGAGGGGATACAGAAAGAAACAAGAGAGGTGCAGAAAGAAACAAAAGAAGTGCAGAAAGAAGGAACAGAGATGCAGAAAGAGGCAAGAGGGGTGCAGAAAGAGGGAAGAGGGGTGTGTATGTGGTGTGTAGTGGAACTATGTGGGTTGGATTGGATTAGTTGTGTTACTGAGTAGCGTGGAACTGTATGGTGTGGGATTTGTGTAGTGGAATTATGTGGCATGGTGTGCTGTGGTATTATGTATATAGTAATTATATGGTTTTGAGTGTACTGGAAATATGTGGCATGGGATTGTGTTATGTATTGTAATTATGTGGAATGGTATTTGTGTTGTGAAGTGGTATGTAGTGGAGTTTAATTATGTGGTGTGCTGTTAAATTTTGTTGCACGATGTGGAATTCTGTGGATGAATGTGGTGTGTTGTGTAATTTTGTTGCTGAGTTGTATTATGTGGTTTGGTGTTGAACTATGTGGTGTAGATTGGAAATGTGTGGAGTTGAATTGTGTGGCGTGGAACTGTGTGGATAGCTTTGCCTTTTTTGGTGACGAAAAAGAACAAACAGGTAGGAGCTAAGCTCCACATGTGTGTGTTTAGTGTTTAAAAAAAAAAGGAGTTAGACCTACTGGCGTTGTAAATGTAAATGTCTCTTAATTTTGTGGTATGGATTGGAGCAGATGCATTTGGTGTGTACCTTTTTGCCAAATTTGGTGTAATTCCATTCAGCAGTTCGGGCTGTAGCTTTGTCTAAAGTTTCCTACGGAAATTAACATGGAGAAAACGCGTTTTGGGACCCCCTTTTTTACAGCCCCTGCTTGACGAATCACCCCGAAACTTTCAAGACAGGAGCTGACCTGAGTGAACCATAAGTTTTGAAAATTTCGCGAAGATTCGTCAAACGGTGCCAAAGATATTGGCAAAAGAAAAAATGCTTTTTGAATAGAAATGAGGTCTAAACTATAACTACCTACTGGCTTCCGCCAGGGGACACACTGCTTACTCAGGCGGTGTGTACAGGCGAGCATCGGGATTTCTGGCGGTGGGGTGAAGGACCCAGGACACTGCTACCCCGCTCACATTAACACCGAAGCCTTCACGAACTAGGCGGCCATGGGGAAACGGGAGCAGACACCGCCCACTGGGGCAAGTACTTACGTTGGTGTCTGCTCCGCTTGGACCTGGATTCTTGGGTTCGGCTTTTCCCTGTGGCATGACGTCAGCACTGCCTCAACCAATCGAAATGAGGCAGGCAGCTTAAAGGGAGGGCGGGAGAACCGTGAATTGTTTGGCAGCATTTGAGAAAGCTAATATAGCGAAACGCGTCATGCAAAGCCAATTGAAAATAAAAGCAGTTTGACCTGAAGTCCTGCGTGTGCTCTGCTTCCTTCGTAAAAGAGGGGAGAGTTGGTGGATGTTGTTGGTGCGAGCCACGAGCACCTTGAGAGTACCCACCCCTAAGTGTCCGGCGGTTGTGTGGCAAAACTTTTGGAGAAACTACAGATTATGTGGTAGGCGCCGGAACACCGCTTACCTGAATATTGCCTGGCTTGCATCGATGGACGGCGACTTCCCAGGGGACACACTGCTTACTCAGGCGGTGTGTACAGGCGAGCATCGGGATTTCTGGCGGTGGGGTGAAGGACCCAGGACACTGCTACCCCGCTCACATTAACACCGAAGCCTTCACGAACTAGGCGGCCATGTGGAGACGGGAGCAGACACCGCCCACTGGGGCAAGTACTTACGTTGGTGTCTGCTCCGCTTGGACCTGGATTCTTGGGTTCGGCTTTTCCCTGTGGCATGACGTCAGCACTGCCTCAACCAATCGAAATGAGGCAGGCAGCTTAAAGGGAGGGCGGGAGAACCGTGAATTGTTTGGCAGCATTTGAGAAAGCTAATATAGCGAAACGCGTCATGCAAAGCCAATTGAAAATAAAAGCAGTTTGACCTGAAGTCCTGCGTGTGCTCTGCTTCCTTCGTAAAAGAGGGGAGAGTTGGTGGATATATATATATATATATATATATATATATATATATATATATATATATATATATATATATATATGGCACACCAAACTCCTGAACAGCTCGTATCTCTACAGCATCAGGTACGGACCACCAAAGATGTTTTCAAAAGTGCTTTATTTTGTGCAAATAGCAAACAGCATGACACGTTTCGGCCGCGTCTCCACGGCCTTGATCATATATATATACAAAATGAGTTCCGAACTAAAATAATCACTTTACTAATTCAAGCAGAGCATGTAAGACAGAGGAAAGACCATTAATGTCACATAATCAGATTCAAGAAGTACTGAAAGTACACATATTCTACAACCCAATGTCTTCATCACTGTTCTAACCATTAGGACTGTTGGTATTTCAGTCAATAATATAATGTGATTCCAAGACCTGTAATTGTCTTTCTCAGTCACCATCTCTGACATGTTTGGTGATTCTATTCACTCTATATTTGGGATTTGGGATTTTGGTATTTATTTATTTAATTGCATAAGTTAATTAAAACCATTGCATTACAATAAAACATTAAAAAAAGTAAGAACATCTCAATTCATCTCAATTCATAGAAATAAAACAGGATCTGAGAAAGTGCAATAATTAAAATTCCAGCGTTTGTTTAAGGGCTTCTTATCATGATTTCAATTGGGCGTTGCTTTTTGGCTAGACCCATAAGAAAGTGTCACCCTGCTGGCTCCTTCAAATCACCAAGGCTGCTTTAATTTCTTTTCTTTTTGCTGATACTCTTTTTCTTATCAAGTGGTTATACTTGGCGACTGTGTTGGGAAATGGACTTTCGCAGGCCTGTGTTTGAAATAGTCCAGTATCAGCGTTTGAACGGTTCGAGGACTGGGTCGGGGGGCCAACCCAAGGTACATAGCACCCCTGATAGTTTGAACGAATCTTCCACAGCGAGCCAGGATATAAGGTTCATTTTGTGTAAAGCATAGAGCAGAGGCTCCCTGGCAGGTGGTTACTTTTTCTTTCAAGCAAAGGTCTCTAAGGAGAAGTCTCCTTTCTGTTGTTAAAGTCGGGCAGCAGCACAGAAGGTGCAGCCATGATTTTCGTTTATATTCACATAAGCAGCATGCTCCTCCTGTGTTTTGATCTGCCCAAGCTCGACTGAAATCCGTGATTGGGAGTGCCAGCAGTCACATATACATAATCTCTCTTCTGGCCTTAGGGTTGAGCAGGGCGGTAAAATAAGGCCGAGGTTTATTTATTAAATATGAATCGTTCAGTGGTATCTGGAAGGGTAGTGTTTTTAATGCAGCCTTGTCTTGCTGATAAGAAACTTGTTGTACTTGTTTGTTGATGCGCGTTTTCCAGATGATATAGGAAATACAAGTCAGAACAAGTGCTGATTTATTTATTTCAAGGGAATCCATAGCTTTCATGAGCTGCTTGTTCCATGGCGAACCAGTTTTTTCAAATATGTCTCTGAGGCAGCTTTTTAAGGTATCCCCTGAAGATTTTAAAATTCGGATATAGTATTTTAGAAAGTCGGCCTCGAGGTTTAGTGATTGTTTAACTAACCCGAGCTCTAGTCTAAGTCTCGCCCTTGAAAGGTGTTTTGGTAGTTGAAAGATTCTTTTATAGGCCACGCACTGAGCTCGCTCTAAGGTTTCTGAACAAGCACCCAGAAATGCTTGGTGCCAGTACTCTATATAAATGTAACTGTTCATTGTTGCTATTATGTTTGTGGTGAAAACTTTTGGCCACTGGGTAATTTCGATCAATGTCTTAAAGGCACGCATGTGCTCCAAAAACCTTTTCCTCAATGTTATCTTAGTGCTCACAATATACAATATTTCACATGGGCATTCTAAGGCATACACAACAAAATCAGATGCACGTTTTATAAATTTAGATATTTTCTTAACTTTTCCAGTAGGAAGTGTGTACTCATTACAATTTCTGCTATATTTACATGCCTTGCAGGAAGCACACTTATAAATCACTCATGTTCCCCCAACTGAGTGGGCTTTCTGTGTGGATCTATATGATTGTTTACCAGCATGTTTCTGATTGATCTGGGCTTTCTATATGTAATGGATGGAAAATGTCCAACGTCTTTGCCTATAATGGAATCATCCATTAAAAGACCAATGTTTTTTCATGATATTTTTTAAACTTTGTGATTATATATATTTATAATATATAATGTGTATAATATATATTTATATATTTATAAATCATACACAATAATACCATTAAAAAATATTCTATTACAAAACATATATTAATTAATTTAGGCAATAAATGAAATATTAAAATTGTGAAAGTCCAAAAACACATTTAATAAAAATACTATAAAGATTAAAATACATTTACAAATAAAAACAAATAGTATATACTATAATAAAAATCAAACAATTAAATGTGTAAGATCTATATAACCAATATTATGAAAAGTATTGAAGTCTAAGAATATTAAATATACTTTCCCACTCTAGTTTATGCAACAGTAGTGATAGAGTTGGACTTTGGAGGGATTAGATTTACCATTCCTACTCCAGTCACTGCAATAGTAGGGAAAGCATTGGACTTTTCAGAGGGGTTAAATTAAATATTACTACTCCAGTCTAAGCAATTTTTGGGAAAGTGTAGGAATTCGGAGGATAAAATTTACTATACCCAGTCCAGTCTGTGCAACAGCAGAGAAAGGTTTGGATTTTGGAGAGGTTAAATTTACTATTCCCATTTCAAACAGTGCAACCGTTGGGAAAGTGTTGGACTTCGAAGGGGTAAAATGTACTATTTCCAATCCATTCTAAACAAAAGCAGGGAAAGCATTGTATTTCATAGGAGTTAACATTACACATTTCTGCTTCAAACAGCAAAAGAGTAGGGAAAGTGTTGGACTTCGGAGGGGTAACATTTTTTATTCCTACTCCAGTCCGTGCTACAGTAGGGAAGGTGTCGTAATTCAGAGCACAACAGTAGGGAAAGTGTTGAACTGCGAAGAGGTTAATTTTACTATTCCTACCGCAGTCTAAGCAAGAGTAGTGAAAGAACTTCACTTCAAACAAATTACATATGTGAGAAACCCCATGTATGCAGAAACATATTAAGCTCTTAACAGAAAAATTATTAATTAGCATGAAGCATATATACATATACATATACATATTTATATATATATATATATATATATATATATGTATATATATATATATAAACGTGTGTGTGTAAAAACAATTAATCAATGTACATAATTATTATTCAATAAAATATTAAATTATCAATTAATAAATAAGTGTTATACAATCATTAAATAATTAATTTTCCACCCTACACCCCTACAAACCTAGCAGCCCGCACCTAAATCATAACTAAAACAATATGTTTTCCATAATTTACCTGTTTAAAATCAATTAATAATTAATTGGTATTTAACTAATAATTAACTTCCCACCCCAAACCTCTACAAACTGAGCATCCCACAACTAAAATGTAAGTGAAATATATAAGTATTCCATAATTTACATAATTAAAAATCTATTAAATAATTACAAATTCATAATAAATTGTAAATTTTTACATAATTAACTTCCTACCCTAGCCCCCTACAAAGCTAGCAGCCCACAACTAAAATGCACATCAAATAAATAAGTATTCCATAAATTACATAGTTAAAAATTAATGGCATAAATAATTAGCAATTGATAATTGTTAATTAATATTACTTAATTATCTTCCCACCCTATATCCCTACACATCTTACAGACAGAACAGATAATGAAAATGAATCAGTATTACACAATCTACATAATAAATATCAATCATATAATGAAATAAAATATATTAATTAATTCATAATTAATTATTACCTAATTAGCTTCCCACCCTCTCCCTCTACAAACACAACCCTTTACATCACTATATTACTTTTAATAATTAAATAAAAAATTTGAAATCACTTAAAATTCCAAGCTATATTTAAAAAACAATATTTATATAAACAATAGGAACACATAAAATTAATATATCCTATGAAACGCATTAAAATAATTAAAAAACAATATTTTTTATAACTATATATTACTGAAAAAGAATATGAAAAACATTGATATTCTCTAAAACAATATTACTTTCCACAAAAAACAATGCTCTTGTCAATGATATTTGTGTGTCAGAATATTTAAATTACGATATTTATGTCTCCCAAAATTTTAAGCTCGATATTTGTCTAAATACTATACAAAGCCATTAAAAAGTTTGCTGTGCATCTGCCATTGACGATGGACACTTACACCACATTTTTATTTTCTTCTTTTACAAAAACAAGCTCTCAAAGTGGGAGTTGGCTTTTGAAAAGAAAAAATGAATTGCCCCAACACCATGGGAGTTTTCTCCTGTAGTGTGTGGGTCATTTTCTAATGTGTTTATGTCCCTCACTGCATTGATGTGCTTGATGGTCAATGACAGTGAAAAAAGCCTTCTGACCATCCACTTTAAATAGGGCAGATAGTTGGTTGGATTACCTCCAACGACCCCGCTCCCTTCAACTCTCAGAGGAAGGTTTACACCAACAAAGTAAACCTGGCTGCCCGCCCAACTTAAAATACAGTGAGTTCAATGAGCAGGGTATTCCATTGTCATGATTACAGAGTACTCTCTCTGCCAAACTTTAAATCAAATTCTTAGGGCATGATTACTAAGACCTCCGCACTCGTGCTGACAGTGGTCTGTCTGCCGCATTACGACTTTTGAAGTTGTTGCGGCGGAGGACCACTGCCTGTGCCAGGGAACAGTCGTTCCCTGGGCGGTGGCAAAGGTGCGCCACAATGTAAGATGCTCAGTGGGACTGGTGCAGTCCCGCTGAGCATATTATGAGTTTCGGCATCCATTTCATGATGGGACCCCCACCATGAAAAGGCTGGTGGTGGAGGAACAAAGGAGTTCCTACAGGGCCCCAGGCCCCCTTGCCATAGGGATACATACAGGGAGGCCCAACTTGTCCCCCCCTGTCTGTGTTCCCCCAAAGTTCCAGCACGGCATGGACGTCACTGTCCATGCCGTGCTGGAACGTTTTTGCCGTTCCAATTGCGGGCCTGTTTTCCAGGCACTGCTATGGGAAAGGCAAAGGAACGTCTGCCTTACACGAGTTCAACTGCTAATAAGGCAGCGATCCTTGCATGGCTATGGCATAGCTGTGTCGGCAGAGAGCCGGCGCAACTGCGCCAAAGTCATAAATAGGCCCTAAGTAATTTTTTCACTTCAGGAAGACTTGACAAGGATCTTAGGCTTGCCCATGAAGGTCATATCCAATGGGGGCAAGAAAACCTGGCTCCTCCAGCTCAGAGTTTTTACCTTGCTAAAACCTGGTTCAGCAGGGCCTCAATGCAAAGGTATCTGATCTCAGAGAGCCTTACCCCAAAAAGCGACCTGGTGCCTGATTAGAATTTGGCAGAAATGGTACTTCACTACAAACATGGGAGAGTACCCTGATTGCCAAACTGACTGTCTGCCCACTCTATTTTGTATTTGGCTGACCGTAATGTTTCTGATAGTGGTGCCCTCACTAGCTTTGCTGCCAGAAACCCTAAACTGTTGGTCCTACAGAGTTGTGGCTGTCGGTGCAGGTGCATAGGACTGACTACCCTACTTACAACTGATAGTAAACTGTTCTTTTTTTAAAGCACGGGATGTACAGGAAAAATCTGATAGTGCCAAACTGAAAAAATTCAATATCAGCCAGTGCCCTAAAAGATGCTCATAGGGTGTCAGGCTCATTATTTCTTTGATTTTCAAAATGAAACTGCAGCTTTGGGAGTTTATATTTGAAAAACAAAAAAGTTAGCCAACAGACTGCCTAAAATATGGCAGCTGCTCAGAAGATTTTCAGTGCTGCGGTGACCGTAGCCCATCTATGAGCACAAAGATCTATGCAGGGCTGGCGGAGATCTCAAAATATGTTTCTATATTTTTCTAAATTGATTTGGAATCTTTATTGTGTTGTGATCTTTACTTTAAAATTGTTAGTGTGGCTTGAACTTAGCACACACTTCTCTGGGTATTGCCAGCTGCATGTGCCATAGTTAGCAGTGCAGAGACTCTCGCAGGACTCTTTTTTGACCTAAGCAGTGTGGGTTTATTGAGATGGTAACCTGTGGTGGCTGCTCCATTAGAGCGGAGGAGCGCCACCCCCCACCACCACCAGCAAATAAAATGTTTTTTAAACCTGTTTTATTATCGTTTTATTTTAATCCCCTGGACCTGCCCCAAGGACTCTGATGAGTCTTGGGGGCGGGTCCAGGGGATGACACTGCTGGTGGAGGAGTGGTGGGCACTCCCTTCACTGCACAAGAGGGTTTAACTGGCCGTCTCAGTCATCCCACTGAAAATAACTGTGGTACAATGCAAATTGTGGCAGTTCTATTATAAAGATTTTATTGGCCTTTATTTGCCTGCTGTTCAGTAATGTCATTCTATGGCTTCAATTCCTTCTGCATGAGGGATCAAGGTATAAACTAGGGCATTCACATCTATGATGCACAACAAGCTGTCTTCATTTGAAACCAGGTTACCTGCAGAAATTATATTATAAATCAGTTGTGTCTCTTAAATACATCTTGGTCTGTTGTACGAGGGGTTGTACCTATGTCTGCACCTATGGACTCGAATGTGGATCTACATCCTGATACTAGTGGAATGAGGGGTCTTGTAGGTTTTTTTTCACCTTAGGAAGCATGTACAATTTGGGTCACCTATTTTCACTTATAAATTAAAAAATGCATAACTCCAGTTCCCCTTATTTGATTTGTGTTGTTTTGTTTTCATTTTATTCACAACATTGTATGCTATCTTTCTAATTTGGTTTTGGATTTTTATTGTTTAGTGTTTTGATATTATTAGTGAATTTTGGTACCATAGAAATGCATATTTCCATTAGCTTAGTTAAACCTATATTCTCTGAGCCACAGCTTCCAGGGTGTTGACCTCAGACAATTTGGTTACTTTGAGGGTTCACCCTGACAAGACTTGTGATTATTCTTTCAGGTGGGCATTAGCCAACCTCAAATATTAATCTAATTTCTTCCACAACCCATTTAATTGCATGGACTTTTTGCACCACCTGATTTTGGACTATTGCTGTGAGTGAGTCTCCCTACACGTGTCTCATCCCCAATAAATTCTGTTAAAATGGATTAAGCACTAGCCCACCTGTGAGTGACTTTTAAGATAAGTTTCACTGCTGTGTAGCTAGTGTAAGAAGATCTGGACTGGCTGAACTTGAACGTGTACACACCAGCATGTGCACGTGTAAAGACTGTGCATGTCAGATTACCATCTAGCTCAGCCTTGTATATGAGCACAGGTAGGCAGTTGCAGAAGGGGATTGGTGCAGCTAATGTGAGTGGGCATTCGTAGTGTAAGTCTGGTGAGCTTAACTGAGAGTATCTGCTTACTTATGGTACATTATGGGCGAAGTACACATCAAAGTACAGTTTTGTCATAGTTAATGGCCTACAGACTAGTGTAGCACACCAATCATATGGTAAAAGCAGACCCTGAGTACAAATTCAGTGTCACTTTTGTCATAGTTGCACTCCTCATGGAACTTAAGGATTTCTCATATTTTTCTGGCTCAGCTTTTAGTTAGATTCCAGGATTTTGTTCCCCCTGCTGGGCTTAATTAATTATTCTGCTGGAGAACTGGAGGATCAAAGTCCTCCCCACACAATAGGGAGCCAGTAATTAGGATTGGTCCTAGGAGAGGATAAGGATTTAAAAAAAAGAAAGGGGTGGGTTGCATATGTGTGAGTTAGGCAGAAGATTAATATTAGACACATTGTCAGTAGGAGTAAATTTCAAGTTATGATAGTAGGAAGAAGGGGTGAGGAAAGAAGATAGGAAGGATGTAATGATGATGGTGAGGAAAATGTGAGTGAGAGTGGGAGGGAGAATATGAGAGAAGGGAGAGTAAGAAGGGAGAAAACTGGTAGATGAAAGATGTGTTACAGTGGAAATCGAGTAAGAGGGAAGAAACCTGTCAGAAAATTGACATTGAAGGCATTACCGTTGATGTAATTTAAGATGCCTCTTCTTGAATTGAGTATTTGCTCCCCTCCTGTATCATAATGTTATTTACCCTGAAAGACAATAGAGATGGACATCATTCATTGCACATTTTGTATGTCAAGTTTTATGCCATATTATGGGGTGATTCACAAAAGTAAACTCACACTCTTGTGTTACTTTACATTTTTTGGGTATTCACAAACTACAAGTTAATAGTAACTTTACGACTGCAGAGACTCCACAGTTGGGGCATTGAACTCCGCACATAAAAAGATAGGCCTTTCCTATATTTGTATGTGCGGAGTTCTCTGCCCCGACTGCAAAGTCTTCACAGTCAAAAACTTGCTATTAACTCGTAGTTTGTGAATATCGAGAAAATAAATCACAAACTTACACAAAAGTGTAAGTTTACCTTTGTGAATCAGGCCCAATGTCTTTATTACTGGATAGTTAGAAGGAAATAAATAATTCCAAATTACACTGGTAACCTCCACATGCTCCGTGCTAAGTAAATGTTCTTAGTAGTTGTTTTTTGGGAGAAAGGAGGGTCCACATGGGCAGGAAACCATATTAAAATGTTTGGTATGGATGAGGAACTCTTCATTCCAAGTCTCACCAGGATTTAAAGGTGATTGGATATCTCAGGGAGGATAATTGAATTTTAATGAGGGAAATATGTGTCTACTTGGGTAAAATAGTATAATATGCTGTGGTATTGATCTGGCACCTTCCAACATCTACCCTCACATGGAACGTCAATGAAATGAACATCTCTGGAAGAGTAAATGTGAGAAGAAAACCCAGGAATAATTAGCTCTTGAATGATTGCCTTCATGTAGGTTCACAAAGGGACTTATATAGTTTACAGTTGGTTTTAATGATGATTGTCAGTTTGGGGAAGCTACATTATACCTAACTAGCCCATGTACTGATGAAGTACCAACTTGAGATGAGATGGACCAGCTTTGTTAGTGCAAAGCATAGACCTTGTTATTGAACAGGAGATAACAGACAGGAACATAGGGGCTCATTATGATGGCGGGCGGACATCAGTCCGTCCGCCATCATAACGGTGATAGGACCGACCGCCAGACGTGCGGCAGTCCCACCGGCCCAATTAGGGCGCATCCTGACCTTTTACCATTGCGGATGGTTCTGCTGGCTGCAGCACCGTCCGCAATGGTAAAAGGACATGCACAGCATTTCCCTGCACCACGTGGCAGGCACCACGCGGTGCCTGCCACTTGGTGCAGGGAACTGCAGGGGGGTACCATGGGTATCCCCCAAGTGCACCCCCCCCAGGGTCCCACAACAGGCCCCCAAAGCCAATCCCCGCCAGCCCTTCCATGGAGGCATTGCTGCCATGGAAAGGCCTCTAAACCACCCTCATCCTGATATGGCTGGTGGTGTCTGCTAGGCACCGCCACCATATCAGTGGCCCAGCTCCGCCCGGCCAGCAATCGTAACGATTGCCGACCAGCGGAAAAGCGGCGGATGGACTTTGTGTCCGCCGCGATAATCACCACCATCATAATATGGCGGGGGTATTTCACATGAGGATGGCGTAACGATCGCCACCGCCGGCCCGGCGGTGGAGATCGTTACGCCATCCTAATGAGCCCCATAGTTCTTTGTTTATTTTCATGATTGCTCATTTAAATAGAAAGCACAGTGGAATCTTGAGAATTATATCACTTGTTTTTATCATTTGGATATGGTTAAGAATGCAATTTATATATGCTAAATTCAGAGTATAAGAAGCAATAGCTGAAAACAGACTCATGACCACAACAATTGGAATCTTTCTTTCACGTCGAACATCATCTGTGTTTTATACTGAGTGAATTGTACTTCCATTTTGGGCTTGAGAAAGACAGCTTTGCCGAAATGTGTCAAACTGCAATAAACTATACAGTTTTGGAGTGCGAGTGTCTTCTGTAACAGGAGAAGTGGATAAAATTGGGCTGAACGGCAACCATCAGCCCACTCCAGCACAATGGTGGTGAGCTGTTCCTTGGTGATCAAGGAGATTGGGAACAATATATAGCAAGATAAGTAATATATTCAAATATTACACTAAAATTGATTGTCTAATTAAAAACAAATAGTGTATAAATATATATATATATGACTTTTGTCACGATAGAATAAAAATTTCTGCAAACCTGATCGAGTGGGCTCGTGGATCTGCTTTCTTGGCGTATCCAGTTGCGTGTGGAATATATATATATATATATATATATATGTAACAACAGTCCTGAGCCTCCAATTGTTAGGAGGGGATAAACCACAGGTCCGGACCACGAACAGGCCCACACTTCCAAAGAATCCAGGTAATCGGGCTCAACGATGCATGATAGAATTTATTGTTCCATAAATAATGCAGACAAGTGTCCGCCCCAGACGCGTTTCGATCGCCTCCGCGATCTTGTTCACTATATATATATACGCACACACACATATATGTAAATATATATATTTTGCAAATATAAAGACAATATTTAAAATTAAAATTAGCTAAAATATATATATATAAAAAAACATATATCAAACTTAATTAAAAATCTGAATTTATTTATGGGGGCGTGGCTTCAACAGCAAGCATGGCGGACGCAGACTGAGAGAGCTCCGCGCACCCACGCCATAAATTTGGCAATATATCCGACAAAATCCTGACCTGAGGACTGCACGACGATCGGGTTCTGTCCCAGACATCCTCGGGCATACGCTGGCCCGTCCGCGGCGGCTGAAGTGCCGGATTGCTCTCTCCCTGCTGTGTGAGAGCTGCCGCGGAGGCCGAGGCCTGCCCCGAGAGTGCGCTTACCGCCCGGAGGCGAAACTAGGAGCCCGGTGAGCACCGAGAACCGGGGCCTGGCCGAGGCCCGGGAGGTGAGAGATCCTGTGGGCGTGGGGGCTCTCTGGGGCCTTGGCGTTCTCCTCATTCGGATTCGGGTCCCCGTCGGGGCCGACGCATGGTGGTGCTGTCCCCTCCCCCTCCGGGAGCGCGAGGTAGCTGACAGTCGGCCGGGCGTGCTGGAAGGCTGCGTGGGTGTTGGCGCGGCACGGCGCCTGTGGCAGCCTCCGCGGCGGGCCTGGCCCCTACCCGGCTGGATGATTGGACGCTGAAGGCCCTTTATAGAAGACATCTCGGCGCTGGGGGGAGTTTGGGGGCTGCCTGATTACAGGTGGGAGCGCCCGCACGCAACAATTGCAGAGGCTGCTTAGACAGCTCTGGGAGGCCTAGTTCCCAGCTGCGGCCCTGGCACTCAACCCCCCCAAGGTGCTACATCGGGAGCCAGAGTCATCGCGCACAGCGGCCAACGCATATAGCCAGCGTCCCTCGGGCCGGGTGAAGCTAGATCCATACGTCGCCGCATTCCACCCGGAGGGCCCCGGAGAGCCCCACCCCGCTCCTCCAGCACTCGCCCTGGGTGTGACCCCGAGGGGGTGGGTGCCATTAAACATCGGAGACGGAGCCCCTGTGGGGGGTGCTTCTGGCGGGTGGTCCGGCGAGACTGGTCTCCTTACGGGGCCTCCTTAGCAGGTGACCTCGGGCTGCAGAAGCGGCTGGGCTAGGCTCGGTGCAGCTTGCGGCCCTGGGGTCGCCTGATTACGTGAGGGCACGCTGGGGAGCGCTCCCCTAGGGTGAACTGGACGTCTGCCCTGCTGCTTTCTCCGGCCTGAGCCCTTCTCCTCAGTAACGATAAGGGCACGAGTTCAACGTAATATCCGGTGGCAGACCGCGGTACCCGCTCCCCGGCCAGGATACGATGGGCCGGGACAAACCCGGCAGTCCTGGCCCCAAGCAAGGCACCCTGGATCACTTCACCGCGCCGACCGGAGGCGCTACTGGAGGAGATGGTGGAGGTGTGGTACCTGACAACGCCGCCCTCCTGGCGGCGATCAACGATGCCAGGGACAAACTAGATGCCAAGATCAGCGCTGTAGGTACGGAGGTCTCTTTTCTGTGCCAGGATCTCCGGCAAGCTGTGGACCGCATCACTGAGGCGGAGGCATGTGTGTCGACAGTGGAGGATTCTGTCTCAACCCTCCAGAAAAAAGTGAATAAATTGACGGTTGTCTCACAAGAATTGGCCTCCAGAGTAGAAGACGCCGAAGGCCGCGCGAGGCGCAATAACCTACATTTGGTGGGCCTGCCGGAGGGATGTGAGGGGCCCTCCATGACTCGGTTTATCACACAATGGCTCAAAGATATCATGCCGACGGAGCTGCTTTCCATTTGTTTCGTAGTCGAGCGGGCCCATCGGGCGCTCACACAAAAGCTGCCCCCGGGCGCAAGCCCCAGACCAGTGATCGCGAAACTTCTAAACTACGCCGACCGGGACGCTATCATGCAATACGCCAGGACAAACAAAGAAAAATTTCAGTGCGACTCAAAACCTATCATGTTATTCCCTGACTACACGCGCCTGGTGCAACAACAACGCCAGTCCTTTGTGGCCGCCAAGCGTAGGCTACGAGACCTCAACCTGCAATATATGCTGCTAACCCCGCCAGGATGCGTGTCGTACATAACTCCAAGTCCTTCTTTTTCGACTCTCCAGAGGCTGTCTTTGCATGGACCGATGAACATCGTCACTTGAAACCGCACACGCCTTCGCCACGAGACTCGGACTCCTCCCAAAGTTCACAGCGCAACAGGCCTCGCAGGCCCAAATCAAAGCGGCGACATCGTTCCAGCTCCGACAGGCGATCCTCCAGCCAAGAACGCCCTCCCTGAAAAGGGTTGATATACCCCGGGGACACTCCTCGCCAGTCATGGACCTTTCACACATTGAGACTGTATTGATGTTTAACGTCCTCTAACTTGGCGTGGGTGCTAAGCAGTAGAGCAGCTGGGCGCCGGACATTCCTATCCCCCATTGTTAATGTGTTGTGGGAGGGTTGGGTATAGTTGGAGTGGGGGCCCAGGGTCCCCCTGTTGGGGGCCCGGAGCACCCTACACCGCGACAGATGCTCCTAGTTCCCGGAAGTGTCGGGTGGGGGAGGGAGGGCTTTTGAGAAGTTTAGTTGTATTATTTTAGATTATGCAGACTTCTTATCTCGATCCAGACAGTACCCTGATGCAGCCTTTAGAGATGCAGGATGATGGTGCAGACAGGTACAATCCCCATTGGGGACATTGTGGTAGTTTCATGGAATGTCAGGGGCCTGTTAAATAAGATTAAGCGTGGTGCGGTCTTACGTCAGGCCAAACGATATGGGGCAGACGTCCTGCTCCTGCAGGAGACTCATCTTATGGGCACAAAAGTCCCCTGTTTGGCTAGATTTGGGTTTCATCAGATCTACCATGCCGGGTTCGTCAGAGGATCGTGCGGCACCGCCATGCTTATACACCGTAGGATCCCCTTCCAGCATGAGCGCACCTGGGCAGATGATGGGGGCAGGTATGTGGTGGTCACAGTCACATTGTATGGTAAACACATTGCCTAAGGCAGCATCTACGCCCCCCCTCCATTAGGAGCCACTTTTGTTGATAAGGTCACCAGACTCTGGGGGGAATTGCCGGTGGGCTTCTCTCTTCTAGGGGGCGACTGGAATGATACCATGGGCCCCAGTGATAGGCAGCGCAACTCAGACCGCCCTCTGCCAGCGGGTCCCACCAAATTACACACGTTAATATCCACCCTAGGCTGGGCTGATGTCTGGCGAGAGTACCACACCGCAGAACTCGGGTTCACTTACCTGTCCGCAGTGCATGGCTCCCAGTCTCGCCTCGACCACTTCTTTTTACCCCACATATTCCTGCATAGACTCTCACAGGTCACGCATCTACCCAGAGGGCTTTCCGATCATTCCCCGATCTCCCTCAAACTGCATACCAGCTCCTGCAGACCCCCCTTCAGGTGGCGTATGTCCCCATGGCACCTCCGTAACCCTGATTACCAAGAAATGCTCCACACAGCACTCGTGGAATTTCTAGACGCTAATGTTGCCTCAGCCCCGTCCACGGGTATCCTATGGGAGGCCCTGAAGCCCACTGTGTGCGGTGTTGAAATTAGCTACCGCACCAAAGAAAAGCGCGAGTTACGTTAACAATTGGCTGACCTTGAGGCGCGCCAGGTGTCCTTAACGGTACAGCTCAATCAGGCCCCAGATCCATCGGTCAGGCGCAATCTGCTGCAAACGCAGCAGGAACTACAACAATATCTAATGGGCGAGGCCAAGGAGATCTGGGTAGCTTCACAGCACCGAATATATCAGTGGGGAGATAAATCGAGCAAGATGCTTTATAGGCTCTGCCAAGCCGATAAATCCCCCGCTGTGGTGCCTACCTTGCGGGTCGCCGATGGGGGTCTCTGCTCCTCGCCAGACCAGGTGGCACGGGAGTTCGCTCAACACTTTTCCTCCCTATATGACCGCCGAGAGCGCCTCTCCGCAGGTCAGATAGCGGAATTTCTCAGGGATATACCTCCACGTAGACTCACAGACCACGCGCGAGACCAACTAGAAGCCCCAATCACATTTGAGGAGTTGTCTGCGGCCATACATGCCATTCGCCCGGGGCAGGCTCCCATGGCCAAATGGGTTCCCCATGGAGTTCCTGCGGCCAAACATAAATGTCCTAGGTCCGCACCTACTCGCAGCCATTCAAGACACACATGACCAGGGTGTTCTGCCCCGAGACTGGAGACATGCAGAAATAGTCCTATTCCTCAAACCCGGACGCCCCCCGGAAGACCCGTCGTCATACCGCCCCATATCTCTTATAAATTTTGAGCCTAAGTTACTGGGGAAGGTTCTCGCGGACCGCCTCCGGACGTGTGTGACAGACTTAATCCATCCAGATCAGTCGGGCTTCTTGCCACAGAGGGCTACCCGTCACAACATACGACGCGTGCACAACGCCATAGCGATGGCCCATAAACTGGGACGCCCCGCTGACCTCCTTTTGGCAGACATAGACAAAGCATTCGATTCGCTAAGTTGGGTATACCTGTTCCAGCTACTCGAAGCAGTGAACTTCGGCCCTCGTTTCATGGCATACATCCGACTAGTCTACACTAACCTTACAGCTTCAGTCCGGATAGCTGGGCATCACTCAGATCCTTTCTCTATCCATAGGGGCACGAGACAAGGCTGTCCGTTATCCCCGCTGCTATTCGCTTTGGCAGTAGAACCCGTGGCGGCCTGGGTCTGCGGGGACCCGGTACTTAGAGGCTTTCAGTGGTCCCGATCACATTCAGACCATATCGCACTATACGCGGACGACGTCCTCTTCTTCATGACAGACCCGTGGTTTTCAGGACCGCGCATCCTGCAAATCCTAAGAGTGTTCGGGGACACTACCGGTCTTCACACTAACCCTGCTAAATCGGTACTCTTCCCAGTCTGCGGCAACCAGGGTCGTGGCACCTGGGCGACGCAGCTGTCACACGCAACTGAGGGTTTCAAGTACCTGGGAATCTTTATATCGCCATGCCCCAAAATTTCTTGGACGTCCAATATCAGTCCACTGCTAGCGAGTCTTACTAATGAAACCGAAATCTGGTCTTCTCTTCCGCTATCATTATATGGCAGGTCCGCCATTTTTAAGATGGTTTTGTTGCCCCGAATTTTATACAAATTGCAAAACTTCCCTTATAAGATTCCCCGATCCTGGTTCGCGCAAGTGAACGCCATCCTCAATAAATTCCTCTGGAACGGCGGTGCGATTAGAGTGGCGCTCCACACCTGCACACAGTCCACGTACTGTGGTGGAATTGCTGCAGCTGACGTCTATGCATACTATGTCGCCACGCACGTCCTAATAATTAATGAATGGTGGTACAACTCTGTGGGGACCTATCTATGTTCTGGGATGGAGTGTTCCTCTGTGAGTATTCCCTGCATGGAATACGGAATGTGGGGAGTTAGTCAGTTGCTGCCTGGGAGTTGGAGAGTGAAGACTCAATAAATGAAGTACTCACCGTTACCGTCATTGTACTTCTTTTCATTGGCGACGATTTGGGTTTCAACTGGAGTCTTCTGTTCCTGGGGATCAGCGCCGTCTTATCTCCTGCTCCCTGGTCTCGAGGCTGTGACGGCGCTTCACGACTGTTTCCCCAAGCTGCAGCGAAGTTGCTGAACCGTTTTCTCCACTTCGTGGGAGCCCGTGTGACCTCTTGGTGGTGCCTTGCAGTTTGCCGTTCCTGATATCCAGGTATTTCCTCGGGGGTACGGTGCCGGCCGGGCTCGCGCGATATGGAAATCGCTTATGCTCGAGCCTTTGCCTCGTGACGTTGACGCTGTTAAACTGAGACGCGCTGTGCGTCATCCTGCTGCCTGTTTGCCTGACCTTCAGATTACACGCACCCAACGTAGCCACGTTGCGTGCGGCAATTTTAAATTTCCCCGGGTACCGTGCCAACTCTTCAAGTTTAATACGCTGATGCGCACAGCATTCAACTCCGCGCATCAGTAACCATAGTCACGCTGATGCGCTCAGCCCTTCCAACACTTCTAATTTACCACGCTGATGCGCACAGCATTTTATCCCGGTGCATCAGTCACTGTAGTCACGCTGATGCGCTCAGCCTCATGCATTATTCAGTGCCATACTTACTGCGTGTCAATTACCCTCACCACGCTTCATCTCGCTGATACGCACAACTGTTTGCATAAGTCATCTACAATACAATAGGATTACTACTGTCACTAGTTACAGAGTGTGCACATTCTTCACTGATGTGCACAGTCTTTTGCTGATGGTATTTCTCGCAACTTTGATGTAAGGTGCTTCAGGTTACATTCCTAGTGGAGTGTGTGGGCAGCAACTCACCCACGTATAGTGCAGGCATGGATCACGTCATTGCTCCGCCATCCTTTTTGCAATCTCCTGGTTCTCCTTCCATGCCATGGCACCAGTGGAAGGATACTTTTGAAACTTATTTGGAGGCTATTGATGGTGACACCTTCACAACTAACAAGAAAAAGGCTTTACTAATGTATAATTTGGGTGCGGAAGGTAGAAGCATTGTTAAAACCTTGACTCTCGAGGTCATCACCACTCGTGTGAGTGGTGGTGAGGATGGAGACTCCTTACTAGTTGACGACAATGCATCATTAATCAAGACTTTAGACAAGCGATTTAATCCAAAAAAGAATGTGGTGCTTGAGCGTCACAAATTTCTGCAACGGGCTCAGATCCCTGGGGAATCCATAGATGATTTTGTTTCTGCACTCAGAACTCTGTCTATCTCGTGCAATTACAGGGAGTTCAGAGACGAAATCATACGTGATCAATTGATCGAACGCACTTGTGACAAAAAGATTCAGGAAAAGTTACTATCTTCTGATGACCCTGATCTTGAAACAGCCATCACGCTTGCCAAAAGCATTGAACACTCTCAATTTTGTATGAAGGAAATGAGCAACCCTTCTCACTCTTCGGAAGTCAAGTCAATGTCGTTAAAACACAAGACTAAGTCAACTACGGTTCCTGATGAGAATGCGACGCGGGATTCCTCTCCACGATTTTCATCCAAAACTAAGTCTGAGAATGCTCAACCATTTTGTTTCTGCTGTGGGAGCAAAAATCATTTAGGGAACGCCAAGTACTGCTTTGCCTTGAATCAAACTTGTTTTAAGTGCGGCAAAACGGGTCATCTAGCTCTTTTTTGTAAAGCTGTGGGGTCCAACAAGCGCAATGTTCAAATTGTAAAATCTATTGTACAGGACCTGGGTGACTCTGGTGAAGAGAGTGATTATATGTCTCTGATGCTATCGTCGTCATCGGTCGAGTCTGAGGGTGTGATTGAAATTGCATCCATGGGAAGTACATGCAAACGGAAATCTCCTGCGTGCGTTGTTAGAGTGAATGGAAGGAATGTAAATTTTCTAGCTGATTCTGGGTCTCCTTCACCCTTATTAACGTAAAAGACCTTGGGGTGTTAGATGGTATTCAAATACACCAGTCGAATATCAGAATTTTTGCCTATGGTGGCAAAAGAGTGGAGGTCTTGGGGAGTTTTGATGCAGAAATTGAGTTTTGTGGTGATCAGGCTTCGGGGCCTGTATTCGTTGTCAAGGATGGTGCGAATTTGTTAGGGTGACAAGACCAAGGGGAACTAGGCATCATTCTTGACCCCAATCATCCCAACATGGTTTTATCCAAATGGGAAGCTTGTAAGTTCTACACTTCTCCTACTTCCGCAGATTCTTCAAATGCTGTGAGTGTGAAACACTTGTCAGGTGATGAATGGATTCAAAAATACCCTGAAGTATTCTGCGACAAACTTGGGAAGCTTAAAGGCTTCCAGCATCGCATTGTTCTGAAAAATGGAGCGATAGCGGTTGCACATAAAGTGCGTAAAGTACCTTTGAGCTTGCGTGCAGAATTAAAGCAAGAACTGGAACGTCTGTGTCGCATGGATGTGATTGAAGCAATTGAAGGATCTGAGTGGTTGGCCCCCATAGTTCTCGCGCGTAAGGCAGATAAATCTCTGAGAATGTGTGTTGACTTGCGCGATCTGAATAAAAACATCTGGATCGATCGCCAACCGTTGCCCAACATCAATGAAATGCTGGCGACGCTTAACGGGGCTAAGTATTTCTCGTCATTTGATATTTCCTCAGCCTACCACCAAATCGAGTTGTGTAAGGAGTCGAGGCATCTCACCTCCTTCGTAACACCTGAAGGAGCCTTCCGTTACAAGCGTATGCCATTTGGTCTAGCATCGGCTTCCGCTGTGTTTCAACGTCTCATAGGGGAATTTGTTTAAAGACACGGCGGGGGTGGTGTTCTTCCAGGACGACATTCTGGTGTATGCATAATCTGAAGTAGAACATGATTGTAGAGTTAAGCATGTACTAGATACTGTGAAACTCCATGGGCTTACCTTAAGAAAAGACAAGTGCAAGTTTTTCAGGGATGGTGTTGACTATTTGGGTCACCACATTTCTTGTAAGGGAATTGAACCTAAGATAAAAATCTTAGATGCCATTCAGAATGCACCTGCACCCAACAATAAGGATCAGTTACGCTCATTCTTAGGGCTCGTAGAATACTATGCAAAATTTGTAGGGAATTTTGCTGATAAAACTTCCAATTTACGAGAATTGTTGAAAAAGAATGTGAAATTTGTGTGGTGCGGAAAATGTGACAGTCAATTCGAAAGTTTGAAAAAGGAGATTGTACAAGCTCGCCCCTTGAAAATGTTTAACATCAATGACAAGTGCATAGTTTCGGTCTGGGTGCTGTTCTGTTGCAGAAGAGGGGCAATGGTCATGAAGAAATCATTGCATTTGCCTCTAGGACTCTTCGTGGTGCTGAAAGCTCATATTCCACCATTGAGAAGGAGGCATTAGCACTATGGTGGGGTGTCCAGTATTTTCGAAACTTCCTATGGGGAAATGAGTTTACTCTCAGGACTGACCACAAACCCTTGGTTGATCTATTTACCACAAGGGGGGGTGGTCGTGCCACGCCACGTATTGCCAAGTGGCAGTACAGGCTACAGGAGTTCAATTATCATTTGGAATATGTACCAGGAGTCAAAAACAATGTTGCCGATTGTCTTTCCCGTCTACCCCTTGTTGATGACAATTGTTTATTTGCTGAAAATGATCTTGATGTTGTGTGTGCTGTTGGGACTGTGGAGGATGTGGCGAGGGGTGCACTCTCTGAGCACGAATGGTTGGAGGCTTTATCTGAAGACAAGGATATCTATGTGGTTACCAAATTCTTGGTTCAGGGCTGGCCCGTAAACAAGGATTTACCCTCCGTCTTGGTCCCTTTTAGAAGGGTTTGTGAGGAGTTGTCTGTAGTGGACGGGATCTTACGTAGAGGTGGGTTATTAGTTGTTCCCACAAGTTTGCGGAAAAAAGTTTTGGATCTTGCCCATGAGGGTCATCAAGGTATCCGTGCCATGAAACGCAGGATTCGTGAGGATTTTTGGTGGCCTGGTGTAGATCGATCTATTGAACATTTTGTCAGAGATTGTTGTGCATGTGTCCTCAGTGACAAGTCCCAAGTGACCCATCCTAGTCCGGTTGATCCTGTGGTTGTGGAAAACACACCTTGGAGCAAGTTGGCTTTCGATGTGGCTGGTCCATTTGGTTTTTCTGGAAATTCCCTGATGTATGCTTTAGTCTTGATAGACTATATGTCAAAATGGCCGGAAATCAAATTTGTTGAGTGTGCTAATACCTGGGCTGTCATCAATTTCTTTAAAGAAGTATTTCTCCGAGAAGGATTTCCTGAGGTATTAGTGACGGATAATGGTACGCAATTGGTGTCTTTAGAGATGGAGAATTTCCTCAAGGAGCATGGTATTAAACATGTTTTAACATCATTATACCACCCCCGCAGTAATGGTTTAGTGGAGCGCCTTAATCGCGTCATTAAGGACCAGATACAGTTAGCTCTGGTGAATGGGTTGTCGTGGCGTTCTGTCATTGCAGACATGTTGTGGGCCATCAGAACCACGCCCCATGTAAGTACAGGGATATCTCCTTTCACGTTACTTAGGGGGAGAGTTGCTGGTTCCAAGTTGAATAAGAACTGGATGTTCAGAAAGGAGATTGATCAATCCAAACTTAGCAGGGTAGCGGATGTGAGGACTGCCGTCCAGTCTAAGTACACTACAGTTTCTGAGAAAGTTTCTCCTGTGTGTGTGGGTGATTGGGTGAGAATTAAGAAACCTGGGTTCGTCCGCAAGGGGGTGTCTCGGTTTTCTCCTCCTGTTAAGGTGAGGGAAGTGAAGGACTGCGTTGTTGTGTTAGAAAATGGCAAGGTTTGGAACAAGTGTGCCATCTCTGTTGTTCCTTGGTCTAAAATGGAGTACGTGGGAGGGAAGATGGGTTTTCATTTGGACTCCTCTCTGACAATTCCTGTTCGTCTTGGTTCCCCCAACACTACTCCTGCTCTTCCTAGTTCACTTCCTACCAATAGATGCAATTATCCGAGCTCTTTTCCTAACAAAAGGTTTTCTTCCAGAGTAAGATCCACACCTGTAAAGTTTCGAGATTATAAAATGCAGTGACTTTTGGTGTATGTGTTCTTTTAATCGTGCTTCCAGTTGTCATTGGAAGGTGTTATAACATTACCATTTATTCTTAGTTGTTAATCTTGTTTTATTGTTTTTGGGTTAATTTCTTCTCATTTTCTTGTACATTTGTTTTCTTGTTTAGTTCTTCATTTATAGGAAGGGAGGTGTGTGGGGACCTATCTATGTTCTGGGATGGAGTGTTCCTTTGTGAGTATTCCCTGCGTGGAATACAGAATGTGGGGAGTTAGTCAGTTGCTGCCTGGGAGTTGGAGAGTGAAGACTCAATAAATGAAGTACTCACCGTTACCGTCATTGTACTTCTTTTCAAACTCCCCATCTGATCCGGCATTCGCGCTTGAACATGCCGCCATGGACAAGACCCCTCTCCTCCAGCTACTATACAGTTCTCATTCCCTGGAGTCGCTGCCCCCGGTGGGCCAAGTAGTGATACAGCTTTGGCGGTCTACCGTCCGGCGGATGGGATGGAGCGGGACCCTAACTCACACGACCCCCTTGTGGCATGGTACATACCTCCGTCCTGTGGCTGCCCTGCCCGGATTCCGTGGGTGGGACATGGTGGGAATCTCGACCCTAGGGGACGTAATGAGGGGCACCACATTGAAATCATTTCAGCAACTCCAAAGCGACTTCCAACTGCAGAAGTCCCAGTTCTTTAAATACCTTCAATTCCGCCATGCCCTGACCCCCCTGATCCAGGCCCTAGAGTCTCTGCCAGAGTTCCATCCCCTCGAAGGACGCCTCCTAATGGGCGACCTTGGCCTACATAAAATCAGACAAACATTTCAAACACTGACGACGCACACACAGACTAGCCTAGAGAGGACCAGACGTGCATGGCAAGAAGATATTCCAGATCTAACGGACGATGACTGGGCGGAGGCCATAGCTAACCCCTGAGGTGCGGCGGTTTCTACACGGTATCGACTTACACAATTTAAATACCTGCACCGCGCATACTATACCTGAACCAGACTTTGGGCAATGGGCGTAATTCAATCCCCTACATGCCTGAGATGTGAACAAGAAGAGGGGACATTTCTCCATACAGTCTGGGGGTGTTCCGCACTGCAGCCCTTCTGGCGCAGGGTCTCCTCGTGCCTCAGCACTGTGTTGGCATGGGAACTCCCACACGACCCACGTCTTTTTCTTTTACATAGCACTGACGGGATTGGGGGCAATAGATATAAGCAGCACCTACTCTTTCTGGCCCTCACCATCGCTAAACGTGATATAGCACAGCTATGGAAAGGGACATCCCCCCCAACTCTGGGCAAGTGGAAGGCAGAGCTAGATAGATGCATGGGTGCTGCCCCCAGAAGCACCGTAAAATTTGGACCCGCTGGGCAACGTACCGTGGGATTGAGCTCCCCCCCTTACCATCAGAAGACCCTTGAATGGCATACCTCAGTAGGCGCACGTGCCTGGTTCTCCATTGCTCTACGTTGGGCTTCGCTGTCTCCCTATATTTTTATCCTGGGGTTTTGTTTGGCTGAATCTGGATCTGTCTGCATACTGTTGTTGTTGATTTTCCTGCATGTTTGCAGGCTTTGCATGAAATGTGAATTGACGGTGTCTCTGTTAAATAATGCTTTCTTACAGATATATGTAGGGCTCACGCCCACATGTTACAGGAAATACCAAATAAAATTTGTTTTGAAAAAAAGAAATCTGAATTTATGTAAAACCACCAAAATTGTTATTTCCACAATATTTTTGACTTGACTATAATTTTGAGACAATATTCTTATATAACATTATTTTTTCCTTACTTTTTTGTAATTCACTCTTTTGCCACTACTCTGACTTCCTGTGATGACAAGCAAAATGTCTCCCAAGAAATTGTTTTCATAATCAATACAAAAGTCCTCATCCATTGGAAATAAGAAAAACTATTTTTCACAGAATAGCTAATTAAATAAATAACTGCTTAATTATTAGCAGCCAGGTTTTCCAAGTTGTCTTCCATATTTAGAAAAAGGATTGTGTTAAACTCCATACCAAAAACCACACTAGAACACTCTATTGGACAAAACATTATGAAGACATCTATGTCTTCACAAGAGCTGTTTATAAGGGTTTCATGTGAAGACCGAATGAATATTAATTACTTCCTGGACTATTGGCTTGCTTTGATGGGCAGCAGCAGGAGAGATGGGTTCCCTCCTTGCTTCATGGCGCCTATAGTCTACCACCTACTATGCCCAGGGAGACCGAGCCACTGTTGCAAGAAAATGCATCCACACTGCTGCATAGATCCATTTAGCCATGGGCATTCCAGTCCTTGCAAAAGATTTGGAAAGCTTTCCCTTCTCCTCCAGATTGTTCTACAAGTAATGATTTGTGCTGCTCAGCCAATGGATTGAGAAAGCAGGCATTAAAATTGCTAGCCTCCAACTGTTCTCCGAGCACTCCACCTTCTCTGGTGTTCTGACAATTTATCCCTTGCACAAATCCCCAGGCGAACTACTGCCAGGATGGTTATTGTGGTAAAGTTTAACAAAATCAGACTCCAGTCAAAGTTAATATTCTGTTGTGTCATCTGGACCGTAACATGGCCAATCCACTAAAAAGTAAATATTCTGCTGTTCATTCAGCATCCAGCATCTGGGTGGAATCATATTTCTGATCTAGTTCAACAGAAGTATTGATGACTTGGAGTGTGCATTTTATTTCATGAAAGCTTCTGAAACTTTACAAATTGATTGCAAGGAGAAACACATCTGCTGAAGGAGTTTTGTGGAAACATTTTTGTAAGAAAATTCTTCCTCAAAAAAAATGTTATGCAAAAATTTTAGCCCACAAGCAAGCTGTTATGTTCTCATGTATTTAGTTAATAGTATGTTATGTGTTATACTATGCTTAGGTGCATGTTGCACCATTACTCATTCTCGGTTGCCTGGGAGACTGGAATGTTAGTGTCCTGGAAGCTCCAGGCAGGTCAGTTGTGTAATGTTTGGGGGTTATCCCTGGGGTTGCGGTCGGGGCATCAACCGTCTTCTCGGGTGTGGGGCAAGGGGGGAGGCCTAACTTAGTACGGCGGAGCAAACACTAATAACACACTGACTCCGATACCAGCTCCACGCCGTCAGCCACGTGCGCTGACGTCGTCCTTTATTTATACCCCCTGGACCGAGCCCGGCCCAGGGAGTTGCGTTTGCAACAAACGAATGCAGTGGCTGGGTGGCTCACTACATCCCAACCAACCCACGGAATTTGGGCAACCAATAACCACAACAATTCACACAGAACATATGACAAACATTTGAAGGTTCAATAAGTGTTCTCCGAGGGACGACCCCTCTTTCCAGCTTCCTAACACAAAAAGTCTCGCAGCCTTGAACTCGGCTCGGGATTTTTTCGTAGGCGATAATGTTGACTTCCTCGGCTATGGCCATCGCCACCGTCGCGTGGCTCAACAGGTCTCGCGCTTATCTCCCCTTGCTCCTCTGAATTCACCTCCTGTCCGCTCGTGGGTATTTCCTCGTCTCGGGGACTTTCTTCCACTGGTGCTTCGCCCCCTTCCGGGAACTCGGATTCCATCCGTCCCTCCGCCGGATTCTGGGCCTTCCGGAACGACGACACATTATGGGCTAACACCTGTCTGCCCCTTCTGGCTGTGATCATGGTCCCTTTTACCTGCACCACCTGCCACAGTTCCCTCTCAAACGGTGTCCGAAACTTTGATCCCGGATGTCGGTCCTTCACCACCACGTAGTCTCCCAGGTTCAGAGCTCCTTGGTGGCTCCCCTTCTTCCGGCTAGCCACCTCGTTGTTATGTTGACGACGAGCCTGAGACTGTCCGACATCGAGCACATCCGGAATCCACTGGTCGCTGGTAGGGATACTGTCCCGCACCACTCGTCGCATGAGTAGATCACTGGGCGCACACCTGGTGGTGCAATGGGGTGTGTGTTGATAAGCTCGGAGGAACTGGTGCAAACAGTTTTCCAAGTGGCCCCCTTGATCCACCGCGATCCTCAGTGTTTTATTCAGAGTCCTCATAAATCTTTCTACATCCCCATTGGCCTGGGGCCACTGGGGGTGATCCTCCGGTGCTTGATACCATGTTGGCTCATATAGTCCTTGAAGTCTTGGCCCTGAAACGGTGGCCCATTATCCGTTCGTATTTCCTCCGGCATCCCCAGGAGTGCAAACACCTTTTCCAACACCGGACAGATGTGATCAAATGCTGTGGATGCGACTACCTCCACCACCGGGAATTTTGAGTGACTATCCACCAACACTACTGTGTGTCGTCCGTCAGGAAAACTGCCAAAGTCCAAACTCACTTGAGCCCACGGTGTCCGGCTCGGCCCTTCTGTAATGATCGGTGCCGCCGGCGGGTCAGCTCCCGTTATCAAACAGGCATGGCATCCTCGCACCTTCTGCTCCACTAACCGGTCCATTCCGGGAAACCACACCTTTGACCTCAACCGCGCTTTCGTTTTCTCCACCCCTTGGTGACCTTGGTGGGCAAGATCTATGGTTCTCTTCCGCAGGGCTGCTGGTATCACAATCCGGGTGCCTCTGATGATTATGCCGTTGTCAGCTTCACTTAGTTCCTCGCGGCACCTCCACACGCTTTCCCAATACTCCTTCTCGTCATCGGCCCGCTGGCCCTTGCCTTGCAGAATCCACTTCCACTGATTTCCACGGAGTGTCCGCTGCACGGCTTGTAAACACGCATCCTGACGTGTAGCCTCCTGAATCTCTTCCAACAGCAACGCTTGGGGGCACGCATCCTCTACCACCTGCCGCACAAAAGATTCGGTGCCATCGTCCACCTCCTCCGCATCTCCCGCTTGCAGGGCCATGGGGTGCCTCGACAGGTAGTCCGCCGGATTAGATGCCCCCGGAGGATACACTACCTCAAACTTGTAGTTCTGTATCTGTACCGCCCAGTGTTCAATCTGCGGGGGTCCATTCCGGGCCGTGCCGCTGAAGAGAGGCACCAACGGCTTGTGGTCGGTGACCACTGTGAACGTATGCCCGCACAGATTAATGTCAAAATGCTGACACGCCCATCGAATCGCCAACGCTTCCCGCTCGATCTGAGCGTACCTTGTCTCCACTGCGGTGAGCGCTCGGCTGGCGTAGGCGATTGGTACCCACTCCTCCTGCCTGGTCTTCTGGAGTAGCACCGCTCCTAGCCCCACGGGACTTGCATCAACAATGAGCTCCGTTGCTACTCCCGGCCGAAAATAAGCCACTGTGGCACCTTTCAGCAATGCGTTCTTGATGCTGTTGAACGCCTGTGCTTCCACATCCGTCCACTGCCACTGCACCTCCTTCTTCGTCAGTTTCCTGAGTGGTTCGGAAAGCGTCGCCAAATGGGGGATGAAACGGCCGCAATAATTCGCCATGCCCAGAAAGCTCCGTACCGCTGCTTGTGTCTGGGGAATGGCCGCCGCTCTGATGGCCTCCACCTTCGCAGGGTCGACTTGTAGGCCTTTTTCTGAGAAGCGGTACCCAAAGAATTCTACCTCTTTGGCATAGAAGTCGCATTTGGCTCTGTGTAGCGTCAATCCCTGTTCAGCTAACCTCTGGAGGGTCGCCCTCAGCCTTGCATGGTGATCTTCCAGGGACTTCGAGAAGATGAGGATGTCATCACTCACGTTGATCACCCCCACCAGTCCCGACAGTGCCTCCCGCACCGCGTCCTGGAATACCTCCGCCGCCGACGATACACCGAAACTCAACCTCTTGAATCAGCGTAGTCCCACATGCGTCGAGAATGTAGTAATGTAACGACTCTTTTCGGCCAACATTAGCTGATGGTACCCTGAATTGAGGTCCACTTTGGAGAACCATTGCGCCCCATTAATGTCTGCCACAATCTCATCGATTGTGGGGGTAATGTGTCTTTCCCTTCGTATTGCTTTATTTGGCAGCCGCATGTCCACACATAGCCTGATAGCCCCCGGTTGCTTAGGTTTTGGTGCTATCACCAATGGAGACACCCACGGCGTTGGTCCAGTCACTTTCTCAATTACCCCCTCCTTCTCTAAGCGCTCCAGTTCGGCTTCCACCAACGGCCTGAGGTGGAAAGGTACTCTCCGATGTCTGAGAGCATTCGGCTGGATGGTTTCATCGATATGGAGTTGAACTTCGACGCCCTTCAAACATCCTAGACCCTTAAAGAGCTCCGGAAATTCCGTCAACACCTTGTCCGCCTGCGACTGGTGTACATGTCTGGCAAACATGACTAATCCCAGGTCTTCCGCCGTGTGGCAACTCAACAAAGACCCCGCCCGGTCACAGGTGACGTAGAACCTCGTAGGCGTAACTCTATCTTTGTGCCTGACCTCCACGTCCATTGCTCCTTGGAGTTGAAGCGGCGTGTGCCCCCCATAGGTGAGAATCTTGGCTGACGTAGGCATCAGTCTCGGCCGCGGCCGTAGGACATTGTACTGTGTCGCATCCAATAAATTTACCGACGCCCCCGTGTCGATAAGCGTCTGAACACAATTAACCCCAATCCACACTTGGCAGAGTGGGGGAGGTCTCTTGGTGGAATTAGCCCCTCTGATATTCGAGACCACGAACACGTTGTCCTCGTCATCGTCCTCCACCACCTCTAGCTTCTGGCACCGCCTATCCAGCTCTTCCACCTCCCGTACCGCTTTGGCGGTCCTCTGGAACCTGTCGCTTTTGGCCTGGACGGGCCGGCTTTGTCCGCGCTCTGGCATACCTTTGCGAAATGGCCATATTTGTTACATCTCAGGCACTGTTTTCCTTGTGCCGGGCATCCTCTCTGGGAATGGGTAGCCAACCCACAGTTCCGGCACCCTTGCTTCGTCCGCCGCTCCTCCGGAGTGGCGTAATTACTTGCCCCACGGCTGTATGTCTTCCGGATGGCATCCACCCTCTCTTCTTTGATGGGCGCGGGATACATCGGCTGTGTGTTCACCGGTCTCCTGGCCAAAGCCACCTCCATCTCTCCAGCCCGGACGTCTGCCAGCTCGTGCGATCTCCCCAGGACAAGTATGTCGTCCAACGATATTCCCGGTTGCCTCAGGATCAGTTTGCGCAGTTCCAACGATTTGCACCCCACTATTAGCTGTGCCCTCGTCTCAAACTGCCGATCCACCCCCACGCACGTGCTCACTAGCTTCCGCAGGCATGCAAAGAACATGTCGATGGATTCGTCCTCTCTCTGCTTGGCCTGTCGGAGCTTGAAATGCTCGAAATCCGGGTTGACCTGTGGGTCAAAATGGCGGTTCAGGGCTCTCACCGCCTTGTCATAGTCGTTGCCGTCTCCCGTATCCGGTAAGTCCTGGAATAAGTCGTACAGTTCCTCACCTCCCATTAAGAGCATGGTGGATCGTTTCACGGCGTTGTCCGTTTCTCTGGTGGCCACAAAGTAATTGTCCAATTGGCCCAGGCATTTCCGCCAACGCGGTGCCGCCGTCACCGGGTCCGCCAGCTGGCTGAACTCTGGGAGGGCCTTCACTGCCATGCGCCCCGGTCTCACCACTGCCACTCCTGCGTCCAATGGCGCCGCGGCCGCCTGCTGTTGTAGCGACATATGGGATCTGCCTCCCACCTGCTCAGGGGTTGCAGGACACACGGGCGCACTCCTGTCGTCCGCTTCCCTGTATCTGACACCGCCTTCACAGGCAACTGGGTATGGGCACTGCCGGCCCCACCGTTACCACCCAGCTCCCAGCAATGCCAACGCTGCAGGCAACTCCCCTGTATAGCCAGCACTTCAGCCTGACCAGGAGTACACACTGAGGCCTCGCGCTCTGCTAGCGCCGACGTGCTCTCACAAGCACCGTCCCTCCTGCAGGTGTCCCGCACACACCAACCACCTTGCACTGGACCTCTGCACTCCAATCTGGCAGCCTCGCCCTCGGCGTGCGTCACACCACAGCCTCCTCCCGGCCGCACTCGAGCGCAGACGCTCCGACTGCCTCCGCGGCCAACACCACCAACGCGGCTGCGGGATGCCCCCGCGGCCATCAGAGACGCCTCACGCCCTCACAGCCCCCTCGCGCCGGCACCTTACCGCGTCCACTGATGCCAACGGGCATCCGATCAGTCCGCGCCGCCGAGAGTGCAGCGGCAGCCACAGCCTACAGCCGCGCTTCACAGCGGCCGCTCTCAGTGCTGCCGCGCGTCCCCCTCGAACGACGCTGGTGCTCACGCGGGTCCGGACCCTCGTCGGCAGTGTAATGTTTGGGGGTTATCCCTGGGGTTGCGGTCGGGGCATCAACCGTCTTCTCGGGTGTGGGGCAAGGGGGGAGGCCTAACTTAGTACGGCGGAGCAAACACTAATAACACACTGACTCCGATGCCAGCTCCACGCCGTCAGCCACGTGCGCTGACGTCGTCCTTTATTTATACCCCTGGACCGAGCCCGGCCCAGGGAGTTGCGTTTGCAACAAACGAATGCAGTGGCCGGGTGGCTCACTACAAGTTGTATCCTGGTTGCTGCTGATGGGAGTTGCTTTGTGAGGGACCGCTGTGCTAACTTCCTAACTGTTGAATAAACCTACTTCTATCAACCATCACCTTATTCGTGTGGACTCTGCTTTGTCGGACGCAACATGAATTGGCGACAAACGGACGAAGTCAGCAGCACCTGAGAACCCATTTCTAGCTGTTGAACTCATTGGTCACATGTTCCTTTTCAAGTTATTTGGGGACCTTTCGAGCCTGCAGTCAATCTCCCTGCGGATACCTTATCTCTGTTTGTGTACAGAAGTTCAAGTGCTTTTCAGAGGTACACCATGGAAATCATCTCATGAACTTTTAAATTCGATCTCCCAGCATAGCGTTTTGTTGAATTTTCAGCATTTGTATTAGCAGCAGTGAGAACGTCGTGTTATACTTTTCACCTTTTTGCTTTATTTCCTCTTTGTTCCAAGGGAATTACATTTCCGACATTGGTTTTATTTACAATCTCACCCACGAGCAGCAACGACTTCTACTGGAATCCACACGCCTCAAGAATCTGAACGCTAAAATCCCTTTGTGTGCCGCAGTGCTGGAATCCTCTCGCAGCAGGAAGACAAGCCCCTGTCTTCACAGCATCATTGCGTCTTTATACGTTGCTTCGACGTGAGTGCGGTGATGCACTCACCTTAAAGGCAAGCTTTCACATTTCTTAAAGGCACGGTGGCACGCACACCTTGCAGCCTTGAGACAGCATTCCATCATGAGTGCAGTGATCTGCGGTGAGTGTTAAAAGTGTGGTGACGGTCACACCTTGTGTTGGCAACGTTCTTCTTTCCTGATAAGGTTTTTCCTTCTGCTTTATTCTACGTCTGGAGCGCGGTGATGCGCACACCTTAAACTTGTATTCCTCTTTCAATTTAAAGCGTGGTGATGCGCACACCTTGTATGCATTTCAAGTTTTCTTTGCATGCGCGGTGACGCGCACACCTTTTTCATATTGTGTTATAACCTTTTGCCACCACTTCTGGACCCGGTATTCTCCTTGGAGAGGAAATAGCCTTACAATTATTTTTCTGTGTTGATGTTGCAAGCATTATTCTGCTGTTTCAAGGGTTGGTATATGTAAATCTGTAGAGTAAATGTACGTTCTGTTTCTTGACAAAACAAGAATTTATTTCAGTTATGGCTTTGCAAACAGCCAAATTGCAAGCCTCATTTTTGTCTGAACCAGGTACACCAAGAGTTAAGTGGAGTCAATGGTATAAGTCATTCTAAAGTTATCTAATAGCTATAAATGGGGAGGAGTTTTCACCTGTCAGGAAGAATGCTATCCTATACAAATGTTTGGGGATTGAGGGTCAAAGGATTTTTGACCATCAACCGCCTATAATCCCTACAGCTTCTTCTGTTGATTAGGATGAATTCACTGAAGCAGTGGCGAGGTTAGAAAAGTATTTTAGAGATGGGCCTAGTGTGATTGTGGAGAGATACAAGTTTTATACACGTAAGCAACAACAACATGAAAATATTGATATTTTTCTAGCTGAGTTAAGGGTATTAGCCTTATCGTGTAAGTTTGTAGGACCCATTGAGCAATATTTAAGAGATCAAATTGTTGTGAATTGTTATGACACCAAGGTTCAAGAGAGGATATTGTGTTGCAGGAACCCTTTGCTGGCAGAAACTTTAGAAATTGCCAGAGGAATTGAACGTTCTGTTTCTGCGTCCAAAGAATTAGGAAAGGCCGAATGTGTGCCTACAGAAGCTGTCAATAAGATCACACAAAAACCAGGATCTGTTCAAAGCAGTAAACCAGATATAAAAAAGCCTGATAGGAAAATTCTGTGTTTCAGATGTGGGTCCAAAACTCACCTAGCTAATGCTAATAATTGTCCAGCAGTTGGTAAAACATGTTTGAAATGTAAAAAACAGGACACTTTGCCAGAGTATGTAGAAATGTTGTTAAGGTAATGGGGGTATGCAATTCAAAGATACAATTATTCAGTCAAAAGTATACGTGGCTAAGAAGGGTTACAATATTTTAGGTTGGAGAGACCAAGGCAAGTATGGGATGGTTCTCAGACCTGGGACAAAACATCCTATTTTTCTATTGGAGACTGTTCAAGAGGATGTAAACTCTTTTGAGGATGTACTCATGAAGCACAAATCAGTTTTTGAAGACAGGTTAGAAGTGGTTAAGGGATACAAGCATAAAACCATTCTTAAACCTAATGCTATTCCAGTTGTCAATAAAGTCGACATGTCCAGTTGAGCATCAGGGGAGGTTGAAGGAGCATCTTCACAAGTTACATATGGATGGGGTTATTGAGCCCATAGATTCCTCTTTATGGGTTTCTCCCATAGTTGTAGCTTTAAAAAAGAAGTCTGATGAACTTAGCCTTTGCATTGACTTGAAGTCTTTAAATAAAAATAATCAAGTTGATTGTTCCCCTGCCATGGATTCAGGACATGGTAGCTCAACTTAGTGGTACTAAGATTTTTTCTACAATCGATCTTAGGGCTGCATATCACCAGAAAGAACTGAACAAAGATTCTCGAGACCTAACAGCCTTTAATACTCCTTTTGGTGCTTTTTGTTTTCTTAGAATGCCGTTCATCCTTGCATCAGCGGCGTCAGTCTTCCAAAAATGAATGTTGAAAATTAATGTTTCAACTGATGGAGCAAGGTTTCGCAAATGAAACTTGCTCGGATGCAATCTTCCTCATTGTATTAATATTAAAACTTGTATTGTCTGTATTAATATTTGCACACACTACATGAATAGTTAGGAAGCTTGCCTATGTTGTTTTTCTAACAAATAACGCTTGTTCCTAGTCTAAAATGGCCGCTTAAGCGCGGGATTTTAACTGCGCATGTCACAACCTGATCACATGGTGTGACGTCTTTCTTTGCTTGGTGGGAATTTCTGCTTCTGCGCAGTGTGCATTAAAATGGCTGCTCAATGTTCTCACATGCTTAAGCTTGCTCTTGTGTCATTATTAAATAGTCATTTCTTAACGCAATTAATGCGGGATAGGTTTTTATAATTAAAAGGGATTAGAAATAAGATAAGTGGTATACAGTGAAACGTTTTATTTTTGATATTAATATTTCCTTCTTGCACTTTTAGTAATTCGTAATCTTGGGCCTGGGTTGGTGACTTGAAACTTGAAAAGCAGAAGGTTCTGCGCATGACTCCTGAAAGACTGCCAAAATGAAGTCAACTTGGACGTCTCACAAGGCCATGACCTATCGGCCGAAGAGGATGTTCTAAATGTACAAAATTGTAACAGTAGATACAATTGCTGTAGAAATTGTATATAATTTGTTGTGAGACGGGTGGGAAATAAAGTGAATGTATTAAATTGAAGGGGCGGGAACGTTAATACAATAGGCTTCACAAATTAAGCCAAATTTGTCATGGTGCGAGAATCCACCTCCTGTCCCTGCCCAATCAGAGGTAGTGGTCCCATATTTTAGCAACATTAAGAGGAGGTACTTGGGCGTAGAAGGGTATAATAGAATATAGCATTAGTAGTTAGTTTAGCTCAGACTTTTAGAACATACAGAAGAGCTCCAGGCTGCCCAGCTGATCGGTTGCTGACTGAATCCCTATCCAGAAGAGGTCCTGAGGAGGGGGCGGCGGAGTCCATTAGAGGGAAGAATCGAGGAGAAGTCGAGTGCCAGAGAGGGGAACGGCGCAGGCGTCATTGTAGAGAGGTCACCGATCCTATCCTGATCCTGAAGAAGGTCCTTGCTCTTCATCCTTCCAGGGTCCTATCCTTTCAAACTCCTTGGCTAAGGGTTTGGTTCTCGCATTTAGGTAAATATATGCAACCTTTAGTTGCGCTGCTGTTCCTATCTCCTCTTTTCCTTAAACACCGTCATTGACTAGCAATAATCATTCTATGCTCTTCTACGGGTATTCTGATCAAATACCGTGTCTTTTTTCTGTATTTTACTCTGCTAAAACTTTAGATAAACATTTTAAAACTTCCTGACTCTGTGGTTATTTCAGGATTATGTACAATAGTGAATGTCACTCATTTTAAATTTCCCAATTAGCAAAGGATCCATTGGTAAGTTATTACTCTTCAATCAGAAGGTAATTGGTAGCAGGGATTTTGATAAAAGAGTACATCTGACACCCAGCGTAAGTATTAGTGTAGTATGAATGTATGGGCCCAAGTGAGTATATGGAGTATAAATGCTGTTTGCTAATATCGCGCTGGATCAGTTTTCTGGTAAGCAGAGGACGGTTTGTGTTACTCTTTGTTAATTGGGTAATGAGAATTTTATTTTGTATTTTTATGAACTAATACCCGTTATTCTTGAGTATTGTTTTATGTTGTCCAGAATACCCCGGGGAAAAAGAATAGTGGGTGGCAAGTAGAAGCCATACTGCAGTGAGGTTATCTGTCAGGCAGAAATAGTACTGAATAGTTAAGCAGGACTATCAGCACTTGTTAGGGATTCTATGTGTATAAGAATAGTGGAAGAAGTATGCTGGTGAAAATTTGATGTTATATCACCTAGAAAGGGTAACATTGAAGAAGTAACAGGTACTTCAGAAGCTTGTGTGAAGAGTAAATGGAAGGGTTTTACTCGTAGTGTATGTTTTAGTAAACGGAAGGGTTTTACTAAGTGTGTAAGAGAACCTATCTTTCTGAATTAGAGAAACTGGCACGATAGCGAATGTTTTATGTTGTTACTGAATTTTAATTAAGAACTATAGAGAAAATAAGTTTTGCGTAAGATTTTTGTAAAGGGAGGGTCAGTTACCGGAGAGGGAGCTGACGTCACAAAAGGCCGCGCTGGGATTGGTTAGATCCGCGTGTGTGGGAAAACCCTTGTAAAGGAGGGGTCAGTAGTCAGGAGTAGTACTGATGTCATAGGTGCCGCGCTAGGATTGGTTGAATCAGCGTGGGAACAGAAAAGAGAAAATTGTAAAGGAGGGGTTGACAGCGAAACGTCACCAAAAAGGCCGCGCAAGGATTGGCTTAGAATTTAAAATTAACAAAGGTTTGATTGGCTGAGAGTTTAGAAGCAAAATTATAAGTGGATAAGGATTGCATGTTAAAACGCGATCCGACTTTAACAGGGAATCGTCCAGATAGGAGATTTCTAGGGTTTGCAGAATATAATTTTATACATCGGTATTTGCCTAAAATGTACGGAGAAAAGAAAAAGATGTCAGTTTTACAAAAGATCAAGAATTATTTCAAAAAGGACAAACCAATCAAGACAAGGGAGGGAATTATTATTCCCCCAGCCAAAACACCTGCATCATATATGATGATGGAGAGAGGTTATCATACTTGTGTATGGATAGAAAATTGGAGAGAATATACCAAAAATGACGGAATATTAGAATTTCCTGAAAATGGCACATTCAATGGGCGAATTCTTCAAAATTTGAGACAAAGGATGAATGATTTAGAACCTAAACCCAGATTAACTCAATACGAAGCTTTAGAGGAGTGGGAAACCGAAGCATTTGAGCGTGATCGATCTCGAAGTAATGGGAGGTATCCAGGATTTTTCCCCAGATATTTACGTGAAAATAGGGTAGGTCAGATGAAGCAATGGAGAAGGGCAATGCTTGTTGAGGGATTATATCCACTACTCACAGAAGGAGAAAAATCAGGAGGCAAGTGTACAGAAAAGACTAAACATTTAATGAGACATGAAGACTCAGAAGATGAGTTTATGGAAGAAATATTGAGGAATCCTCCACCGTATCAGGAAGGGTCAAGTGGAATTCCTCCTAGTGCCCCACCGCAAACACCAATGGTACCTCAGGTACTACATGAATTCACCCCGAATAGAATACTTCATGAGAAAGAAAAGGAAGCATTAGAAAAGACCAGAGCAGAATTAGTACGGAAAATATCCCAGATAAAAACACATCCTGATTCATTGACTATTCCTGTAACAATTAGTCCAGTAGTACCATTATATGGTATACAAGGAAATTGTCCTCCTCTCATACCCGTATCTTCTCCTATGAATACTCCCGAAAATTTTCAAAAACTTGAAGCTCCAGTTATAATTGAAGATCATTTTAGTGATTGTGATTCCACAATATCTCTCATGGATTTACCTGTCAGAGGTCCAGTAAAGGGTACTCCAAGAAAAGAAATATCTGAGCGTTCAAAAGATGTAAGTTTAATAACTTCATCAGGGGCAAAGAGTGCTACCATAGTGACACCTGAAGATTTAGAAAGGTGGGTACAAGGATCAGATAAATTGTGCACTCCTCCAAAATTGCTAGACATTCAGAAATTAAAAGCTGAGTTAGAAGAAATGATAGCAGGAAATATAGGAATAGAACGCTTAAACACTTATGATGAAGAAGAATTGCTGTTCCTATGCAGGAGTATCACTAGAAGTGTAAGGTTATTTCATGAAAAATTGTCCAATCTAGCCCTACAAATGGGAATCGAAATAGGGAAATCAAAAGTACTACAGAAACCCTATAGAGCAGAATTTTCAGACAAAGATTTAGAAAATATGAATGCTTCTGGAAGAAGACTACAAATACGAGAATTAATGTTAGTCTTGCAAAAATGGGGAGACCTAGATAAATGGAGAACTAGGTGGGCAAAGAAAAAGGAAGAAGCTCGCTCAAGTCGAACAGCTTCTGAATATGTAATAAAGGAAACTGAAAAAGTTGACAAAATGTACCCGATGCGAGAAGTTGCAGGAGGAGGTTATGTACATGTCCCATGGAGTAGACAGGATATTTTATCATTTACGAATGATTTCCCAAAGCTGAGAGAAAAGCCAATTGAATGGTACAAGCAGGTTGAAAGGTTTGTGAAAGTATCAAAAGTATTGTTGAAGGATTTGGATGGTCTGTTTGACATAGTGGTACCTGCAGATTTATGGACAGATTGTAAGATCACAGTCGATTGGCCGAATGATGAATATCCCAGAGATCCAAAAACAGGTGCCCCGTCAAATGATGTGATGAAAAAGTATCAGCAGGTGATAACATACCTGAAAGGGAAAATACCGCCGAAAGAAACATGATTGGGTAAAAATAGATCGAACTACCCAAGAAGCCAGTGAAACAGTTCATTTGTATTATGAGCGCCTTTTGCAGGTGTTCAGACAGTACAGTGGATTTGAGGACATTGGAGACAAAAACATGAGTCAGTTTGTATACCGATTTGTGTATGGTTTGAAGCCCGAGATTTGCCAGATGATTAAGCAGCATATGCTCTGTTGGCAAGGGAAACCAATTGACGAAATTTTGAAATATGCAAAATATTGTGGGGATGACATTGAGGATAGGCACAAGAAATTACAAGAAAAGGTAATGTGGGCACAGGTGAAAATGGCTGAAAAACAGGGAATTAATTTAGATAATCCTAATGAAAATCAGGGAAAAGACTCTGGAACGAATGGTGATTCTGGAAATGGTGGAAGAATGAAAGGACGAATGAGTAGAGAAGAGGCTAAAAAGAAATTTCCTTGTCATGGATGCGGAAAATTGGGGCATTGGAAGGATGAGTGTAAAAAGATTCGAAATAATAATGGCCCAAATCAAAATTTAAATTCACAAACGCAGAATGACTCACAGCAAGGAGTAAATCCTCAGAGTCAGTTGCCATCTCCACCTGTTCAGGGTAATGTAAGCAGAGCAAAGCACGGTACAGACATCGGATACTCAGGGGGAAGTGGTAAGAATGATTATATGACCTCACAATTTCTTTTGCAGGATGATTTTTGCGGGTTCGACGCATGACGGTGCCTAGGAGAGGGGGAGAAGGAATGCGTACTTGGCGCATCCCTGCAGGTAGATCAATCAGGTCCATATGTTGAAGGAAAAGTGAGAGGTAATGATATTACTTTTCTTTTGGATACTGGTGCTACCAGGTCTACTGTGAGAACAGTAGACGTCCCAAACCTTCCTCTCTCTGGTGAAGATATTCAAGTTGTAGGGTTTGCTAACCAAAGAATTAGAACACCACTTACCGAACCAATGGAGGTTAAAATTGGAAATTTCAAAGAAATGCATCAATTTGTAGTATGCGATTCCAGTCCAGTAAACCTACTAGGTAGGGACTTATTGTGCAAAATGAATTGCACTATTTTTTGCACACCGGATGGTGTGGCAGTACAAACACCAGATGAAGATCATGTATATAAAATTATGGTCGCAAAACAAGGAACAGAAGTAGATGAAATGTTTTCATTAATAACAAAAGATGAATTGCCAGAAGAATTAAAAGATACAGTAAACCCCATAGTATGGGATCTCACGGGAAAGGAAGTAGGTTTCATGGCTAAAATAGACCCAGTTCAAGTAACTGTAAAAGAAGGTGCAATTTTCCCAAATACAAAACAGTACAAAATGAGTGCAGAAGTAAAAGGAGGTGTCATTGAAGAAATCAATCGGATGGTCAAACAGAAAATACTGAGAGAAGTAATGAGTAGTCCATGTAATTCACCAATCATGGGACTAAAGAAACCTAGTGGAAAATATAGGATCGTTCAAGATCTGAGGAAAATCAACAAAATTGTAGAACCATGTTGTCCTATAGTGCCAAACCCTGCAGTAATTCTGTACCAGATTCCTTGGAATGCGGGATGGTTTACAGTCATAGATCTGTGTCAAGCCTTCTTTTCAATTCCGTTACATCCAGACAGTCAGTATCTTTTCTCATTTAAATTTGAAAATAAGGTTTATGTGTGGAATCGTGGTCCTCAGGGGTACACAGAAAGCCCTTCCATTTTTAATCAGATATTGAAAAAGTGTCTCGAAAAATTAGTGATGCCAGGAAGCTCAGTTTTAGTCCAATATATAGATGATTTATTGGTGGCATCAAGCACCAGAGAGGACTGTGTTGTTGATACTATAGCACTCTTGAATCTTTTGGCAGAAGAGGGACATAAAGTGTCACCTGAAAAATTACAGTTTTGTACAACAACTGTTAAATACCTGGGACATCAAATTGAGAGAGGAAAAAGAAGAGTAACCTCTGAAAGAGTAGCATTAATAAAAAGAATGCAAATGCCAGTAACGCAAAGACAAGTAAGAATGTTCTTAGGAATAGTAGGTTACTGTCGACAATGGATACCAGGATTTTCCATGTTGGCTAAGCCCTTGATTAACATGACCAAAAAGAAAGCAAAAGATCCTGTTGAGTGGGAAGATGAAAGTGTAGAAGCTTTTGTAAAATTGAGAAACTCCCTTTGTTCAGCACCTGCCTTAGGCATGCCAGATTATAAAAGAGAATTCGCATTATTCTGTCATGAAAGAGAAAATTGTGCACTTTCAGTTTTAACTCAAAGACATGGTCTGGACAGACGTCCTATAGCATACTTTTCCGCTACACTAGACCCTGTGGCATCTGCATTGCCAGGATGTTTGAAAGCAGTAGCAGCAACATGTTTGAGCATCGAACAAAGTGAATCAATTGTGATGGGACATCCTGTAAAGGTATATGTTCCACATGCAGTGGTGATTCTGTTGACCAGAACACGAACTCAGCATCTCACTCCTAGTCAGCTGACTAAGTATGAGAGGATAATAATGGGTGCTGAAAATGTGACCATGGTGAGGTGTACAATAATAAATCCAGCAAGTTTACTACCAGATCCATATCATGAGACAAGTAAAGATGACGAAGAAGATGAACAGGATTGTATACAGATTACAGAACTATGCACAAAACCTCGCCCAGATATAGAGGAACAGCCTCTTAAAAAGCCAGATAAAGAACTGTTTGTTGATGGCTCTTGCCAGAGACATGAAGATGGCAAACTAACAGCTGCCTATGCAGTATGCAAATTAACTGGAATAGTCGAAGCATCCTATTTACCAGGGGTAAAATCTGCACAAGTAGCTGAATTGATTGCGCTGATAAAAGCGTGCAAAATTGGGAGGAATCAGAAAATAACCATATTCACTGATAGTCAATATGGTTATGGGATTGTGCACGATTTTGGCCAACTGTGGATGCAGAGGGATTTCATGACTTCTTCAGGATCTCCCATTAAAAATGGACAATTTGTAAAAGAATTGCTAGAAGCAATACAATCACCAAAAGAATTGGCTGTGGTGAAATGTGCCGCACATCAGTCAGGAGATGACTGGGTGGTAGTTGGCAACAGATATGCAGATTTGGTGGCTCAATATTGTGCCAAAACCAGAACATCAGTGAATAAGAGGGTGGAAAGAATGGGAATCAGCTGCCAACTTATGCTATTTATGCCACCTGAAACATGGAATGAAGTGAAAAGATTGCAAGACGAGGTTGATGAAGTTGAAAGAAATTTGTAGATCAAAGTGGGTTGTTCTCAAAGAAGAGAAGATGAAGTATGGGTCAGTACAGATGGCAGACCAGTCATGCCAGATTGTTTACTCTCTCAAATGGCTAGGATGTATCATGGAGACACACACATAGGGAGAGATGCAATGATTAGACTATTCAGACAAAATTGGTACAATCCCAAATTCAGAGCTGTTACAGAGAGTCTTTGCCAGAGATGTCTAATTTGCCAAATGCACAACACAGGCAGGAAAACAATAATTGGGTTTGGGAAGATTGGGAAGGCAGAGGGTCCATTCATAAGATTGCAGTTTGACTTCATACAGCTACCACCATGTAGAGGGTTGAAATACGTATTAGTCATAGTATGTCTGTTTTCAAAGTGGGTGGAGGCGTATCCAACTAGGGAGAAATGACAGCATTACAGTTGCAAAGCTGTTACTAAGAGAGCTCATACCTAGGTTTGGTTTCCCAGTATCTTTGGAATCAGATAGAGGAAAACATTTTAACAACGAAGTGATCCTGATAATCTGTGAAGCATTTCAAATCAAACAGAAACTGCATTGTGCATATCGTCCAGAGGCTTCTGGAGTGGTGGAACAATTGAATGGCACCATAAAGTCAAGATTGGGAAAAATGTGTGCATCAACATCATTGGAGTGGCCTGATGCATTGCCACTCGCTCTGATGGGACTCAGAAGTATACCTGATCGAACAACAGGTTTGAGCCCCCATGAAATCATGATGGGAAGAGCGATGAGACAAACACATGTTCCCACAAATAGACTGGTGAATATTTCTGATGATATGGTGTTGGACTACTGTAAAGGATTGGCTGACCTAGTGCGTTCTGTCTCTCACCAGGTTGGAGAAGACGCAGTTTCCAGACAGCCTGAACTAGAACATGATCTGAATCCTGGTGATTGGGTGGTAGTGAAGAATCACACCAGAGAAACGTGTCTATCACCCAGGTGGAGCAGACCTTGTCAAATCATATTGACCACAAACACAGCAGTAAAGTGTGCCGGATTTCCGAATTGGATTCACGTAAGTCACACCAAGAGAGTACCAGACCCAGAAGAAGAAAACACTCAGACGACACCAATCACTGAAGAAGCTGAAGGTTGCCAAGCTGAAGAATCTCAGGCTCGAGGTTCAAGAGAAGCTGACGGAGAACAACCGAGCACAAGTCAGGATTGGATACCAGTGGTCGAAATTCCTGAGGTTTTCCACCGAACAAGAAGTCAAAGAAAATTAAAAGCAATTGAAGAAGATCTGATAGGTGAAAAAGAAGGGGTTCAGGATCAAGAAGACAAGCTAGTAAACGACCCTGAACCAAATCAGATAGGGAAAGAAAACTGGACTGAAGGCAGTGAAGAATTAATAGAATTTGAACAGGGAAAGACAGGTTTAGAAGAAGCAGGTCAGGCTGCAGAAGTACACAGTGCAATAAGTCCTGATCAGAAGCAGTTAGGTCAAGAAGAAAATACAGAAGAAATAGAGACTGAGAAAAGTGAACCTAAAAGAAGTAAATACAGAACAAAGTGAATTATTGGAAACTCACAGTGGAGCTACAAATGAGAAACCAATAAGACCAGAAAAAGACGAAATTAAAGAAACGGTACAAACAGAAAAGTTAAGAAAAGGAGACCAGTGGCCAAGTTTCATCAAAAGAGTAAAGTGCCACATAAAAACCAGAAGTGAAGATCCAGAGCAAGTACCTGAAATAACAAGTCAAACAGATCAAGAGAAAAAGTCGGGAAAAAGAAAAAGTAAAAGATTAAGACTTGTGAACAACTAATTCAAGGGTCCTGATTGGACGTATATTGTTCTTGAAGACTTTGAAAGTTCAGAATCAAGTGACAGTGGTGGTGAAGGAACAAGTGCAGAACTAACTTACGAAGAGGAAACAAGACCACCCTGACTAAACAAAAATTCTACTGAAGAAAAGGAAGAGAGATAAGAAGAGAAATCTTCCTTGTCGAAAAATGCCTGATGATAGGGATACTGGGAGATCAAAGAGAAAATGTTGTAGGAGATGCTGTGCAATTTGCATATGTAGTCTAGTATTGGTGCTTATAGTATGGTTAGTCCTGATTGTAGCAATTCCTTACCTGATGATAATAGATAAAAAGAACAATAATGAAACTATAGGGAGGACAGCAAACATGAAAGGAAATAGGGTAGAACTAATGGCAGAAGAGGATGAAGGAATTCATCATGTGATAGCTGATAACGACACTAGTTTAAATGTTTTCACGAAGTTATTGTTTCAGTATGTAGACACCATGGAAGTTAGTAATTGTTATGTCTGTATGAAATTACCTGAATCAGTAGCAGAAGGATTAACATACCATCATTTACCACTGACATATGGCATTTCATGTAGCGTATTAACAAGTTTATTTTATAGTACAGGTAGATTACAATATTACTATTCCAATATAGATGTTGTATTTTCTGAAGTTCCTATTCGCAAAAGCATGAACCCAGTGCTTAGCGCTTTAGATGCACAGTTTATGGGAGAATTTTTCTTAACAATGAAATCAATAGACTTAACACACGCACGTAGACACAATCTAACATGTTCTTTATTAGAAGAAGAGAAAATATTTTTGAATTTAGTAGAAGATAGAAGACAAGATTTTCAAAAGAAAGCTACAGAGCATAAGGCTCATTTACCACCTTGGGCTGAGAAAGAAGGAAGTTACACACCTGGCAAAGATCAAGCTGCTATGGCTCTGGATTTCGAAAAGAAGGGAAAAATTTGTCTTCATAGATTAAAAACTGACTATAACAATGTTTTCATCGGTACCAGTGATTGTGAACACAATTTTTTAATATTGGGAGGTTGGGGACTTAAAGGAGGAACAGATTCAGTTTTTCCTGGAATCTATTATGTCTGCGGGATTAAGGCTTACTTTAGGCTTCCTGAACGATGGTATGGAAGTTGTTACTTTGGAATAGTTTTTCCGAAAATATACCACGTAAAAAGAAACACTGGAAGCAATGAAAACAATGGCGAATTAAAACGTAATAAACGAGCTAGTTTTTCAGAAATAATAGGTGATATATTTGGTGCATTGATACCTTCAGTGGGAATAATTCTGAACTCAAGGAAGATATGTAAATTGTCTACAGTAGTTGATCGTTTATCAACGAATACTGCTGGAGGGTTTCTAATGATTAATGCGGAAATGGTTGCGATTAGATCCATGGTAATGCAAAATCGACTTGCTCTTGACATAATATTGGCAAAAGAGGGCGGAGTCTGTAAAGTATTGAAAACAAAACACTGTTGTACATATATTCCTGATAAGAGTGCAGAAATTGGGACATATATTCAGAATATAACTAAACTTGAGCAAGAACTTAATCCACTGGAAGTTGATAATGTATGGGAAAGATTGACAAATAGTATATCGTCAATCGGAACCTGGTTTTCTAATATAGGTAAAGGACTTATAGGTCAAATATTAGTTCCCTTAGCAGGGATAGCAATAATAGTTCTGACAATAGTATTTTGGTGTAAATGCTGCAGAAAGAATGGAACGTATAAAGTGACAGACAAAGGAAAGAAGAGAAAGAGAGACGAGATTGAACTAGAAGAATGGAAAAGTGAATTATACAAAAAGATGAAGGGAGATTGTAAAAATAGAAAAGCTAAAAATGAAAATGAGAATGAAGTGATTTGCTAGAAGTTGGCATCTGATTGAGGGTACTTTTTGATGGCTCAGAAACGCCATCAGAGAGGGGATTGATGGAGCAAGGTTTCGCAAATGAAACTTGCTCGGATGCAATCTTCCTCATTGTATTAATATTAAAACTTGTATTGTCTGTATTAATATTTGCACACACTACATGAATAGTTAGGAAGCTTGCCTATGTTGTTTTTCTAACAAATAACGCTTGTTCCTAGTCTAAAATGGCCGCTTAAGCGCGGGATTTTAACTGCGCATGTCACAACCTGATCACATGGTGTGACGTCTTTCTTTGCTTGGTGGGAATTTCTGCTTCTGCGCAGTGTGCATTAAAATGGCTGCTCAATGTTCTCACATGCTTAAGCTTGCTCTCGTGTCATTATTAAATAGTCATTTCTTAACGCAATTAATTTAATGCGGGATAGGTTTTTATAATTAAAAGGGATTAGAAATAAGATAAGTGGTATACAATGAAACGTTTTATTTTTGATATTAATATTTCCTTCTTGCACTTTTAGTAATTCGTAATCTTGGGCCTGGGTTGGTGACTTGAAACTTGAAAAGCAGAAGGTTCTGCGCATGACTCCTGAAAGACTGCCAAAATGAAGTCAACTTGGACGTCTCACAAGGCCATGACCTATCGGCCGAAGAGGATGTTCTAAATGTACAAAATTGTAACAGTAGATACAATTGCTGTAGAAATTGTATATAATTTGTTGTGAGACGGGTGGGAAATAAAGTGAATGTATTAAATTGAAGGGGCGGGAACGTTAATACAATAGGCTTCACAAATTAAGCCAAATTTGTCATGGTGCGAGAATCCACCTCCTGTCCCTGCCCAATCAGAGGTAGTGGTCCCATATTTTAGCAACATTAAGAGGAGGTACTTGGGCGTAGAAGGGTATAATAGAATATAGCATTAGTAGTTAGTTTAGCTCAGACTTTTAGAACATACAGAAGAGCTCCAGGCTGCCCAGCTGATCGGTTGCTGACTGAATCCCTATCCAGAAGAGGTCCTGAGGAGGGGGCGGCGGAGTCCATTAGAGGTAAGAATCGAGGAGAAGTCGAGTGCCAGAGAGGGGAACGGCGCAGGCGTCGTTGTAGAGAGGTCACCGATCCTATCCTGATCCTGAAGAAGGTCCTTGCTCTTCATCCTTCCAGGGTCCTATCCTTTCAAACTCCTTGGCTAAGGGTTTGGTTCTCGCATTTAGGTAAATATATGCAACCTTTAGTTGCGCTGCTGTTCCTATCTCCTCTTTTCCTTAAACACCGTCATTGACTAGCAATAATCATTCTATGCTCTTCTACGGGTATTCTGATCAAATACTGTGTCTTTTTTCTGTATTTTACTCTGCTAAAACTTTAGATAAACATTTTAAAACTTCCTGACTCTGTGGTTATTTCAGGATTATGTACAATAGTGAATGTCACTCATTTTAAATTTCCCAATTAGCAAAGGATCCATTGGTAAGTTATTACTCTTCAATCAGAAGGTAATTGGTAGCAGGGATTTTGATAAAAGAGTACATCTGACACCCAGCGTAAGTATTAGTGTAGTATGAATGTATGGGCCCAAGTGAGTATATGGAGTATAAATGCTGTTTGCTAATATCGCGCTGGATCACAACTATTGAGGGAGGAGAAGGATGTGTTAACATATCAGGATGATATTTTAATTTCATCTGATTCAGTTCGGGAACATTTGGTCAAATTGGACTGTGTTCTTGGTATTCTGGAAGACCATGGCATAACAGTGAAGAAAGAGAAGTGTAAATTCCTTGTGAAGGAAGTTGAGTATTTGGGCCATGGTGTTTCTTCAACTAGCATTAGACCTAAGCAAGACCCTTTGAAAGCAATACGTGTGTGCCCAACCCACAGATAAAGATCAGTTAAGGTCTTTTTGGGGTTTAAGCGAATATTACTCACAATTCAGACATAATTTTGCACTTACGAAATTTAAAAGATTTAATCATCAAAGCACTGGCTCTTCAACCATACAAAGATGATGCAATGTATTTTCTAACAGTTGATGCTAGCAATTTAGGCCTGGGTACTGTACTTAGTCAGATGGTTGATGGTGTAGAAAACAGAGTGGCTTTCGCTTCTCGGGGATTGTCTGCAGCGGAGAAGAACTACAGCACCATTGAGAAGGAAGCGCTGGCCTGTGTGTGGGGTGTTCATCATTTCGCTACATATATGTGGGGGAGAGAGTTTATAGTGGTCACTGATCACAAACCAATCGTTTTTATGTGGAATGACAAAGGTTTGAGCAATGCCAGTCCAAGGCCCTGTCGCCTGTTTTCAAAACTGTATGAATTCAACTTTACTATGAAAAACATTTCTGGTGGGAAGAATTATAGGGTGGATTTCTTATCCAGATGCCCCACCGATACGAGTATTGATGAGATAAGTGAGGAGGACATGGAAGTTGTCATTGGTTTGGTTGATGAATTTGTGTTGGCCAAAGATGTCATTTCACGCCATGATTGGAACAGATGTCTGCAGCTGACCAGTGCCAGAATGTGCTTAAAAAGTATGTCACTTGTGGCTGGCCTAGAGAAGGCCAAGTTGGAGAGGAGTTCAGATCTTATTTCAAGGTCAAGGATGAGATAAGTGTGGAAGGAGTCTTCCTTATGAGAGGGTCCATGTTAATCCCTCCTGCAAGTTTGAGGAGTAAATTAATCGTTTTAGCACACAAGGGACATTTAGGAGTGACGGGAACTAAGAAAAAGTTATGTTTGTACTAATGGTGGCCAGGGATGGATAGTTCTGTAGAGATCATGGCGGGCAACTGTAGGGAGTGTGGTCAGGTTGAAAAGTCTCTTCGTACTTACAATACTCCTTTGTGTCCTGTCACTTTTCCGCAACGGCCTTGGGAGAAGCTTGGCATGGATTTTGCTGGTCCTGTTGGGGGTCTTAATGGTGGTTACAGGTACATTTTGAGTGTGGTAGACTATTTTTCCAAGTGGGTGTCTTTTAAGTTCATGAGAGAACCCAAGACTGATAACGTCATTGAATTTTTGAAAGATTTGTTTCGGTTGGAAGGGATTCCTGCATTTCTAATTACAGATAATGGGGTTCAATTTGTTTTGAATAGTATGAAAATGTTTCTGGTGAACTTTGGGGTTAAACATCTTACCACTGCTCTTTATAGTCCACAAGGAAATGGTTTAGTGAAAAGAGTGAACCGTATTTTGGAAGGCACGGTGCAATTGGCTGTTTCCTTGGGTTTGCATGTAAAGGATGCAGTGAGTGAAAGAGTATGGTCTTATAATAACACCCCTCATTCTACCACAGGGGTAATCCGTTTGCTCTATTAAGGGGTAGACATTCTTTTAATGAGTTGTCCCCAGTGTGGGTAGTATCGAGTTCCAGAGTTGATGATCAACTTCCTAGAGGTGATCAAGTGAGACGACGTATGGAGATGAGTCAAGCCAAATCTAAAGTCAGGGATGATGTCGTCAAGCAGGTTAAGGAGAAAGACTTTGTGGTGGGTGAATGTGTCAGAATTAGGAGGCCATTTAAGAAAGCTGGTTCAAAGTTCTACCCGGAGACTAAGATTGTTCAAGTTGACAGGCATGCAGTGAAGGTCGTGGGTGGCAAATGGTGGAGTAAAAGGAGAGTGGCCAAGGTCAAAGGTGGTAGTTTGGAGGGGACTGAGTCTTGTCAAGGTGCTGAGTTTACAAATGAGGGGGAGTGTAGGGAGAGGAGTTTCATTGATTCTGGAGTGTTTGCTGAGGGTTTTGAGGTGGAGCGAGTGGAACTGCAGCAGGGCACTGCGGGGTTAGACTTGAGTGAGAAGGTTGGGCTGGCTGAGGAGCTTGTTGCACCTCAGTCTGTTGGTACGTCTGCTCATAGACCTGATAGACTAGCTGAGGAAGGAGTTGTTATGTCTGTTCCTAGTCCTGATGGGTTAGCTGAGCTGGATGTTGGTGTGTCTGTTCATAGACCTGTTGGGCAGGCTGAGGAAATTGTTGCCCCTCTGACTGCTGGAACGTCTATTAAAGCTGCGGGGGTTGTTGTCCCTTGGTCTACTAGTATGTCTATTAAAAGTCCAGAAAGGTTAAAACTTAAGCCCAAATATTTTGAAGACTACGTAATGTGACTCAATTCTATTCTGTTCTGTAGTTGTTTGTATTAAATAAAGCTCTGTATGTTTTGTTTGAAGGAGGGAAGGCGTGTTATGTTCTCATGTATTTAGTTAATAGTGTGTTATGTGTTATACTATGCTTAGGTGCATGTTGCACCATTACTCATTCATGGTTGCCGGGGAGACTGGAATGTTAGTGTCCTGGAAGCTCCAGGCTGGTCAGTTGTATCCTGGTTGCTGATGATGGGAGTTCCTTTGTAAGGGACCCCTGTGCTGACTTCCTAACTGTGGAATAAACCTACTTCTATCAACAATCACCTTATTCATGTGGACTCTGCTTTGTTGGAGGAAACACAAGCCTTTAACAAGTGTACTGAACACAGCCTCTTTTGCAGAGTTTGTATACTTACAAAAGTTGCAGACAAAATAAAAATTGTGCCATCTCCTCACAAATCGGCAAATATTAGCTGGTTGTTTGGAAAAGGTATACACAAAAGAATATTAAAATGATCACCATGATGGGAATGTGTCCCATTAGCAAAACAGTTCAACATACATCCCTCACACATATACACACATGTTCTTTGTTAGGCACATAAAGCAGTAGTAAAACTTTGGGACAATTTGTTGAACATGGTAAAAACAGAGGCACATGAGGGGCGTGGCCTGGGCTGGAGTAATGAAGATGTTTTAGTTGGGAGCTACTGGGCCATTTTCCTTAAGGCCCATTTAATTAATAATATTGTAACCCCGCATAAAGGAAACACACCTGAGACCAACTAAATCGAGACATGGACCAATGAAGTGGAGTTGCCATCTTGGGCCTGGAAGATACTATCTAGGAGCAATGAAACAGTGACATGGATTGTGAACTTAAGCTCATGGTTTAGACTATGCATGCCAGACAAAGTGAGTGCAGTGCCTCCATGGCTGGCACAATGACAGAAGATGTCAAAATAACCCACAGAAGATAATAGACATTGGGGGAATCCAGGGCCATCATGGGGAGAGATCGAACATGGATGTAGTCATATTATAATACATAGGCAAGTGTCAGTGAGGTAGGGGTTTGGTCCCCAAACTTAGGCCACACATTGAAAATGGTAACCTTTTTGTGTGGGCAACTGCTGGGAAGCCTGCAAGTGCTGGTGAAAGTGAGGACAGTGCACCTGGAACTGTTGCAGTATGAGAGAAAGTCCCAAATTTAAGGGCCCGATTCACAAAGGTATACTTAGACTTAAGTCTAAGTTTACTACTTTTGTGAATTCACAAAGGCACTTAAGGTTAGTATCTTTATGCCTAGGGATTCTCTATACTCAGGTCGTGATCTCTGCACTCACAGTGGAATCTCTGCACTCGGGCGGGATCTCCGCACTTGGGGCAGAGTCTCCTTACTCAGGGCAGAATCTCCACACTTGGGGTGGAGCAAGTGAGAACTACAGTTCTGACTAACTAGAAAGTACCTGCATCTGATATCAATTAATTGCACCTGAACCTCATTAAATTCAAACCACATAAAAGCAGCCCACATCCAAGACTCTTTTTCTTCCAACCTCATTCAACAACCTAACTGCTCCTTGTGTCACTTGGATAGCTCTTGCCCTACCTGCCTGCTCCCTTACAATACTTTACCCATGATGTTGCCCGTATGAGGAGAAAGCACAATTTCACAGAGGAGACTGAAACTATTGTCAGATTTGCAGTTCAAAACTACAAAAAAATGACATGGGCTACCTGCTACCCTCTTATTTAACTAGTGCGACATAGAAGGTGACCATATGGAAGTAGTTGACAAATGGAGTCACTACACTGGGAGAGGATGTCTGGAACGTGTACGGCATCAAGAAACAGTGGCAGAATGAGAGCTGATGGGTGAAGGAGAAGTTCATTAGGCTAGAGGTGGCTAGAGCTCTTTTTGGTGGACAAACTGGAACCCGTCTCCATCTCACCCCACTTGAGAAAGACGTCCTCTTCACTCTGCAACCCCACCTGCTGCATTGGCTGCTGTGACAGACAACTGTATTGTGTGCCAGGTAATACATGAAGCACAAAGATCTATTCAATATGTAAATGCAATATGTAAATTTCCCATTAACAATTGTGACTATGGAAGGCAATTCATGTTTGTGCTATTAACTCATAGTGAATTGTACTCTTATGGGTTTCATTTTCTCAGTCACACTACAAGTCCCAAAATACTACAAAGTTCCATTATAATTTAGTTGTACATCCTCTACCTGTGATGTGAGATATGAATTATATTTGGCTCATGGAATTTACCTTTTTTGTACTTCCTTCATACCTGCATTGTATATTGTACTACATAGCTATGTTCATAAATGTAAATATGAATCAATTGTTGTATTTGTGTGTAATCTGCTATATTTAATTTCAACATACAGCCAGATTGAATCAGTCCACTGAGGCAGACGGCAATGCACTTGCAGGAGGTTGACATAAAGGGCCAGGTCAACCAGACCCACCTGAGTGAACTGGTATGTAAATATGCTACAAGGAAGTGTGTTTCATATTGTACTGTAATTTCAGACAATCCTTAGATATGTTTTGTCAAGCCCATTACTTGATTTTCTACATGTGCACTTACTAGTATATGTTGGTTTGACATGTGAAATGTTGAATTTTATTAGAAATGCACCCACATTCTCACAGGCTCTTGGATGTTGCCAAGACCCCATCTCAGGCAAGAGTGACTTCTGCTCCTCATACTGATCTCACAACTGGTCGGGCACAACACAGCGTGTGGATGGTAGACACTGCTAAAATCACTTATATATAACCTCACAACAGACTAATTGTCTGATTTAATGGATGACATGTTAGCAGTATGTGGCTTGTTAAACATCCCTGTTGTCACCCAGCTCAATAGGCACAAATATGGTTTCAAAGAGTAGAAGCCTTTATAACATGTTGTGTCATGTGAGTGCATGACTCTATTAAAAAAATTATGAACACAATAAATCATATTGTCCCCTCTATGGAGGAGTGGCTGCAACTGCTCAGAAAGTATATTCGACTAGCATGTCCTGATAGTGAAATACTGTGTATTTCTTTTTTCACTATTGAAAGGCTATCTGTCCCATGGGCTTATCATTGGGGTTGCCCTATAACATTTTTACATGTGTAGCTTTCCATAGGGACAAGGCAGAAAAATGGAGTTTAAGCTCTCTGAACTCAGAATTTATCAACGCACCTTTTGGTAAAGGTGATTTTTAAATTCTGTGTTTGAAAATGCCACTTTTAGAAAGTGGCCATTTTCTTACTTTACCATTCTGTGTGCCTCTGGCTGTTTGTGTATTCAGCGTTTGGTGTTTGAGTGACAAGAGCTGGGTAGTGCATTCACACTAGACAGTCACTAGGGAGGTTGAGGTGTGTCCTGCCTTGCCTGGGTGACTCATCCCAGGGATGAATAGACCTTGTCTGCATTCAGAGTGGTTGGAAGAGTTTTTCTTGCATCTCAATAGGCTGTGTCTCCTTTTTCACAATGCTGTCTCCAGCCCCTGTGGTCATGCTGCACCAGGGAGGACAGGACTGGTTTGTACTGGGTTCAGAGACCCCTGCCACAAAGAAAACAATGACAAAATGAGGTATAAGTATTACACCTAAAACCCCAGGATTTTAGATTACTTCCAGGATCAAGAGGACCCTGCTTAGAAGAAGAGCGGAAGGACTGTGTGAGGAGCGCTGCCTTTTCTGATTGAGGGGTGGGTTGGCCTGCAGTTGCTGCTTCTGTCTTTGGTGGAGGAAAAGGACTGACTCTATCTGCCCTGCTGAGGTATCCTGCTTGGGAAGGAAATAACCAAGTGCTTGTGAGTGCTGGCCTCCTGTTGCTAGTCTCAGGAATACAATAGACTTCAGGAGAAGGACTGGACTGTTCTTTACTTTTTTTTTTTCTAAAGAAAGAAAGTCTGCAGAAGTGCTGTGTTTCCTCAGCCTAGAACTTGGTTCCTGAGGGACAGCGCATGGAGGGTGCTTCCTCCTTCAGGTACTCTTTCTAAAGAAGTAAGCGCGTGGTGAGCGCTGGGTTCCTTACCTTATTTTGATATTCCAACAAAAGCGTGAGAGGATCGCTTAGTTAGAGGTCCTTTATCACAGCGCTTGCGAGCGCTTACCTCAGGCACATAAACCACACCTACAATACACTATGTACTCCCTCCCCCAGCCTGAGAGAGAAACTGTGGCAGAAAAGGTTGTCCGGCACAATCCCAAAGCACTCTCTGAGCCTAGAGGGGAGTGGGCGTGTTTACCTTACCCGGAAGAAGAGCATGCCCCACCTCAGCGGGAACGAACTGCCCCGTTGGAGCGTTGCTGGGCAACTGATGACACAGTCCAGATCTCTGGGGGAGTCCGGGCCGTGTCATGAGGTCGTGTCAGGAGCGGACCTGGCGTGTCATGCGGGCCCTGCTGTGCTCCCTTTTTCCGGTGCCTAGCATTCAGCTGGGCATGAGGTGCGCTCTCCCCTCCCGAGGCAATGGGAGGCGGACGGCAGGCAGCTGCACTGTTACTGGAAGCCAGATAGCTGCGCTACACGTCACCCAGCGGTTGTGATTCCACAAGGCAGGTACTGTGCCTTAGGAGTCCATGCGGCATTGGCTGTCGACCCTAGCTACCTCAAGGACAGGTTGGGCCCACTGCAGCTGTCCTGCGCGATTGTGGGCAGCTGCCTATCCAGCCCTGACTGTCCGGAGAGGGCCCTGTGTGGCTTATGCACTGTGAGGTCGCGGACAACCAGCCCCTTTTGCAAAGGGAGGCCTCCCCACTAAACGTGGCACTGAGGGCGCCTCCTCTCCCCTAATAGGTGATCCCCATGTTGGGGGCATTTCTGACTCTTGTGGCCATTGCGGCACAAGCCCATTATGGGGCCCCCAATCCAGAACTGGCCGCATCAATAGAATGCCTTGTGATAACCGTATTTCTGATGTTAGGACCACAGAGGAGTCTCCTGGGGTGGGTATTGATTGATGATCTCTAGCTGGATTTGCCTAAGCTTGGATACGTGAAAATTATTTCTGTGCTGTAATGAGTGGTGATTCAAGCATACCCTAATAACCTGTAGTTCCAACCCTAAATGTTGGATTCAGGAACTAATCATTATGTGCAGTAATGTGGGCTGTATAATGTGTTTTTATGACCAGTGCAAGTTATGAGTATTTACCTTATTGCACTGAATGTGTTATGGCAATTGCCTAGTTCGCAAAGTGAAGTGTTATCTATGAGATGTCATGACAAGTGCCTAGTCACACTGTGATTTATGTGGTTGTGGTCTAAAATGTGTTTGATTTATAATACAAAGGATATTTTTATATAACCTTGTGTGGAGTCTCTTTTTGTGGTGTGTCTAGTATGCCACTGGTGTGAGAGTGTATTGTGCAAACACTTTACACATGGCCTCTCTGATAAGCCTGACTGCTCTGCCAAGCTACCCAGGTGGTGAGCAGGGATTATCTTGGGTGTGTAACTTCCTTACCCTGACTAGAGTGGTGGGTTCTGCCTGGCTTAGGTGCGTACCTTTGCCATATCAACAAACGGAGCAATAGGGGGAATAAAGATCAGACCGCCCCCCACTCCATCAATTATAAACACAACAAGGTCTGAACTCTATGAACAGTCCATCAACACTTTAAGGACTCTTAGGGGGGTCATATCTATTTGTAAATACCCCTTCCCAAACCAGATCTATTCCAATCATCAATGATCTGGATTGTTCCGACTGTTCTCATTTAAAAATCAATTGTTAATAACCACCAGACAATCATGTTCACTTCATTACTCAGAGTGAACTAAGACAACGAATAAAAAATACCCAACAACGTGAAAAAAATTTGAGAAAGGTAAGAAAGCACCTCACGTGCGCAAACCAAAAGGGCTCCTGGATGGTACTTGCCAGTAGGCCCACGTTATCATCATCGGTTGCTTTCTTACCCGAAAAGAATAAAGAAACAAAAAGGTGTGTATAAGAAATCCACCGAGGTGGAAGGTCAAAACAACAGGTTTATGTGACCCCTAACACTGAGGCTGCAAAGTTCACTCAGTGTTTGATTAACCCTAAGCGTGCACAGATAATTGGTATCTCAATATATTAAAAATGAGATAGCACTCACATACACCACTATTTATTCACTGTTGTGAGTGTCCTCAATTTAAAAACAAGACATACACATGGCCGTTATTATTTGTCACTAGCCAACATGTTTCGTTGCCAAAACCGTCAAGGCAACTTCATCAGGGCTGCTGGGGCACCAGTCCTCACCTCAGTCCTTTTCACACCCAATCTGTGGTTATTGACAATGATAAAAACAAAGAGAAATAAGCCATTCACAAATGCTCCTTTCATCAATAGGACCCCAATCTAAAATAACCCACTATGTTTATTCATGTAGTTACCCTGTGGTTGCTCATGTCCAGCGTACCTACAACCACATCTGATTCGGAACCATGCGCCAATTGGTCGCGTTCCCCTCAAAAGATCGCAATTGTCGATCCTCTCCTGTGAATATATACAATGGGTTGCACTAACCATTATATGTCTCAAGATAATGTATAGCATTTCATACACCACTCACGACTGCTGCCCAATGTATACTCATTCCCAATTGATTATGAAGTCCCTGCAGCCCAAGGTGGTTTTTAACTTATTAAAACCTGGGAGGCATTTACGGTGACGATCACGTAAAGCATTCCTCAAGTGCAAAATCATTCTATCTGCAAACGTCGCGCTGCACCTTAATCTCCATATTCTACATAGCGCGACCTGTTCCATTTAAGGGGTCGCCTCTCAGGATTCGACCACGGCACCCACCACTATGTGCCTCTATGTTCTAGCGAGCCCCCAACTGGAACCTACTTACCGCCAGACTCCCGTCTCAGTGCGTTGAATCGTCCATCCCGTCTGACCCGCACTTACTCTCCCGGCAATTCAAAAGCATGCCGGTCACCACGTGATGCGCATACAACGCTAGAAAACGTGTGAACCAAAACGGCGGCCATCTTAACATGTGGAAAACGATCACTCGCTATCAACAAAGCCTATATTATTCAAGTAAACAACTGCACATGTATATATTAAACTTGGAGTGTTGAGTGTTTTACCAATAGTTTCTTTACTGCCACTCCTTATGCCGGAATGGAGTATAGTTAACGACAGAAATAAGCGGCGGCCATCTTAACCTGCTTATATTCCTATATTCCTATATGTTCTTATATGGAAAACGATCACTCGCTATCAAAGGAAGCCTGTATTATTAAAATAAAATGCTGCACATGTATATATAATACTTGAAGATTAGAGTGTTACACCACCAGTTTCTTTACTACCCCTCCTCATGCCGGAATGGAGTGTAGTTACCGACAGATATATGTACAGATTAAAAGCGGCGGCCATCTTAACCTGCTTATATTCCAAAAACCCAACTTTATTCACTCACTATTCAAATCCTGATTCTTTAATCGGAAATAATTATTCTGGTCTGCTGTTTCATACTAAACACAATTATTCTGATCTACTATTTTTACTAAGCACCCCCTCCTATCTAGGGATTATTCAAATGACACTTATGTTTCGTACTCATATCTTTTTACAGAGTCCATGGTTCACAAATACTTATAGGGCAAACTAATAATCATAGACCCTCAACTAGGGTCCCTTCACTAACCAATCTTGTTCCATTCAATAGAATCGTTTAACCCATGGCGATCTACTCGCTCTGTAAAAATCCACCTTGCCTCCTTCCTGGCCAGAATCTCATCAATGTTATGCCTTTCCCCAACTACCCTTTCCAACACCGTCCATCTCAGATCCCTGAGGTCATGTTTAAGTTCACGGAAGTGTTGGACCAAGCGGGTAGTTAGTTTTCCAATTTTCAGGGTACTTAAGTGCTCTTGAATTTGCACCTCTACCTTCCGACTGGTAAGCTCCTATGTAATGCACCCACACACACACGTGATCCTATAGATCACGTGTGTGGTGTTGCAGTTACTGAACTTATTCAGAAACCAAGTTTTACCACTCCCCAATACCACACTCTTGGTTGGTTCTGTCAGCCCACAAACCGAGCGACCACCGCATCTAAAATGTCCAGTGGGCAGATTGGACTCTTTGAATTGTTGGACAGGGCTAGTATGTACCAACTTGTCCTTCAAATTGGGGGCTCTCCTGAATGCAAATCTCGGGGGAGGCATCTTTCTACCACCACTGTCCAACAAAGACCAATGCTTGCGTATAATTTGGCGAACTTGGGTAGAAAGGGGGTCAAAAGTTGTAACCACCGGCACACACTCATCCCTCTGCTTACTAACCCTTTCCAACAATGCCGCTCGAGGTGTATTCAAGGCACGTTTCCGGGCCTTCCTGATCACACTATTTGGATAGCCTCTATCCTACAGTTTAACCACAAGGTCTTCTGACTGCTCCACAAACGAGCCCGTTGAGGAGCGATTCCTTCGGTATCTCAAAAACTGCCCAACCGGTAAATTATCCCGGAGGGCACGAGGGTGAAATGATCTATAGTGCAGTAACGAATTCCGATCTGTCGGTTTCTGATGCACAGTTGTAGTGAGCCCATTGTTTTCTGCTTTTATGTCTATATCCAGATAGACAGCGGTATCTTTATTTATATTCCACGTAAAGTGGAGACAGTCATCTTGATCATTAAGCCATGTGAGAAATTCCAAAAGTCTGTCCTCTGATCCAGTCCATATACAGAGGAAATCGTCTATAAACCGCCTCCAAAGGGAGAGGTTCTCCTTGAAGGGGTTAGACGAATGGTGGACGACATTCTCCTCAAACTGGCCCACGTAGATGCAGACCAGACTCGGGGCGAATGTTGCCCCCATTGATGTCCCTGACACCTGAAGATACACCTGATCTTTATATGCAAAAAAGTTTTTGGCAATGCAAGTTCTATACATTGCAATACAAATCTTTGAGGTACATCATAAAACCATTCCAACCCACCAAGAGCACGCGCTGCTGCCACCAGCGTGGCATCCTGGGGTATACTGGTATACAACGACTCTATGTCTATTGTAACCAGAAATTGGGTGGAAGGATTGTACTCCACTGTCCTCAGAATATTCAGCACGTCAGTGGTATCCTGCACAAAAGACGGTTGGGTAATGACAGATTCCCTAAGGAAAAAATCTGCAAACTGGGACAAAGGCTCCAGCACTGATTGAATTCCCGAGACGATCGGGCGTCCTGGTGGCGGACGCTGGGCTTTGTGGATCTTCGGCAAGATGTAAAATGCCGGCATCCTGGGTCTTACATTAACAAGGAAGTCAGCTTCCTTGTTAGTTATCCACTTCTTCTCCCTCACGTCCACCACCATTACCCCAATCGCCTCTTGAAGTTGGGGTGTAGGATCGCGTGCTACTGGGTGGTAATTAGAACGCACCTCAAGTAATCTCAGCACCTCTTTTTCATAATCCTGAGTGTTGAGTATCACCACCGCACCACCCTTGTCTGCCTGTTTTATTGTTATGAGTTTATTGTCTTGGAGAGATTTTACTGCAAGCCAGTCACTCTTGTTCATATTGCAAGGGCCTGCTGTGTCGTGTTGCTCTTCTAAAGCTTCAATATCCCTAAAAATACGCTCTTCAAAGACAGCCACTTCAGGGCCTACTCCTGAACTAGGAGGACAGAAACGGGATGGACGATGCAAATTCGTAGAGAACACTGAGGGAGTCTGAATTTCTTGATTCGCCCCAAATTTTTTTAAATCTTAATCTTTTTCATTAGTTCATGTAATTCAGTTCTGCATTTAAAAATATCATGCTTCGGTGTAGGAACAAATCCTAACCCCTTATTCAGAACCCTTGCTTCTTCTGCGGAGAGTACATAGTCTGAAAGATTCACTATTATATCTCCAACTATACATGACTGAGAGTGTCCAGAGTCTTCAACATTATTTATAGCATAGGTTGCTGGAATGTCCTGCCCCTGCTGCGTGTTATCCGGGGTAAATACGCCTGCCATACTTGTTGACCTTGATTGGCTCTCCCTCTGCCTCTGCCTCTCTGTAAACCTCCTCCCCTGTTTCCTCTCAGGCCCTGACCCAAAAAAGACCTCAGAAGGGCCCCCAAGTCTTCAGTCGCTCTATTCGGTGCTGTAAACCTAACCCTGTTTTGGTTAGCTGTAGAGGGCTGCTCAACTACCTCCTCCTCTTCACTACTGGTGTTATCAAATATCCAATTGTGAGGTGTCCTTTTTGTTTGTCTAGACCCCCCTCTTTGAAATCTCTGGGCCTGTTGTTGCTCTCCTACTTGGTAGTACTTTTCCTCCACATATGGAAAAGCCCACTCGTGTGTGAATCGCTCCAGGTTCCTTCTTAAACCCTTGATCTTTTGGTTAACCATATAGGTTTTGTAATCGGCTAGATCATTCTGTATACGATCTAACTGTTCCTTTACATCCTGAATTGTTGTATCAGCTTTGATTGCTTCTTCTAATTCACAAATCTCTTTTAAAAGCTCCTCACTGAGTCTCTTTGCAGTATTGATAATTAAGATTAACCAATCTCGTGTGCACTTGTTAGCTATGTAGCTCCAGTCCACTCTAAACATTTTATCCTCAACAAAAATCTTCGGTTCTATCCTCACAAGCAAGCTTGGTGGTGCTGCACCTGCCCGGAGGTACTCGGTCATTAACGCCCGTGCAGGGCAATCCTAATCTAACGTTTCTTGGTATTGGTTAACTTATCCCATTCTTCTCTAGCTGTTGTATCGCTAGCTAACGGGGTTTCAGGAAACAATGAGGGGCCCGATAGAATCAAAGCAATCTGTTCATCAGTAAATGCTAAGCAGTTGTTAGCCATATCACTTAGCAGCAGTGCCACTTGCTTCCTCCTACCTTACGGCCCTAAAGGTAGCCTCAACTACAGGGGTCAAAATAGATTGAATATATCCTATTTTCACCTATTTATGAAAGGCACATTCCTCAAAAAGGGCTTTGAAGATGCTCTCACGGCTGAGCCGCCGTACACAACTATATCAACAAACGGAGCAATAGGGGAATAAAGATCAGACCGCCCCCCACTCCATCAATTATAAACACAACAAGGTCTGAACTCTATGAACAGTCCATCAACACTTTAAGGACTCTTAGGGGGTCATATCTATTTGTTAATACCCCTTCCCAAACCAGATCTATTCCAATCATCAATGATCTGGATTGTCCCGACTGTTCTCATTTAAAAATCAATTGTCAATAACCACCAGACAATCATGTTCACTTCATTACTCAGAGTGAACTAAGACAACGAGTAAAAAATACCCAACAACGTGAAAAAAATGTGAGAAAGGTAAGAAAGCACCTCACATGCGCAAACCAAAAGGGCTCCTGGATGGTACTCGCCAGTAGGCCCACGTTATCATCATCTGTTGCTTTCTTACCCGAAAAGAATAAAGAAAGAAAAAGGTGTGTATAAGAAATCCACCGAGGTGGAAGGTCAAAACAACAGGTTTATGTGACCCCTAACACTGAGGCTGCAAAGTTCACTCAGTGTTTGATTAACCCCAAGCGTGCACAGATAATTGGTATCTCAATATATTAAAAACGAGATAGCACTCCCATACACCACTATTTATTCACTGTTGTGAGTGTCCTCAATTTAAAAACAAGGCATACACATGGCCGTTATTATTTGTCACTAGCCAACATGTTTCGTTGCCAAAACCGTCAAGGCAACTTCATCAGGGCTGCTGGGGCACCAGTCCTCACCTCAGTCCTTTTCACACCCAATCTGTGGTTATTGACAATGATAAAAACAAAGAGAAATAAGCCATTCACAAATGCTCCTTTCATCAATAGGACCCCAATCTAAAATAACCCACTATGTTTATTCATGTAGTTACCCTGTGGTTGCTCATGTCCAGCGTACCTACAACCACATCTGATTCGGAACCATGCGCCAATTGGTCGCGTTCCCCTCAAAAGATCGCAATTGTCGATCCTCTCCTGCGAATATATACAATGGGTTGCACTAACCATTATATGTCTCAAGATAACGTATAGCATTTCATACACCACTCACGACTGCTGCCCAATGTATACTCAGTCCCAATTGATTATGAAGTCCCTGCAGCCCAAGGTGGTATTTAACTTATTAAAACCTGGGAGGCATTTACGGTGATGATCACGTAAAGCATTCCTCAAGTGCAAAATCATTCTATCTGCAAACGTCGCGCTGCACCTTAATCTCCATATTCTACATAGCGCGACCTGTTCCATTTAAGGGGTCGCCTCTCAGGATTCGACCACGGAGTACCCTTGCAAACCAGAAACCCCATTTTTAACAATATCAATAAAAGAAAACCCATGACATAAATGGTCACTAACAAAAATCAAATTGGAGGAAGAACTGAAAATTTAGAGGTAACCAAGTTGAGATGCCAGATAAGTCTGCTCCTGACAGAATGAGTTTATTTTTTTATATAAATGTTTTTATTAAACAGACATCGGTACAAAAAACACTACAGAGGAATCAAACCATCCATGCACTGCAATGACACTGAAGGAATCATGGTACACCATTACATGGAAAGGGAATGTTATGGGGAAAGTGGATCATCATGTTCAATACAGCGAGGTGGCGAACATATTTCTCCCCGGTATGTATTCCAAGGGCCCCAAACACTGGACCACTTTTTTGGGCAGCCCCTGGCCAAGTACACCGTCTTTTCCCTATACATACACCAGTCGAGATCGTTTTCCCAAGCATCTATGGTGGGTGGTTGAGCTGCACCCCATAGCTGTGCAATATTTAGTTTTGCAAGCATGAACCCTAGTGTGGCCCATTGTGTCTGATAAGTGTTTAGGTCAGTTGGTTCCCAAATGTTTAGCAAGCATCTTCACGCCTCCGGGTGGAGACTAACAGAGAGTACCGTGTTGATGATGTCATGTACCCTGTTCCAGAAGGAGCTTATGGAAGCACACTCCCAGATTATGTGTATAAATGTTCCCAAGTGCCCACAACGCCTCCTGCATTCCCCACCGTCTGTTCTCCCCATATGTATCAGACGGGGACCTGTAATATACACCCTGTGAAGGATTTTGAGCTGCACTAATCTAAGTCGTGCTGGGATGGCAACCACTCTAGGGGAGGACACTGCCTCTTGCCAGTCCTCATCATCCAGCTCAATCCCGTCCCGTATCCATTTCTCCCGCAATAGTTTGAGGGGGTCCTCCATGTTGTTTATTAGTTTCTTATATGTTAGGGAAATGGCTTTTTCTGGTAGGTGACCGTCTAGTATTCTGACTTCCAGCGGTGAGGAGTCAGGAGGGGCAGAGCCTCGTGGCAGATGGGAATGAAGTGCGTGTAGAACCTGTGCATATCGGAAATATTCAGTGTCAGCCAACTCATACTCCCTCTGCAGCTCGACAAAGGGCCTGACCTCACCCCTCCCCAAATGTCTTTGATACGTGAAATTCCGATGAGGTCCCATCTATCAAACCCTTTTGACCTCCATAAACTGCAGAGCCTCTCAGAGTCCCAAAGTGGCGTTGCTAATGTCAACTTGTTACCCCACCCAAGTGCATTAGTAGCGTCGTGCCAAATTTGGACGGAGTGTTTGGTGGGGCCTGTTAGAGGGTATCGTTTCGACAGTGAGTATAGTGCCCTGCCATAGTTCTCTCCGGGGAGGAGCCATCTGTCCATGGCATAGCGGGGATCATCAGGGCGACCGTAAGTGCCATGATTGATGGCTGCTAGGTGAGCTGCCCAGTAATATTTTTTGATATCCGGAAGGCTGATGCCCCCGTCGTACCAGTTTAGTGTCAGCCATTTTGAGTGCTATACGAGGCCTCCCGTCCCACAGCAGAGCTCTCTGAAGGCCCTCTATTTCCTTGAAGTATTGTGCAGGGACAGGGTCCAGGGTGTTCTGTAGGGCATAAAGGAATCTGGGCAATGAGCAAAGTTTTTTTTAATCAAAAACACAATATGGCTGCTAAACTACTCCATTCATGGGCACCTACTAAAGTGAGACATTTTGTAATACTAGACACCCAGGGGAGTCCAAAGTTGTGTGACGTGTGAATCTCATGAAGTTTTCTTATCAAGATGTCCTGCAAACCTCAAACTTTACTTTGAACTTTTTTTTTACTTTACTTTGAGGGAAAATTCTAGAAACCGTGGGTATCCACTACATTCCTAATTTCAATGTTCCCACACTTCTCCCAGTAAAACAGAACCCCATTTGTGTGGCTGGGCTGAGTACATGAAGTCCCAACTGACCAAACAAGAGACCATGTGAATACCACATTGACTTCTTATGTTCACAGTTTCTATTTTTTGCTGTTGCGGGCAGCAGGTTCCACCCACACAAGTGAGGTACCATTTTATAAGGATTATTAGGATACCTTGTCAGTGTGTGTTACCCCCCGCCACGCAGCTCCACCTAGTAGTGATCTGCCCTTCTGTGCCCTGGATCCTGAGTTCTAGACCCTCCTCCACTGCCCTAGATCCTTAGTTCGAGACCCTCTTCCACCCGCATCTCCAGCCTGTGCCTCAACCCTGGTGGCCCAGTGGGGAGCTCTTATTCTGCCTATTGTTGTTTCTTTTCTTTTTATTCTATTGTTGTTGTTTCCTTTCTTTTATTTTCATTGCCTTTTCAGTATCTATTTTCACTGCCTCTTGCTCTCACATCTATATTTTACTTTAATTCTGGTTCCCCCTTCCTGCCCTCGCCACTGCTCGCTACCCACGGCCCGCCCCATTCCAAGTGCTTTTTGTTCTGCGCAGCAGCTGTGCAGTGGGTGCGCCAGCGACTCGCCAAAGGCAAGCCCGTCTGCACCCGTCCATACCTGGACGAGCCCACTGCCATGGACCCTGGTTCCCACAGACTCCACCGCTATGACGCCAGCACCCTCCATGAACTCAACCCTGGACGTTCCACCACCGGCGACCTCGCATCACCGAAGAACACCTAAGGCCATTCACCTGCCGCAACTGTGCCTTCTCCTGCCTAAGCACACCAGACCCATTGATCACACAACCCTCAAAAACCAGACCCGATCACCTCAGCTGCATCCTACTCAACACCCGCTTCCTCAAAAGACACGCCATGGAGATCTGGGACCTGCTCGACTACATCTCCCCCGATGTTGCCTTCTTCACGGAAACCTGGATGAACCCCACCTCAGCCCCACACATCGCAACCGCCATCCACAACGGCTACAAAATCATCCACAAGGGCTGCGCCAACTGGCCGGAAGGGGGCATCGCCATCGTACACAAAAACACCCTCCGGCTAACAACCAGCTCTGACAAACACTCACCTGACATGGAAGACCTCCACTTCCAAATCTAGACCAACCCAAACGCCACCCTCCACGGCACCCTTGTCTACAGACCTCCCAGACCCCACCCCCAATCAGCGAAGCCATAGCCGACTTGATCGCTCAGCACACTCTCACCTCAATGGACTACATCTCCCTCGGTGACCTCGATTTCCAACGGGACAACCTTAATGACCACAATACCTCATCCCTACTGGAGAACCTCACCACCATCAGACTCAAACAACTGGTCTCATCTAAATCCCACTCAGCAGGACACAAGCGCGACCCCATCTGCTCCGCAAGCAACAACATCTCCGTCAGCCACATCTCGGACCCACATTAGGCCGACCACCACTGCGTCCACTTCTCCTTCACCAAACCCTCCGTACACAGTCACACTCACCGCTATCCTTGCAGAAGATGGAACGTCACCAAAGACCAGCTCACCACCTCCCTCAGCAAAACCTCACCACCGACATCAATGGACACCAACGCCTCAGCACGCAACCTCCAACATTGGATCTCCAACTGCGCCAAGACACTGGCTCCCCTCAGTGAACCCTCAGGCTAGCAGCCCTCCAACAAAGCCAGTTGGTTCTCTCCCCATGCTTCAAGAGTCCAGGCACACCTGCAGACAGCTCGAGAAAAAATGGAGGAGCAGCAAGATCATTCATGGAAGACCACACAGCCTTGAAAACCGCCTCCACTGCACACCACCACCTCATCAGAACAACAAAGAAAGCAGCTATAGAGGAACGCATCAATGCCAATGCACACAACAGCAAAGAAGTCTTCACCGTGGTCAAAGACTTCGCCAAACCCAGCACAGAGACAGCAGATATTCCCCCTCTCAAGACCTCTGCAACAACCTTGCCACCTTCTTCCACTGCAAGATCAAGGAGATCTATGGCAGCTCCGCAACCCAAGACCCACCCACCCCACCCCCAACCACTGCATCCAATGGCTCCAGACCCCAGCAGACCCTGTCCTACTGAACCACCCTTACCTCTGACGACACCCTCAAGATCATGAAGAGCATCCACTCCAGAGCCCCCTCATATCCCTGCCCTCACCACATCATCAACAGAGCCAGACCTACATCGCACCCGAACTCTACCACGCCATCAACTGCTCCATCAAGTCAGCCACCTTCCCTGAAGACTGGAAACAAGCAGAGATCAACCCCCTGCTGAAGAAACCCTCTGCTGACCAGACGTTCCCCAAGAACTACAGACCCATATCTCTGCTCCCCTTCCCAGCCAAACTCATCAAGAAAGCCATCAACACCCAACTCTCTGAGTTCATCGAAATGAACCACTTCCTGGACCTCTCCCAATCGGGCTTCATAAGCAACCACAGCATCGAGACCGCTCTCCTTGCCGCTACAGATGACATCCGCTGTGAGAAGTTGGCCTGGTATATGCTGTCCACTAGTTATAGTGGGCACCTTGCACCAGTCCAAACGACCTTTATTGATGATAGGTTTAAAGACAACCTTTATTGAAAGCTATCCTAGTGGTAGCTATGGAGAGCAGCCTTCAGGCTAAGTCTTGAAGGAGTGTTAAGCTGTTTGTTTTACCAGTTATAAGCTCATGAATGATCAAATGAAAGGAGAACCACACCAGGTATATATATAAAATATATGTATTTATTACTAAACCCTACCCAATAGTCTCTTTATGAGGCTAGAGGTCAAAGTACACAAGTAACAAGTCAAATAGCACAGTAAATTAGCACAATATCCGATTAGCCCTAGGGGCGTACCAAACCATATATTAAGAAAGTGGTTAAGAACCACAACTTAAGTAGAAACAAGGCCTAGAGCCTGTAGAATCGCTGGGACCCCAAGGAACCACCCAAGGTAGTGACACAGGGGACCCACGGGGGCTGTGTGCAGTGTGTGAACACAGCCGCGAGCTCCGTTGAAGTCTATGGGAAAGTCGCGGTTATCGTTTTAGAGATTAGGGACACTTAGAATTGGACTAGGACCAAACCCTCTTGGACTTAGACAGTTCTAGAGTCAACACCCACAGGAGCACCGTAGTACTCGAGTTACCTCACCCAGGGAAGACGGGTGCATAGGTGTCAAATGGTGTCGGGTCGCGTCGTCGTTTTCAATGGCAGCCTGCCACGAAGTGCTGCTGCCAGGAAGATGCGAAGTGTCCGAAGAGATCCAAGCCTGGATCGAAGATGAGAAGAACCTGAAAGCAGAGGGGACAGAGTCTGGGTCACTTGCCAGTGACCAGGGGCACGATAGTCGAATGCCCACCGATGTTGGGTGCTTCAGGTGAAAGAGGTGAAGCTTGACTCTTCAGCCACGAGGACCAGGAGGAGTCGATGACAACCAGGAGCTGGATTCGAGCTGTCCCACAAAGGATGTCGAGTGTTGCAGTGTTGGTGTCCGGATTGAGCACAACAAGCCTTGGCAACAGCAACCCATGCAGAAAAGAGAAAGATGATTCGGAGCAGACCAGCAAGGTCTGAGGGACTCACCACTTGGTGGGGAGTTAGGGCACGTCTGGAGCAACCTGAAACGCCCAAAGAAAATCAGAGTTGCCTTCACAGGGACCCACCAGTTGACGGACCAGGGATCGCAAAGGAGCCCCAAGTGGAAATGCAGGAAGTGGACCCACGGAACACTCGTGGAGTGTAGGCTCACAATCTTCAGTGCAAATGGTGCTCAGGGCCTGGGCTACGAGTAGCCCAAAGCAGGACTTCAAGAATTGTCGAGAAGTCAATGCACTAGCAAATGTGCACGGTGACCAGGAGTTCCGGTTCCACGCTACTCACGAGGGCTGCAGGTCTCAGCTTTGCTGGGGACTCGGGTCGGCTTCTGAGATGTCTGGAAATCCTCTTCCTGGGCTGCAAGTTCTTCGGAGTCCAGCGGGAGCTTCGGAGATGCAGACCGGCAAATGCTTTGTTGGTGCCTGCCAAGCAGGGGAGTCACTCCTTGACCCCAAGGGAGATTTCTTCAGACCTCTAGTCTTTAGTAGAGCGTCGAAGTTCCAGGATTCAGTAGCAGAGTTTCGTCCACGGATATCTAAAGTCCTGTTTCCAGGGTTCCCTTACTTATACTAAAGAAAGGAGTTGGACTAACTCTGGGGACCCACCTATGGGAGGGCTTGGAAAGAGGGGTGGCTACACCCATTTCCTTTGTCCAGTTTCGTGCCAGAGCAGGGGCTGGTAGCCCCTGCAACCGGTTTGAACTGGGGTATGCACGAGGACACCAAATGTGCCCCCAGTGCAGGACTTCAAAGCACTCAGAGAGTGCACCCACCCAACTCCAATCCACTAAGGCCTGTCTGGGAGGTGGTAACACCTCCCTGTGATAGGAAACCTATTGTCCAGGCCTCCCCTGCCGGATTTTCGGTCAGCAGCAGGAGGCCAGACTCGTGTCTGTGGCTGCAGCATCCATTTTGTGATGCCAGGCTCTGTTTAGTTGGTACCGGGTATACCGGTCCTGTCATGTCTCTCCCTCTAGAAGGGTGGGATCATACTCCACACCAGTTACTGGTGTGGGGGTATGATTCCAAGGTGTTTGACACCAAACACGACATGTTTCCGTGCAGCCATCCCAAAGTTAGCATTTACCGTTTAGATATAATGCACTTAAGAGTATATGGTCAGGCTGCACCACAGACAACCCCGGAGAGGAGATTCCGAAGGCTGCAGAGGGGCTCTGCTCATGCATGGGCACCCTCTCACATTAAACCAAGCACCCTGCCTTCAGGATTGATAAGGCCTGCCTTAGGGGTGACTGATAGGTTTGTATGTGCAGTGATAGGTGAGATATAGTGAACCTATATCTCTGTAAGGGGTGCATGCACCACCTTACTCAGGCTGCAGTAGCAGTCCTGTGGTGTCATTTTGGAGGGCCTTTCAGGGGTGGCATAATACATGCTTCAACCCCTGGTAGGCCTCTGGGGTACCTATGCCCTGGGTACATAGTATACCATATACTAGGGACTTATAAGGGCACCCCAGAATCCAATCTGAAGTGTACCTAAGGTACAGGGAATCCATTTATAAGAGAAAGCAGATAGGCTGGGGATCTGAATAGCAGGTTCCCAGCCAAACTAAGTCAAAAACCATCAAAACACCAGAAAAAAAGTGGGGGCAACCATGTAGTCAGATTCCACCTTCCTACATAACCCCCCCCAAACGAAAGGAGATAAAGCTAACCTTGGCCAGTTGAGCCTTTATTGACTAAGTGGGGAGCTAACAATAGCATCAGAAATGACCCCGCCCCCAGCAATGGAGTCTCGGTGTTCTAGAGCCACGGCGTTGTAAGCGTGGAGGTCCGGTCGGCGGCCCCTGCAAAAGCACGAAAAGCACGGAGCTTATGTTGGCAGCCCCCTGCGGTTGAAACGCGGCGTTTCGTTTTGGATCTCGCTGCGACATCGTTTTCGTTTTCCTTCCCGAACTGGCAGTCGGGCGGCAAGAGATGCTGCTGACGGAAGGTTAATGGTGGAGAGGCTGCAAGCGGTAGACAGCAGGCTGAAAAGGTTGTAGAGGCGCAGGCTGCAGGCGGAGGAGGGTGAAGAAGTGCAGTGTCTGAATTTCGCTGCAGCTGTCAGCTTCTTTCCCCGGACCGGCATCGTATCAATAGGAGATGTTGGTGGCAGGCGGCTGAAGCGTGGATGTCAGCTTAAAGCATTTGAAAACTCACCGCTGCCGTGAGGGGAACAGTCACTCTGCACATCTCCCGGTCTGCTTGCCGTGAGGGGAACGGCCACTCTGCACATCTCCCGGTCTGCTTGCCGTGAGGAGAACGGCACCGTTCAGATTACCGTCGGAACTACAGCCCCCAGAACCCTCTGAGTTCGCGCACACAGTGACGCTTTACCCGCGCCAGGAGGCGCGTCAAGAGGCGCACAGTATTTCCGCGGGACGCGCGCGGACGTGCGCCCGTCAGAGCCTGAAGGAGGCTGGGCTGGGCCAATTCCCTTGGCTGTTATTATTCAGTTTGTCTTTTTGTCCCGAAACTTACATTGGAAGGAATGAAAATATTGAGAGGACGGAGAAAGTAGCTAAAACTAAGGTACTAAACCGTATTGACTTGTCTACTGTCAACTGTAGGGATAATCAAAGACCTTGACAATAGGGCACCCAAGGGCTTCCGGAACACCCGTATTTTTTTATAATTGTGTGTAATGGGTAAAAGGAAAACTCTTGCATCACAAGGGGGGGCAACGGTGGGCCGTAAGAATGGCAAAATAGATTCTTTTTTAACAAAAGCTGCTCATGCTATTTCACAAGAAATCGCACTGACAGAAAGAAGGCTCTCACTTGAGGCAGTGAAGTGTGCCCAGGTTTGCACTAGAGATGGGGATGGGATTCAAATAAACCCCGTAGATAACAATGATGTTGTAGATGTTGCAGATGGATTGGGGGCATCACACGACATCATGATAGGTGTGCCTTCATGTTCAATAACTACTTCAAATGATCTCTGTATAATACCAGAATCTGTGACTATTACGGTTGAAGAGAATGAAGTGGCTCAAGACCTACCCCCACCCAAGAGAAAGCGTGTGACCTGTAATAAGGCTACAAAAAGGTTATCATGTGTACAAACCCGGACACAAATTCTTCCACAGCAGGGTGAGGAATTTGAACAACATTTGGAGACTTTATTTATAAGACTTGAGACAATGACAAAGGCCCTTCTAGTTCCAGTAATTCACAAACTTGAATTGGTTGAGAAATTAGTGTATGATATGTTTGCTAACTATGTTAAAAACATGGTCCCATCTGTCTTAAAACCTATGGTGAGAGGGGCGGCAAATGTGACCCAGATCTCGACCCCATCTCAACAGGACCCGGTCTTGATTGCTTTAGGACCCAAGGGTGTAAAAAGTGGAACTAGAAATCCTAATTCGAACGAGGGACAGCGGCATGTAGCTCAGAACCCCGCGATAGAGCAGATGTGTATGTCTCAAAGAAATGAGAGGGCTCCTTTGCCCTCATGTTCTCGTGAACAGGATTACACAGTAAAAGTCCCGATCCAGTGTAGAATCGATTTGCCTCCTGCATCTGCACCACTAGTGGCAGTTCTATTGGACGTTCCTCCCCTTGTTGAAAAATCTAGGGAATCTACCCAGGACCTTATACATAAAGTTATCTATTGGTGCACTAAAAATGTTGTAAATGGTTAAGTATAGCAGGCGATGTTATAATGGCCAGAAGGGTGGGTTGGATAGGTCAGCAAACAAAAAAATCTGGGGGAGGAGACTGCATAGTTGTAAACTTCCGGCACCCGGACAAGGTTAAGATGCTAATGGGTGGGGCATATAAGAACAGCCCCAACTCCTTAATAACAGTAGTCCCCTTACAACATTTTTACCCCCCTACCCAGTGTCCCTACCCTAGACTATTGAATTGGCAATTACCTCGGAACCCTTGTAGGTCCATTAGGGAAGATCCCACAGATAATACATTATTAATGAGCAATCGCTTCCAACCTCTAGCTAGTCCACATCCTTTGGACGAGAATGACTGACTAGGGTTAGAAAGCAATACAAGGCAGGACGGCCCCCTAACAAACGTAACTTTAAAAGTTCCCATGTCACTAACTCTGGCCCATGATGATAAAACTAATAACTGTGCGATAATTGTTCCACCCACTATAGATAGCCCGGAGACACGTAAAATGGTTCTTTCGTGGAATATAGCCGGAATTAGGTCTAAAAGGGGGAATACCAGTTGGGAGAAGTTTTTATCTATGTATCATATCATTGCCCTACAGGAAACATGGGAACCAAATGATTGTTTTTACTTAGATGGATTTGTCTCATATTGTAAATATGCGACCCCATCGAATATGGGGAGAGCTAGAGGAGGTTTGGTCATAATGTTATCACTGAAGTTTCCCTGTAGGACAAGATTGGTTGAATGTAAATCGCAAAATGTGTTGGCAGTGGAATTGTCTTTTAAGAACTGTAGTTCGGTGTTGGTGGTAAACTTTTATAATTCTTTTCATAGAGAGAATGAGGTAGAACACCTACAAGATTTAAGGGAGTTTCTGGAAAACGTATGAATAGTCCAGACAAATGAATTATGATGTTTTGATCCTGGGAGATTTTAATGTTCATCAGTGTTATTTAAACTGTTTCATAAATTATGGCCAAGAGGAGTTTATGTCCTTGTCTATCCATTTTGAACACACACCCTCGGGTGGCTTACTTGAAGGCATTCTTTCGGACCAAAATTTATGTTGTCTAGAGCAAAATATTAGTATGACACTAATACCTACTTATATAGGAAATGGAAGGCGAAGTATTATTGATTATATTTTAGTATCTGCTCCATTATTTTTATTTACTGAGGATTTAATTGTCATCTGGGAAGGCCTCAGTGATCATAATCCCCTCACTGTTGCCATATCTTTTTTGTTACTACAATTGAAGAACCCACCACCTGTTTAAAAAATAAAGATATCTCTACTAAAGATCAAGCACGCAGGTTAAAATGGGATACCATAATTCCGGATCAGTTTTTAAGAAATTTATATATAACTTGTGCCCATGAAATTGATGTATGCTCAGACCATATTATGCAGGGTAGTCACATCTTAACAGCCTTTGAAATGTTGACAAAACAAATACAATCTGACCTTACGGTGGCAGGTGGGAAGAATCGCCCGAAGGTTTTAAGGTGGTTTGATGGGGCCTGTTCTACGGCCCATATGGAACTTGTTCAGGCCCTAAAAGCGATTCCCAGATCTGAACTGAACATTAGGGAAAAAAGAAAGGCCTACAAGACAGCAACTCAGAGTAGAAAGAAACAGTTAAAGGAACAGGCATGGGACGCTCTACAACAAGTGAGTGTCCTGAAAGATAGCTCTAAATTTTGGACAGTAGTCAATAGCCCTTTTCTCTCTGAAACCCCAAATTCTAATATTGATTGCGTAATACCGGCGGAAAAATGGGTTTCACATTTCGGCCAAATCTTCAGTGACGCAAATCTAGAAGAACCTAAAAATTATAGCGAAGCCGGGCAAAAAGGACGGCGTTTCACTGTAGTGTTGAAGAGGTCGAAAAAGCAATCATATCTACATCTGGAGGAAAGGCCCCGGCCCCGATGGGGTCCCAGCAGACCTTTACAAAGCTGATCCCAAGGTTTGGGCTAATATCCTGACCAATGTTTTTAACGCTGCATGTTTACATGGGTACCCAGCATCCTGGGGAAAGGCAGTGATCGTCCCCATTTTTAAAAAGGGTGCTAGGGACGAACCCATTTGTTATAGACCAATTTCGCTGCTAGATGCAGCAGCAAAGATATTGGGTAAGGTTGTTCTTAACCGTTTGACAGTTTGGTTGGATCAACGTAATGTAATTTCGGATCTACAGTACGGTTTTAGACCAAGAAAGGGAACTCTGGACCAGTGTTTAAATTTATACCTGGTGATAAATAAGTATACAGTTGCAAAAAAGGCCCAATATACTTAGCATTCATGGATTTGACACAAGCTTTCGATTGTGTGAACAGATCAAAATTATGGGCAATTTTAAAGGGTATGGGACTAGAAACGGAACTTGTGTCTTTCTTATATACTATCCATGAGAATAATACGGCGGCAGTGAGATATGATAGTGCAGGTGGTTTGACAACATCTTGGGATGTGAAAAGAGGGGTGCACCAGGGTTGTATCATGGCCCCCTCTTATTTACATTATATATAAATAAGCTAGGAGATTTTTTACAAGCTAGCTGCAAAGACATCCCGAGATTTGGTGAGGTAATGGTCCCGGCACTTTTATATGCGGATGATACCGTTTTATTAGCCAGAACCGCAGTGGGACTTCAATCACTTTTAGATAGTTTTATAATTTTTATGGATTCCTTAGACCTCTCTACAAATTTTAAGAAATCTCATACCATGTCGATTGGCCCTGGAAAACCCCCAAAAATACGTAAATTTTATTGTAAAGGGGTGGAACTAACGAGAGTCCCGACCTTCCCTTATCTGGGGGTTCTTTTTGATGATAGGGGAACGTGGTGCCCACAACTGACACAAAAAAAGAACACTTCCATTAGGGCAACGAGGGCTACACTAAATTTCGCTAAGAGAGTAGGGATTAAACCAATTCCCGCCCTGTTGAAGATATATAAAGAGAAATGTATCCCCATGGCAACTTATGGCAGTGATATTTGGGGGTATAAGGAAGGTAGGGACATGCAGCGTGAGGAAGATAAGTTTTTACGCAAGATCTTGGCTGTTCCGCATTCCACCCCCGCTTACATTTTACATGAAGAGCTGGGAGTGGGATATATATCTGATCAAATTGTTGTAGCTCCTCTCCTTCGCTGGTTAAGAGTTTGGGCTAACCCTACTATTAATCTGAATCAGAAAATAATCACTGACTGTTTGGCATTGGATAAAGGTTACAGTATTTTGTGGCTAAAATATATAAAGGAGACAGTAAAATGGTTAGTAAGACCTGAGTTATTTACTAGCTTTAATTCCCTGGGTGAAACCGAAATCAGAAAGGTAAAATATCAATTTCTGTACAAACGCCAGGGACTCAGAGGAGAGAAGGAGTTGGCAAAATTTACAGTGAGAAGTTACATAATGTTATCCTTGGATAACCAAATTCAGCCGTATCTTCACATTGTTAGCAACTCCTTCCATCGATATGTTTTAACTAGATTTCGTTTGCATATGATTCCCTGGCTTTTGGCGGTTCCCCAAGGTTTTTCAAAACCAGGATCTCTAAAACCTTGTCCTTGTGACAATTTCTCTGATCAAAATACTCTTCATTTTATCTTTTTTGTGATTATTATGTGCTTTTACGAAAAAGGTTCATATTGCCATTAATCAGAGACTGTCACTTTACCCAAGTTAGGCCAGCTTTACTGTACCTCCAAATGTTATCCTCGCCTATGGTTTGTTTTGGGGTTGCGAGCTTCCTAACAGGAGCCATTAGACACAGAAAAAAATTGGTCTTTTAATTTCTTAATTTTTATAGGATTTTTTTATACTTAGGATTTTTGACCTTTTTAGCTCTTATGAAGCCCCGCTGTACGGATATCATTTTTGTCTTCTAGCATATTGCCTTTGCATTTTATATGATGTATTTGTTCTAATTGTATTTTAGAATGATAGTATAGAGGTCATTTCTTTTTAAATTGTGAGTCTTATTCCCAGGGTCTCTTAATCTTTTCATTGTTTCTATCTGTATATTGTATTTTGCACTTTATAAGATGTATTTGCACTAAAATGCACATTGCACTTTATTAGGGCTCTGATGCATTTGCATCAATAGTATTCTAGAAACTCGGCCGCTGATTGTTATTATGGATGTGGTGTTCAATCTTCATTTTAATTATAAGGCTTCCTCCTAAGGAAAACGCAAATGAAATGTAAATGTATTTTCCTTGTCTTATATGTGCACTTTTATGGCATTAAGTTGCCGAATAAAGTTTTCTGACTGACTGACTGACTGACTGACTAAGTGGCCATATAAGGAAGTACCTGCACTAGCATGGTTACCCCCTGTCTTATGGTCCACTAAGCCATCCCTCACCCTAAGGGTATGAGAGGGTCTCCACCATGGGGAATTACTACCTGTGGTGTGCTTTGGTAAAGTAAAAGGCTGATGAGGTGTCTGAGTAGGGAAGTGAGACCCTATGAAAGATGGTCTCAGCTTCCTCAGATCACTGGTCACCATGTATGCCTGTCTTTCCATGACTGAGTTGCACTTTGCTCTAAGGGTCAACCTTTGGCTGCCTACAGCTGGGGGTTGGGTCCCTTTGGGTGGAACACTGGAGGGACATGGCAGGTTTGGAACCTTTGGTCCCAGGTTTGCCCTTGCCTAACAGAGTCCTTCTGGGGAGGTCCCTACACAAAGGTATGGGGGATCCCTCAGTGTGTTGAGGAATTTTCACCTGGCTAGGGCTACTAGACTGGGTGCCCCTAATCTGCTGATGGGGGGGTTCCTCTGGACAGGGGGCCCTGTGGGGTCCACTGACCTTCCTGACCTCTGCAGCCCTGGGCTGACTGAGCCAGGGTAGAGAGGGCTGTGGCCATCACAGCCCCCTAACTTTCTCAGGGATGCCCAGCATTCTCAGATGGGCTTGGTGTTCAACTTCAGCCCAGGCTGAAATTTCTAGATCATTGCCCATCAGGCAATCTACAGGCAAGGTTGGGGACACTGCCACTCTTTTTGGGCCTGTGACCCCTTCCCAGCTGAGATTGACTATGGCCATGGGGTGATCTGTTCTGACACCATCAATGTTGGTCACCTGGTATTTAAACTCAGGTAAAAGCTGGTGAGGGGGACTAGTTTCCCTGCCACCATGGTGACACTAGCCCCTGTGTCCCTGAATGCCACAGCTTTCTGACCATTAATCATTGGCTCCAGTCTGTACCTGCCCAATGCATTGGGACCCATGGTAAAGGTGGCAAATCCGATACCACCATCAGAGTCAGAGGAGTCTGTTGAGGGGGTCCTGTCTAAACTAGGTCCCATCTCTGTTCCCCTTGCAAAAGCACCTAACTCTTTGGGTGCACTACTCCCAACTGGGGGATTACTACTGGTAGTACCAGGAGGGGTGGTAGTATTTGTTGGAGGAACATTTTCTTTATTGCCAATCCTGGGGCAACTGGGATCAGTTTTCCAGTGGCCAGGCTTTTTACAAACATGGCAATATGGTTTCTTTTCAGGAGAGGAAGGAGTTTGGGGCCCACCCCCAGAAGAGGACTTTTGGGGCCCTGTAGTAGATTTATCCTTAGAATTATCCCCACCTTTCTCTTGGGACTTGGTAGAATCTTTCTTCTGGTCACCACCCTGATTCTTAGGCCTCACCCTGGTACTGACCCATTTGTCTGCCTTCTTTCCCAATTCTTGGGGAGAGGTCAGATCAGAGTCCACCAGGTACTGGTGTAAAAGCTGGTTTTGACAATTATTAAGGATCTGCTCCCTCATAATCAAATTGTACAATCCTATAAAGTCATGCACCTTGCTGCCATGTATCCAACCTTCCAGAGCCTTAGTAGCACAATCTACCAAGTCAACCCAGTCTTGAGTCTGAGCCTTTTGGGTGTCTCTGAACTTCAACCTATACTGTTCAGTGGTTAGGCCAAACCCATCTATCAGAGCACTCTTCAAGACTTTTTAATTGTCAGCATCCTCTTCTCTTACAGCGAGGAGCTTGTCTCTACCTTTGTCTGCAAAGGAGAGCCACAAGATTGCTGCCCACTGCTCCTGGGGGACCCTCTGAACTTTACAGGCCCTTTCCAGTGCAGTAATCCATTTGTGGATGTCATCCCCACTCTGGTAGGGAGGGACAATCTTGCTCAGGTTTCTATGGTCATAAGACCTTTCCCTACCACTAGGGAAGTTGCTGCCACCATGGGACTCTAGTCCCAACTTTCTACTTTGTCTATGAAGCTCTAGGGACTCCCTGTCTATAGCCAGCTACTCTCTTCTAAGCTGAGCTTCTTCATACTGGAGCAGTCTCTTTTTCCTTTCATTAGAGGTCTCCCTCCTATGAGAAGAAACAGAGGTCCCTACTGAGGTGTCAGAATGGTTAGACTCCTGAGAAGGAGATCTGGACCTTCTAGGCACACTCACAAATCTTCCTGGTGGGACAAAGGGGAGGTCATTCTGATCCTCCTCATCATCTGCAGGAGGAGCTGGATTGTCCAGGGCAAGATCATTTTCATCTTCCTGGCCAGTTTCAGAGGTCAGGTCCTGGGTATTTTCACCCCTGGTCCCTTCCTCATCTTCTGCCCCACCCTCTCTGCCTACCCCTGCAGACCCTATGGGTCTTCTGAGATCATCCAGCAGAAGCATCTCCATGAGACGTTGGGTGTTGGCACTTTTGCCTGTCTTCAGATTCCTAATCTTGCACAACTCTCTCAATTCCAAGAATGGGAGGTTGTCATATTTGGAGGGTAGGAGCCCACTGGTTCCTGGCAGGGACCTACTGGTTCCTGGCCCTGAAGACATCACTAGTGAGGTGTGGTGTATGCACTACCTACTCTAGTGTGGCCTACTAAACTCTCTTGAGTTGTAGAAAGGGTGTGCTAGGCCCTTGACACACAACTCTAAGTTCAGTAGAACTTACTGTATTTCTAAGCTTGAATTTATATGTACCTGAGGTACCTTTAGTGGTTTTCAGTTGATCACACACTTGAGATTATCTGGTAAAACAAAGGCAAGCTTGAATCCAACCGCTGCACACCAATGTGAGAAGTTGGCCTGGTATATGCTGTCCACTAGTTATAGTGGGCACCTTGCACCAGTCCAAACGACCTTTATTGATGATAGATTTAAAGACAACCTTTATTGAAAGCTATCTTAGTGGTAGCTATGGAGAGCAGCCTTCAGGCTAAGTCTTGAAGGAGTGTTAAGCTGTTTGTTTTACCAGTTATAAGCTCATGAATGATCAAATGAAAGGAGAACAACACCAGGTATATATATAAAATATATGTATTTATTACTAAACCCTACCCGATTGTCTCTTTATGAGGCTAGAGGTCAAAGTACACAAGTTACAAGTCAAATAGCACAGTAAATTAGCACAATATACGATTAGCCCTAGGGGCGTACCAAACCATATATTAAGAAAGTGGTATAAGAACCACGACTTAAGTAGACACAAGGCCTAGAGCCTGTAGAATCGCTGGGACCCCAAGGAACCACCCAAGGTAGTGACACAGGGGACCCACGGGGGCTGTGTGCAGTGTGTGAACACAGCCGCGAGCTCCGTTGAAGTCTATGGGAAAGTCGCGGTTATCGTTTTAGAGATTAAGGACACTTAGAATTGGACTAGGACCAAACCCTCTTGGACTTAGACAGTTCTAGGGTCAACACCCATGGGAGCACCATAGTACTCGAGTTACCTCACCCAGGGAAGACGGGTGCATAGGTGTCAAATGGTGTCGGGTCGCGTCGTCGTTTTCAATGGCAGCCTGCCACGAAGTGCTGCTGCCGGGAAGATGCGAAGTGTCCGAAGAGATCCAAGCCTGGATTGAAGATGAGAAGAACCTGAAAGCAGAGGGGACAGAGTATGGGTCACTTGCCAGTGACCAGGGGCACGATAGTTGAATGCCCACTGATGTCCGGTGCTTCAGAAGAAAGAGGTGAAGCTTGACTCTTCAGCCACGAGGACCAGGAGGCGTCGATGATGACCAAGAGCTGGATTCGAGCTGTCCCATAAAGGATGTCGAGTGCTGCAGCATTGGTGTCTGGATTGAACACAACAAGCCTTGGCAACAGCAACCCACGCAGAAAAAAGAAAGATGCTTCGGAGCAGACCAGCATGGTCTGAGGGACTCACCACTTGGTGGAGAGTTAGGGCACATCTGGAGCAACCAGAAACGCCCAAAGAAAATCAGAGTTGCCTTCACAGGGACCCACCAGTCGACGGACCAGGGATTGCAAAGGAGCACCAAGCAGAAATGCAGGAAGTGGGCCCACGGAACACTCGTGGAGTGTAAGCTCACAATCTTTGTTGCAAATGGTGCTCAGGGCCTGGGCTACGAGTAGCCCAAAGCAGGACTTCAAGAGTTGTCACAAAGTCAATGCACTAGCAAATATGCACGGTGACCAGGAGTTCCGGTTCCACACTACTCACGAGGGCTGCGGGTCTCAGCTTTACTGGGGACTCGGGTCGGCCTCTGAGATGTCTGGAAATCCTCTTCCTGGGCTGCAAGTACTTCGGAGTCTGGCAGGAGCTTCGGAGATGCAGACCGGCAAATGCTTTGTTGGTGCCTGCCAAACAGGGGAGTCACTCCTTGACCCCAAGGGAGATTTCTTCAGTCCTCTAGTCTTTAGTAGAGCGTCGAAGTTCCAGGATTCAGTAGCAGAGTTTCGTCCAGGGATATCTAAAGTCCTGTTGCCAGGGTTCCCTTACTTATACTAAAGAAAGGGGTTGGACTAACTCTGGGGACCCACCTATGGGAGGGTTTGGAAAGAGGGGTGGCTACACCCATTTCCTTTGTCCAGTTTTGCGCCAGAGCAGGGGCTGGTGACCCCTGCAACCGGTTTGAACAGGGGTATGCACGAGGACACCAAATGTGCCCCCAGTGCAGGACTTCAAAGCACTCAGAGAGTGCACCCACCCAACCCCAATCCACTAAGGCCTGTCTGGGAGGTGGTAACACCTCCCTGTGACAGGAAACCTATTGTCCAGGCCTCCCCTGCCGGAGTTTCGGTCAGCAGCAGGAGGCCAGACTCGTGTCTGTGGCTGCAGCATCCATTTTGTGATGCCAGGCTCTGTTTAGTTGGTACCGGGTATACCGGTGCTGTCATGTCTCTCCCTCTAGAAGGGTGGGATCATACTCCCACGGACGGGACGGAGTGGAGATACACTTCTGGAGATCAGGAGCTTTCCAGCAGGGATCCTGCTGCTGGACCGTGGGAAAGTACTTGCCCAGTGATACTGCGATACGAATATTCACATCTTTCTCAGCATTGACCTGTCAATTATTCAAGACCACTACGCCCGATCAAGCACGGTCATTTCGGTTTACTTCGTGATTCTTCATAATATATTGAGAAAATTCGATATACAAGTATAAGGAAAACATAGATACCGATGAGCCTTGAAGAAGTCGTCTTGCGACGAAACACGTGTCGGCTGTCAACATTTCACAAAACATCTACTACGTGTCAACTACTCCAATTTCACTTTCAAAAAAATTGTATTGAACCTTGATGTGAATGACTGTTTTTCATGATTAAATAAACTGACACCAAAGTCATTTTTTTTGCTATACTAATTGGTTGTGCTCTGTCATTTAAATTAACCATGTCTCTCCCTCTAGAAGGGTGGGATCATACTCCCACACCAGTTACTGGTGTGGGGGTATGATTCCAAGGTGTTTGACACCAAACACGACATGTTTCCAAGGAGCCATCCCAATGTTAGCATTTACTGTTTAGATATAATGCACTTAAGAGTATATGGTCAGGCTGCACCACAGACAACCCTGGAGAGGAGATTCCGAAGGCTGCAGAGGGGCTCTGCTCATGCATGGGCACTCTCACATAAAACCAAGCACCCTGCCTTCAGGATTGATAAGGCCTGCCATAGGGGTGACTGATAGGTTTGTATGTGCAGTGATATGTGAGATATAGTGAACCTATATCTCTGTAAGGGGTGCATGCACCACCTTACTCAGGCTGCAGTAGCAGTCCTGTGGTGTCATTTTGGAGGGCCTTCCAGGGGTGGCACAATACATGCTTCAACCCCTGGTAGGCCTCTGGGGGTACCTATGCCCTGGGTACATAGTATACCATATAGTAGGGACTTATAAGGGCACCCCAGAATCCAATCTGAAGTGTACCTAAGGTACAGGGAATCCATTTATAAGAGAAAGCAGATAGGCTGGGGACCTGAATAGCAGGTTCCCAGCCAAACTAAGTCAAAAACCATCAAAACACCAGAAAAAAAGTGGGGGCAACCATGTAGTCAGATTCCACCTTCCTACATCCGCACCCTCCTCTACCAAAGTGAGACTGCTGCCCTCATCCTCCTGGGCCTCTCTGTCGCCTTCTACACCATCTCCCACTACACCCACTGCGCAAGACTCCACGACACCAGCATCTGTTACAAAGCTCCAGAATGGATCCGCTCCTTCCTCACCGGCTGAACACAGAGAGTCAGACTTCCACCATTCACCTCAGAACCCACAGAGATCAGCTGCAGAGTGCCTCACGGATCCTCCCTGAGCCCCACCCTCTTCAACATCTATATGGCCCGCCTTGCAGCTACCGTCAAAAGGCACAGACTCAACATTGTCTCCTACGCCAACACCACCCAGCTGATTCTCTCCCTCACAGACAAACCCACAGCTGCCAAGAGCAATTTCCACAACGGGATGAAGGCAGTCACCACCTGGATGAAGGACAGTTGCCTCAAGATCAACTCAGACAAGACCGTAGTCCTCATCATGGGCTCCAACTCCCACTTTGCCTGGGACAACTCATGGTGGCCTGCAGCACTCGGAACCCCCTCACACCCATGGACCACGCACGAAACCTCTGAATCATCCTGGACTCCTCACTCTCTATGAACCGTCAAATCAATGCCGTCTCATCCTCCTGCTTCCACATGCTCTGCCTGCTTTGTAAGATCTTCAAGTGGATCCCCACAGAGTCTGAGGAAACGGTCACCCATGTGCTTGTTAGCAGCAGACTCGACTACAGCAATGCACTCTATGCCGGCCCTACCCAAAAACTCCTAAAGAAACTGCAGAACATCCAGAACGCCTCTGCCAGACTCATCCTGAACATCCCCTGCCACAGCCACTTCACAGGTCACCTGAGAGACCTTCACTGGATACCTATCAACAAAAAAATGACCTTCAAGCTCCTCCTGCAAGCCTACAAAGCCCTCCACAATGCCGGACCTGCATACCTCAACCATCGCCTCTCCTTCTACAGTCCCACCAGAAATTTGCTTCGCCCAACTGGCCCTGGCCACCATCCCAAGGATCTGCAAGACCACGGCTGGAGAAAGATCCTTCTCCTACTTTGTTGCAAAGAACTGGAACTCCTTGCAGCTACAATTCAGGCAATCATGTCGCTGCCTCAATTCAGGAAGGACCTTAAGACCTGGCTCTTCGACTGAACCGCAGATCCCCCACTCAACACCTTGAGACCCTAACGGTTGAGTAGTTGCACTAAACAAGAAACATGATTGATTGATTGATTGATTGATTGATTGATTGATTAAACGCTGGATGGTGTGTGGCGCCACACAGATTCTAGAACATTGTATCACAGAAAGATGATAAAAATGAACGATTGAACCAAACATTTGAGGTTTGCAGGGCATTCTTGGTAAGAAAATGTACTGGAATTTGTGCAAGTCACACCACCCTAGACTGCCCAGGGTGTCTTGTTTTCAGAAAGGTTTAGAGTTAGCAGGTTTTCCTGGATGGGGGGCCCAAATACTGCAGCTAACCACAACGCTGAGATGGGTCCATTTATAAAGGCAAAAATGTGTTGTCTCTGTGTTGCACTATGGGGCCTTTGCTGTTGCTGACACAAAGCACATTTCTTTGCAGATTGCATCTTAGTAACACAGACAAACTCTGATCAGGCTATCCTGTCAGTGATACCAGCCCTTCAACACTTCGGTGAAGTATCCGGTTGTAACGTTGAATTTCAGCAAACCAGAGTTATTGGGGATAAAAATGTAACCAGACCAGCAAGGCTAATGTGGAAACACTTTCACCACTTGAATGGGCAATGAAAAGCATTAAGGGGCATATTAGCAAGGAATAGCGATATTTATCGCTAACCGCGCTTAGCGCGACTTTGGTTAACGCCGCCTATCGCTGGAAAATATTGCTGAGATAACACCCTATTAGTAAGGTTTATCTCCATAGCGATATTATTTCCAGCGATAGCGGTAAAATGTGAGAATATCGCTGGAAAAGCAGCGATATTCTCGCATTATCGCTAAGGTGGATTCAGCATTAGAATCCACCTCCTATACCTTATACAGGTAAGTCATCCTCACTAGCAGGAGATAAAATATAGCGATAAACGCGCTTAGCGCGAATTATTATATCGCTTCGCCTGCCTTGCTAATAGGGGGTAGTGGGATTAGCGACTGTTTTCAGTCGCTTTTAGTAGGGAACGCCTTCCTTGCATGTCATTAGCGATAATTATCGCTGACATGCAAGGCTATGGTTAACGCGGCCTCTAACGCCTGAAAGCTGTCGCTAACGCCTGTTAGCGACAGCTTGCTAATAGGGCGATAAAATTATCGCCGCTTTAGCGGCAAAAAGTGCCGCTAAAGCGGCGATAAAGCCCTTGATAATATGCCCCTAAGTACCTGTAAGTACAAATCCCTCAGACTTTAAAAAGACTTTGTAATGCAAACAACCCAGGTCATATAAGAGGAATTAAGAATTACCTACATAGATGAGTCTGAATTTTATGTTCTGTATAGTTAGGATAGCTGTATTAAAAATGAAAATACTCCTTATATTGCTATACTTTTTTCAGGCCCAACCATTAACAATAAAACAACATGACAGGGTAGGATGAGATAAATCTATCTTGAAAACATAAAACCCATGCTAACAAGAAAACTACTTCGGTGCACTGGGAAACAGGCGGACTTTTAAAGAAATATCACATGGCAGCCCAATAGAGAATAGCATTTGGAAGAGCACTCTGAGAAATTGAAGAATATTGGCCCGATGAGGAAATGGCAATGCTGGGCAGCCCTTTAGGGATTGTGCTATGGATCAACAAACAACAGAGGTAAACTTACCAGATATACCAATATCACTCATAGACATTTGGGATATACTAACTAGATGTAGCAGCATTATGTTATTATCATCATCATTCACCCAAAAACAAAATAATTCGGATTTCTCTCCTGCTCTTGATAGTACAGAATTTACAAACTGTTAAAGTGGGCATGTAGAATGCTGACAGTTCTTATTCCAGAGCTTAAAGAGTAAACAATTTGTGCAATGAAAGGAGGACTTTTGGATAGGAGAAAAAGAAAGGCCTAGGAACCTCCAGCTTTGGACCTGATTTAGAGTTTGGCGGACGGGGTTACTCTGTCAAAAACGTGATGGATATCCCGTCTGCCGAGTCAACTATATCCAATGGCACGTGTAATAGAGCAGAGGGGATATCCGTCACGTTTATGACGGAGTAACCCGTCGGCCAAACTCTAAATCAGGCCCATAGACACTAGGCTATAATCAGGGCCGGACTGACGTAGCGGGCACGGGCGTTTCCCCGGTAGGCCGCCAGGGTGGGGGCCGGTTTTCGGCCCCTGGGAGGCCGTTTTTTGTTACCGGGGGTCGGCAATATCGGCCCCCTGTAACAAATTCGGCCGAAACCGGCCTTAGCAAACAGCTGGCTGCACCCCTCCACCCTCCACTCCCAGAAGGAGCAGCCGAGCAGTTTGCCAGGGCCGGTTTCTGTTCCCAGTCCGGCCCTGGCTATAATACCAATGAAACAAAGCAGCAGGGTAAGAGAATTAACAGAATTTGAAAAACTATTTGCAAACTATGAAACTAGCAAGGGCCTCATTGAAACATTCATACAATACTGAGACCCCTGCCATGTAGTCAAGGGAGGAAAAATAAGCACAAATGGAAAAAGATACATATAAGACGAATGGGCAAGATTGACAAGGGTATGACAAAAGCTTCCTGTGGCATGCATGGGAGAGCAACATGGTACAAAAAGTCTGTATATTTGGTACATGACACCTCAAACGCTCAAGCAAATGTAGTAGCAACACTTAAAAGGGAAAATACTGGAGAGTGCAACTTGAAAATCACTACATTCTATGCTTGCTATAAAAGAAATGTATTGGAAAGGGGTACTAAACCACATTAAAAAAGGGTTTTGGATTTCCATTTTCTTATGACCGACTAGTAGTAATGTTGGACATGAGGCTGACAAATCGGGAATTTCACTTCTTAATAACAACCGGTTGCAAATCCAATGTTGAGCATATATGAGTATCAGTCTAAAAATAGCTATAATGTGCATTTTATTTCCCCAAGTCACGCAGTGCTTAATTTGTAAAATATGAAGTGCAGGTGCTCAAATGTTTGTCGGAGGCCACACCCATTTTTCCCGGCTCCACCCACTTCCTCTATTGGCTCCACCCACACCCTCAACTGGCACCCAAGCCATAAACCGTGAAAATGTCACACACGTCCTCAGGCCAGAACGCACGGAAATGTTACACATAAGCACCCATGCCATAAACCATGGAAATGTCACACATAAGCAAGCATCCAAGCCATAAACCGTGGAAATGTCACACTTAAGCCCTCAGGCCAGAAAGCATGGAAATGTCACACATAAGCACCCAGGCCAGAAAGCATGCCATAATCCGTGGCAATGTCACACATAAGCATCCAGGCCAGGGATAGACCAAAAAACGTGGAAATGTCACACATAAACATCCATGATCCAGGCCATAAACCATGGAAATGTCACATATAGGCATCCAACCGGGGTGTGTTGACTTCCAGCCACAGTAAACCAGTGCTTAATTTGTACAAACTAAGTGCCAGGACCATTTTCGGGAGGCCATTGCAGCTTGCACCACTCATTTTCCCTCCCTGGCAGCACTGCTAATAGCAGTACCAACACAACTACTACACATCACTCACCTAGAAGTGTGACAATTCAGACTATGTCAAGTCACTCAAAGCTATAAAAATGGTGTGAGCCGTAGATATTATTCATATATAATGTATATTAAATTATTAAACATCTGTTGCTGTGCTTAACTCAAAATTAGACAGACAGCGCCACCAGGTGCCAGACTTTCATAGGTACCGGAATACAGGTGTTGAGAATTAAGTGCCGGTACCGAGCACCGGAAAACACCAGCTGAAATTAAGCGCTGGGTGCTGCCCTTACTGCCCTGCTTAATTTGTGCCAGTTGTTGCAGGTGGTGGTAACAAGCCCTCGTTTTTGAAGACCTGGACTTATTGTACAACATCAGACCAACTTTGACTCAGAGCATGAGAGAGAAAGGTGAAAAAGATTGAATGGCGGAAGAGAAGGGTAGGGAAACAGAGACACAGGGAGAAAGCCTGCTTGAAAAAGAACACACAAGAGAGAAAGTAGTGCAGAGTGAAGAAAGAGCCATGATGAGGTGGAATCAAGACCAGACAGCCTTCGTAGTTTGCAACACTGGCATTCAGAAGTTCTCCCAATGGTCTCGAAAGACAAACTTTGGGCCCCTGCATTTCTTTTTTTCACACATTAAGCCCTAACTGGCTTTCATAGAGCATGCCTTGTCAGCCATGTTGTAAAGGCACAGAGACCTGCAACAAGGCCTCATCCTCACACTTCCAGGTTCCCATCACCAGCTGAGCATGGGAGCAGCAGAATACAAGAGGGTTCAATAGGTCAAGGGCCTCGTGCTCAATTTTTAAGGTCATTAATGAGACACTTCTCCTGACATATAAACGAGATTTACAGTTCTTCTGAAGCGGTAAAGAAATCTGGGCCTCACAGGTCAGCCGGGCAAAGAGGGTTCCTGGCTGAAAGCATTCCTAGTGGGCAACGCTTCAGTGTGTTTCTGGAGTTGATCGAAGTTTGGCGAGGCATGAAATGTGTGAGGCCTCGAAGTGTAAGTGAAATTAGAGTCACTCTTGCGCCTGTCTCGTGCCATCAGATAAATAGATAACATTAGTCTCTATGTTTGGCATTCGCTGTGTTCACCCACTTTATAGAACTGATAAACATAAACTAAAACTGGAGTGAGGTTTAAAACGGAGCTCTTACAGACTACGCTACAGAACCACTTTATCCACCTCTGAGTCTTAACCCACACGACTCATGCATGTCAAGGGAGACCGGGTAACGGATTTGGCACGGTGCACAACAAACCATAATGAGCCGAGATCAACTTGGTGTCAAGCTGCATAACTATCACAGACACGGCACAAATAGCAGCTGCATCAGTCTTTATAGAAAACAGCTGCAACGCGTCTTTGCAGTCTTACCTGTACATTGTAGTTGTAAGCTGCCTGAAGCCTGTAGTTTCGGCCGACTACGGCTAGAACTGGCGATGGCTGCTGCCTTTTACCTTCTGCCTCCACACCACCTACCAGAGCCCCACAACCTATCGCCTGCCAGAGCCCTCCATGATTACCACTTTCCCAGGCTCAGCACGGCCATAATTCAATTTGCCGAGGGCGGCGGCCATAGTTACAGACACAGCACGGGCAGGCCAGTGCTAGCAGCAGACAGCGCTGCGAGGCCAGCGCGGTGCGCCTGAGTCCCTCGAACCAGTAGCCGTGGGACCTGCACTCACTCTCTCTGCCCTTTTGCGGGAGCTGCTCTCACTCCCTGATTCCAGCTGCAGCAGCGCAGTCAGTGACTGCCTCTCTCTGAGCCGCCTCCGACCCCTCACTGGAGCCTGGCTGTGAAAGCTGCACTCATGCCTTGATTCAAAGCCCAGCCGTGGCACCTGCACTCATTCCCTGCTCTCTGAGCCTTTCTCTGGGAGTCCTGCTGAGAGTTAAGTTAATGGCTCTGGTAAGACTCGTGGAGGGGGGCGCCTCCAGGCATCCTGTCCCAGATTTATGGAGTCAGCATGTGTTCCTCTGCTCTGCCAGTTGCCGCCTCCAGCCCCAACATTATATGTGTTTTTTTGGCTTTGTCTGTACGGCTCTTCGTGAATATGCCCCCAGTTCTTCCTATCTTTCCTCCTTCTCTCCCGTACCCAAACGCATCTTGTAGCCAGCTGCCTTCTTTGCAAACTTCCTGCTCTGGCAATAGGACCGGAGGTGACGTCCCCTCCCCCCGCGGCGCCGCGGGCAGACTTTGCATTACATCCGGCCTCAGCGGCGCCGCGGGCATCAGAATAGGATACATTGTAGCAGCAGTGCAGCACAGTCAGCCTGATAGAAGCCCGTAACTCAGCTGCAATCACAAGCCTGCAGGAGCAGTGTGCGTGCAGGCCACAGCGCTTGATTGGAGTGACCTGTAATTTACGACGAGGCAGGGGCCCTGGCAGTTTCTGAGTGTGACAGTGTGCCTCATAAAGCGGGCTGCTGCTGCGGCATCCAATTTGTACTATTTTACATACAATCGCGTGCAATATCAGCTCTTCACCGGGGAGACCCATGTGAATTTAGTGAACAGCCAATATCGCGTGTAGACCCGGCCCTGAAAATTAAGTGCCGGTGCTTAGCACCGGAAAGCACCGGCACAAATTAAGCACTGAAGTCACGCATGGGCAGTGATTGCTTAAACATTAGGTACTCGAGCAGGGAGTGATTGCTTAAACATGAGGTACCCGACCAAGTTATGGCATTATTTTCCACTTTTATTAAATGAGTAATTTTTTAACAGCGGGTAGATCACTGATCGCAATCCTACCAAGAATAAAATGAATGCTTGTCCCTACTGAGCCCATCCCTGGCTGACCAATAAGTCAAGAAAAAGTAGTTTCACTGATGTAACAGAGTCCTCTGAAGTTATGTGGCAAAATTCTCAGCGAAACAAAATCTGATTAAATTGCTTTTTTCATCTTATTTCTTTTCGAGTGCAATACAAAATATGCGAAACTCTTCAGGCAAGAGGAGTAAATACAATTCTCATATTGCATCTGGAAGTGCTGATGCAGCCCAGCTCCAGATTGGACTAGGGTGATTCAGTTCAAGGCAGGGTTGTGTCACGCTGTTAAATTGCATGCTCCTATTAATAATATTCAATGGAGTTTGCTTCCTGCAACCACTGAATTACAATGTTTTTATATAGAAAAAAAACCCAGAAACAATACATAAATAAATATATAAATCTCTCCTTGTGATGATAAGCCACTTTTGAATAGGCTGGCAAATATAAAGCAACTGCATTTGTAGAAAAGTGCAAAATGATTTATTGAAAAAATAATATGGTTGAATCCTGGATGTATTATAAAGGAAAAAGGTAATCTGAAAACATCATGAATATGTGTTATCAATCAGTCTGTCAAATGTCAGTGTTTTTGAGTATTTATGAAAAATATCACCATATTTTAATACATTACTTTGCACCTAAGAAGGGTATTGTTTTTTTACTCATAATAAACGTACGTTTTTCCAGTTGCCTTATTTGTAAGTTCTTCCATAAATGATAATGGTTATGATAATGGTTGGAACCTCCAAGGCAGAGCTGGCTACAGGTAAGTGTTTGTTTTTCTTTTAAACTGTTTGGTGCGTGCGTGTGTGTATATATGAATGTTTGGTGAAGAGTGTTGTGAATGGATGTGTTTGTGTGCATGCGTATGTGTATGTATGAATGTTTGGTGAAGAGTGTTGTGAATGGATGTGTTTGTGTGCGTGTGTGTATGTATGAATGTTTGGTGAAGAGTGTTGTGAATGGATGTGTTTGTGTGCGTGCGTGCGTGTATGTATGAATGTTTGGTGAAGAGTGTTGTGAATGGATGTGTTTGTGTGCGTGGGTGTATTTATGAATGTTTGGTGAAGAGTGTTATGAATGGATGTGTTTGTGTGGGTGCTTGTGTGCGTGTGTGTGAATACATTGCTTTGAGTGTTATGTGTATGTGAGCGTGTGCCTGAGAGTGTGTCCCGTCCACTCCTCTCCCTCCAAAACTTACCGGCCGCCACTGCCAGATTTCTGCAAGATTGAAGGACGGGGTGAGAACAAAGGTTTGAGTTTGTTCAACAGTTAAAACAGATTTATGTTACAAAAAATTATGAGTTGGCAACAGGAAGGGTGAGGACCTCTGTTATGCATGGGAGACACAAATAGCCATATGAGTGGAATTGGCAAATTCCAAGATAAGTGCTAACAGGATGGAAAGCAAGCAGGCTGATATGTTACTGGTAAATTCGAAACAGGAGGTCCATACTGAAAAGAACTGTTATACATTTCAAGATAACACATGTGTGTCAGCAGATGGCCCACTATTAGAAGGTGAAGGAGTTCTCTTTGACAAATATCAATATTAGCTAAGCATTCTAGGAGCTGACAAAGAAGAAATACATGAGGATTGTGTTTAAGAAAGATTGTAAAGTTGGGATGGTAATTTTCCTTGGGGGTCTTACTCTCCAAGTATTACCAATTTTGGTACTTTTACAGTATATGCAATAAGTAAACCTTTAATGCGATATTGACCCTTGGAAGCAAAGAACTAGAGGAGACCCATGCAAACAGATAAAGCCTTAAAGAATTGAATAGAAAGATGGGAACGTTAGGGTAAATTCTTAGAGAGCAACAGTATTAAAGAGGCACTCATGAGACACAATATCAAAGTTTTCAATTATTAGGCCTATTTGGAATTTCAGTAATTTCCTTTGTAGATTACTGATGCAGACCGGGGCAGTCCTGCCAAGCATATTACTGCCTCTACACCACCACACCACCGCCAGGGAAAGGTGGTCCCCTGGCGGCTGAGGCAGGCCAATGGTGGTCTGACCTCCCTAATTGTAATAGGGCCGTCGGGAGACCGCAACCGCCGCGCTCCCGGGAGTCTGGCGGTCCGTGAACCATCAGACTCGTAATCAAACTAAAAGTGAGCTTGTGAAAGCCCAGACTTCTCTGAGATCAACATTGAGGCACAACCAATTCCACTTAGATATTGCACTTACTGGAATAGCCATATTTCTTGAAATACATATTCTTTGAATTTTGGAATAGTTTAATCATTGTTGTCTATTATTATTTATCTTATAAATGAAATGACCAACTCAACCACAGACTCCCAACACTCCAGTTTAAGTCGGTCAAGAAATTGTAGCTAAATAATCGGAGAAACAAGCATGACTTGACTAGAATTTTTTAATAGCTTCTAAGATTAGTGATACCAAACAGGACATTCTTCCAAAGAGGAAACACAATTGGAACAGGAATAACTTTGGGTTCACGTGGTGGTATATAGTGAGATCTTACAAAACACTTAAATTGCCACACAGAAGTTAACTAAAATCTAACAACCTAACTTGCACAGAAAAGCCAATGTAATTAATTCAATAAATTGGCTCATACTAATCGTCATTGCTTTATGGTGGGAGACATATGAGTTCTGCCTTGATATTTGTACATTTAGTATTTGTTACCTTTATATTGATTATGAAAAAAATTATCGTTTTTTAAATGATACTTTCAAGTGTCCCCTTGTAACAGAGAAACCTGAGACCATACAGTCTGGTTTTGTACATTGTCAGTTAAATAAAGGTAAATACATCAAATTTTAGCCATGGATATAAGCAGGTTGGTATTATCTTTCCTTTGCTGGCAAGTGGCAGCATGTGCCTATTAGAAATTGGGTTTCTGGTTGTCAGAGGTATGTACCTTGTCTAAGCAGGAACCACAATCCTAGTCAGGGTAGGTCACAACACAGCCTAAATTATCCTGTGCTCACCCTCTGTTAGCTTGGCACAGAGCAGTCAGGCTTAACTTAAGAGGCAGTGTGTAAAGTTTTTGGGAAACACTTTATACAATAGTACATTGAAAACACCACAAAAAAATCCACACCAAGTTAGAACAATAGATTATGATTTTATAAATTAAACAAGACCAAAACAACAAACATCTATTCAGTAGAAGTTGAGATATGAATTTTTAAAGATTAAATGCAAAGGATAGCACTTAGAAGCAAGTAGCACCTATAGAGTTAATTGCTCGTACTGGACCGGGACAAAGTCAAGAGTTCAGGCTGACCGCAATGAAGCACAGGTTTGATAAAGGACCCACGCAGGCCACGGAGCAAAAGTACCTTGATCCTGGTTACAACAGCGAGATGCGTCAGTGATCCTCACGCTGGTGAGGTGTTGCGCTGAATTTCTCCACGCAACTACGGCGATGCATTGGGTCCATGAGTGAAGCATCTGTTCTGAAGTGTAGCGGTCTTGAATGTGATGCGCCAGGTTTCTCCATGCTGTAGAGGCAATGCTTCAATCTTCTCCTTGCAGTGGCAGTGGTGTGTCAGTTCTGAAGCGGTGGTTCCAAGTGCAATGCACCGATCTGGTTTACGCAACAGCGGTGATGCATTGATTATGCTCTTGCAGCAGAGTATGCATCGGTTCCACTGGAGAAAACTCCTAGGTCCACTTCCAAGGGTCCAGGACTGAGGTGGCACCATTTGCTAGGACAGACTCACAAGCAGATGACCCAAGTGTTTGAACAAAAGATTTCTAAGTCTTTTGTGTCCCTGATACTTAGGCAACATGAGGCAAGCCTGCAAGCCCTATGAGTCACTCTGTGCTCAAGGGATGCAGGTCCAGTCCTTTTCATCCAGGCAGAGAGAGTAGCAGGCAGCAGGGCAACACAGCAAGGCAAGAGTTCAGCAAACAGCAGTTCCAGCAGAGTGGCAGTCCTTGGGCAGCACATAAGAACCTCTTCTTCCTGCCAGAGAGTGGTCACAGGTCCAGAAGTGTACTGATTTGGTAGTGCCAGGGGTCCAGTACTTATACCCAATTGTGCCTTTAAAGTGGGGGAGACTTCAAAGAAAGCTTTGAAGGGCACAGAGACTCTCCCTTCCAGCCCGGGCTCCAGATACACTACAGGGGTTAATCAATATTTTGTGTGAGGACAGGACACAGCCCTTTCAGGCGTTAGTGTCAGTTCCTCCCTCCCATCCTCCTCAGGATGACCACTCTGCATGCAGATGACCACCCAGGCACCCCTACCATTCCTTGTCTAGAAGGAATGCAAGAAGCCAGCCGTCACCTACCCCAGACGTGTACTCCAGAGGCAGGCAGAAGGCACCAAATGGCTAAAGAAAGTAAATGATAAGTTATGGTGGTAGGATGCACACCTGTTTATCCAAAGTTTATCCATGTTTGTCCTCGTCCTGAAAGAATGCGTGCTCACTGGAAAAGTGTCTTGCCCAAATGACACTTGAATTGAAAACAACAAGATGTGGAGCAGCATACGCGCCATCTCCAGTCGCACTGCTTCATTGCGCATGTACAGCGCCTGCTTATATATTCAACCAATGTACTCGAAAGTAATCCATGTACTCCATATTTTTTATTCCATTTTTTTCTCTCAACTCCTGTTCAATCCACACGCAGGAATATCATGCTGTTTCCATAGCTTCCCGTGTTTAAGTTGTGCCCCTCCGGACCTCTTACAAAAACACGAACTGATGCATGATTCGTCCAAGGCAGTGTTTATTAAAAACCCAATGCATTTCAGGCTACCAGAGCCCTACTTCAGGGGTCACTAAGAAGAAGGGCTCTGGTAGCCTGAAATGCATTGGGTTTTTAATAAACACTGCCTTGGATGAATCATGCATCAGTTCGTGTTTTTGTAAGAGGTCCGGAGGGGCACAACTTAAACATGGGAAGCTATGGAAACAGCATGATATTCCTGCGTGTGGAGTGAACAGGAGTTGAGAGAAAAATGGAATTAAAAATATGGAGTACATGGATTACTTTCGAGTACATTGGTTGAATATATAGCAGGCGCTGTACATGCGCAATAAAGCAGTGCGACTGGAGATGGCGCGTATGCTGCTCCACATCTTGTTGTTTTCAATTCAAGTGTCATTTGGGCAAGACACTTTTCCAGTGAGCACGCATTCTTTCAGGACGAGGACAAACATGGATACACTTTGGATAAACAGGTGTGCATCCTACCACCATAACTTATCATTCATGAATAGTGCCCTTTTTGGGGATAGCACCCGGCAGTAGAAAATGGATGAAGAAGATGAACTTTAAATTACATCGTAACGATCCACAAGTACAGTGAAACATCTTGATTCGCTGAGCAAGCTAGTGTTATAGTTATATGGAAATGAACTTTTAAACATTTATAATTTGGCAATTGTCTTGCATTACGTGTTAATATTGGTTATACTCTTTGCAATGTTGTAAAGTCAATGATGTATTGACAACACAATAATGATTATTATTTTTTATTGTGAGTGTTTTGCTTAATTTGTTGCACTTCGGGAAACGTAGTTTTCTCCGGTTTTAAAGTAGTCAGTAGGCGGGAAAAGGTAGAGCGGTTCGCCAATAAGAAACGGAAATGAAGGAGGGATTTGGATGAGGGTATGAGCTAAATACTGGGCGGGAGTATGGGGGCATGCATCATGTTTCGAGGATGAGATGAGGACTAACTGGTTGTAAAAGTCGTGGCAGGTACGTGAAATCTTGGGACGAGAATTGCGGTTGGGGATGGAATGTTGAGTAAGTGAGCTGGTTAAACATGTGGCATATGCAAATAATGAGTGATCGTGCGAGTTTTTGTGTGTATGATGACAAGGGTTGAGATTAAAGTGTGATTCGGGGTGGAATGGAGGTCGGTTGAAAATGAATAGATGAGGGATATTTGTGATGAGAGCGGAATAAAAGTAGCGATAGCAAGAGGTTGACATGGGCATTTGGGAAGTATGTTGAGTGAGGGGAGGGTTGAGAAAAAACAGGTGAGGAAAAGAGGTTGTGGGGAATTGGTAATGCCGGTGAAGGGAAAATGTGGACGATTGAGAGGACAGGAAGAGTGAAGGCGGGAAAGCAAGAGGTTCAGTTTGTAGCAATAATGGTGTGTTAGTTAAATGGCAGGGCATAATTAGAGCTGCTTTGATAGAGGCCAGCGGAGAAAAACGGACGGGTGTGATAACGATATGGAATTTGGACTAATTTAGTACTATACTGTTAGGATTGATTTTGCAAGATGCACAACAATAACTATTGAATGATTATGTAAGATGCATATTAATGATTAATAAAATAATGATAAATGTTTTACTGTTATTTATAGTGACCCCTGAAGAAGGGCTCTGGTAGCCTGAAATGCATTGGGTTTTTAATAAACACTGCCTTGGACGAATCATGCATCAGTTCGTGTTTTTGTAAGAGGTCCGGAGGGGCACAACTTAAACATGGGAAGCTATGGAAACAGCATGATATTCCTGCGTGTGGATCGAACAGGAGTTGAAAAAAAAAATTGAATTAAAAATATGGAATACATGGATTACTTTCGAGTACATTGGTTGAATATATAAGCAGGCGCTGTACATGCGCAATCAAGCAGTGCGACTGGAGATGGCGCGTATGCTGTTCCACATCTTGTTGTTTTCAATTCAAGTGTCATTTGGGTAAGACACTTTTCCAGTGAGCACGCATTCTTTCAGGACGAGGACAAACATGGATAAACTTTGGATAAACAGGTGTGCATCCTACCACCATAACTTATCACAAATGAATATTGCCCTTTTTGGGGATAGCACCCGGCAGTAGAAAATGGATGAAGAAGATGAACTTTAAATTACATTGTAACGATCCACAAGCACGGTGAAACATCTTGATTCGCTAAGCAAGCTAGTGTTATAGTTATATGGAAATGAACTTTTAAACATTTATAATTTGGCAATTGTCTTGCATTACGTGTTAATATTGGTTATACTCTTTGCAATGTTGTAAAGTCAATGAAGTATTGACAACACGATAATGATTATTATTTTTTATTGTGAGTGTTTTGCTTAATTTGCTGCACTTCGGGAAACGTAGTTTTCTCCGGTTTTAAAGTAGTCAGTAGGCGGGAAAAGGTAGAGCGGTTGGCCAATAGGAAACGGAAATGAAGGAGGGATTTGGATGAGGGTATGAGCTAAATACTGGGCGGAAGTATGGGGGCATGCATCATGTTTCGAGGATGAGATGAGGACTAACTGGTTGTAAAAGTTGTGGCAGGTACCTGAAATCTTGGGACGAGAATTGCGGTTGGGGATCGAATGTTGAGTAAGTGAGCTGGCATATGCAAATAATGAGTGATCGTGCGAGTGTTTGTGTGTATGATGACAAGGGTTGAGATTAAAGTGTGATTCGGGGTGGAATGGAGGTTGGTTGAAAATGAATAGATGAGGGATATTTGTGATGAGAGCGGAATAAAAGTAGCGATAGCAAGAGGGTGACATGGGCATTTGGGAAGTATGTTGAGTGAGGGGAGGGTTGAGAAAAAACAGGTGAGGAAGAGAGGTTGTGGGGAATTGGTAATGCCGGTGAAGGGAAAATGTGGACGATTGAGAGGACAGGGAGAGTGAAGGCGGGAAAGCAAGAGGTTCAGTTTGTAGCAATAATGGTGTGTTAGTTAAATGGCAGGGCATAATTAGAGCTGCTTTGATAAAGGCCAGCGGAGAAAAACGGACGGGTGTGATAACGATATGGAATTTGGACTAATTCAGTACTATACTGTTAGGATTGATTTTCCAAGATGTACAACAATAACTATTGACTGATTATGTAAGATGCATATTAATGATTAAAAAGATAATGATAAATGTTTTACTGTTATTTATAGTGACCCCTGAAGAAGGGCTCTGGTAGCCTGAAATGCATTGGGTTTTTAATAAACACTGCCTTGGACGAATCATGCATCAGTTCGTGTTTTTGTAAGAGGTCCGGAGGGGCACAACTTAAACATGGGAAGCTATGGAAACAGCATGATATTCCTGCGTGTGGATTGAACAGGAGTTGAGAGAAAAAAATGGAATTAAAAATATGGAGTACATGGATTACTTTCGAGTACATTGGTTGAATATATAAGCAGGGGCTGTACATGCGCAATTAAGCAGTGCGACTGGAGATGGCGCGTATGCTGCTCCACATCTTGTTGTAAAGAAAGTAAATGCCAACTTTCTAAACTTAAGTTTCTGAAAAATGGTACCTCCTAGACTATAGCTTGTGTTTGTTTTGAACGAGAAGGAGCTACAAAATTCTCCCTCCTTTGGTTCAACTAATGAACAGTCCTTACTGGGGTTTGATCTTCGGTAAAACTGGTGTTTCCCATGTCATGCTTTAAGTGTAAACCCACCTGGTTTAGTCAGATTAATACTCATGAGCCAGGTACTTAACTTGAGATGATATCTTTTTCTATTTTTAGATTTCAAATCTTATTTTCTCATTAAGGTAGAACAGTGACAAACATATTTACATGTGACTTAGAAATTTACAAACACAGAAAAATCAAATAAAGAGAGTTAATGAAACAAAAATATACATTACATTTTACACATAGACATTTTGTGTACAATTTATGCGAAAGTGTCCAACTGGGATTTAATGTTGGGACCTATTGTCCTTGTGTCCTCATACGTTTTTAGTGATAGAGTGAGGTCCTGTGGAGGTCAGAGCAATGCTAGTTTTTTTGTTATCTAAGCACCCTTAATTGTGCTTTAGTTTATGGTGCCCTTTGTGCTCCGATCACTTTTGCGTGGTCGCTCTTGGCCTCAGTTTGTGATATGCCAACGCGTTTCGACCTTCTTGGTTGGACCTGGGGCTGGTTTGAATGAAAGGTCTTCCTCAGGGCAGTGTATGTTCATTGAAGGACACATGGTTTTGTTGTTTAGGAACCTGTCCTTATCCTCATGGTCTCTTCGTATGTGATGCATTGGGTAAGCAACTCAGGCATCGCTGTGGATTGTAAATTTATAAGTCACATGTAAATATGTTTGTCACTGTTCTACCATAATGAGAAAATAAGATTTGAAATCTAAAAATAGAAAAAGATATCATCTCAAGTTAAGTACCTGGCTCATGAGTATTAATTTGACTAAACCAGGTGGGTTTACACTTAAAGCATGACATGGGAAACACCAGTTGTACCGAAGATCAAACCCCAGTAAGGACTGTTCATTAGTTGAACCAAAGCAGGGAGAATTTCGCAGCTCCTTCTCGTTCAAAACAAACACAAGCTATGGTCTAGGAGGTACCATTTTTCAGAAACTTAATATTGATTCCAGCCTCCTTAGTCCACAACCGAATCACTCCCCATTAGGAGACCCAACTTTCTAAAATTGGCATTTGCTGAATTGGAATTTAAAATCCAACATCACCATAAGTAGTGATTTTAAATTGTGAGTTCAGTGACACTAAACTTCAAAAGTATGTCTCTTCACAATTGGGAGTTACACTTAAAAAATGTAGTAAGGTGTTGGAAAGTGGCTTATTGGTAGGGGTCAGTAACCACCTATCACTAGCAATAAGGCCACTAAAGCAGTATAAGATCCAGTAAGTTCCAGTAAAGGTCTCAATAAATGAATCCCTTGCTCAACCCTTGGTAGCTGGTAGCGAGCAGTCAGACCTAACTTAGGAGACAAGAGTGTAAAGCATTTTAAAACACCAATACATTAAATAAGTAAGACAAAACACAATAAAAACACCACACCAATTTATAACAAAAGACTATATTTTTATGAACAAAGAGGCACCAAAATGACAAAAATCCAATGTAGGGAACTGGGGATATGAATTTTTAAAGAATAAACAATTTCTAGTGCTTAAAATCCTATAGCACCACTTTGGGACATCTGGTCGTCCTTAACCGGGACAAAGTCAAAGTTTGATGCCGACTGCAATGGACCCCTGTTTGGATACACTAAGCACAAGTTCTCGGTCATAATTTTACCTTCGCACTTAGAAACTTTTCTGGAGGATTTTCTCTCTACATCAATTGAACCTCCATAGCAGGCCGGATTCGGTGAGGGTTCACTGGATTGACTTGCTGCAAGGACCCGGTGAAATCCTGGAAGTCGGAGGCTCCAAAGATTTCAGCAGGATGAACCTGAAATCCTGGCTGGGTCGCGGTTGAAGATAGATGGATTGACTCTCGACGTCGGGTCGCTCACCTTATGGAGCTTTTTCACAAATGTTCTCCAAACCCCAAGAGGTACTTCCTGAAGGGCTCCTTGTAGGCTCAAAGTGTCCAAAACACCAATCCAAATGTTTGGAAACTCCTAGATGGTCTCTGCGATGTCTGGACAACAATTCCCACAATACACCTGGCAAAATCCTTTTTTTTTTTTAAATCTCTTTATTGATTAGCTTGTAACAGGATAATACAGAGCCCTGTGGCCGGGGACAAGCAAGTCAGTTGGATCAAATGAACAGTACAAGCATTTTACATTCAAAACAATGCCCAAGAAGAACAGACCCTCAACCCTTCCCACTCCAAAACCCGGCACTAAGTGAGTTATTCTGGAACCCAATGTCTCCGACAAGCTAGACACATATCAATCCTCAAATGCGGCCCCAGTCCCACCTCCTCGAACAAACAGTGCATCATCACAACTGTCTACTGCAAATCAGGATTCCCAAGCAGGTACCCCGTGAGTGGAGCCCAGACGTCCCTGGGCCGCGAGCCTTCGGGTAATTCTTCCTCACAAGTCCCCAATTGTTCCCTGCAGTACAGCAAATCACGGACCCATTTTTTCACTGTCGGGATAGTTTTAGCACCCCAGCATTGCGCAACTGCACGCTTGGCAAAGAGACAGCTACCAGTCTCCGATTGCACGGCTTAAGGCGCTTCACCCAACCCAGGAGGCAGACATCCGGTGCACACTCCACAGTTTCCAGCACCACATCTGTAAGTACTCTTGTGACCTTAACCCAGAATGCATGTATGCCAGCGCAGTGCCATTCAAGGTGCATAAAATCCGCAACATCTTGTCCACACCGCACACAGCGAGCACTCTCGTGCAGGCCAAATCTACGCAGCTGAAGGGGCGTGTAGTATAGCTGATGCAAGTATTTGAAGTGTATAATGCGGAGGTTACAATTTGCCGTCAGGCGACCTGTCAGCGTGCAGCAAAACTGCCAAGCATCCAGTGTCAATGAGGCCCCTAGTGCTGCATGCCATTTATTGTAGGAGGGATTATCAATAAGGTCCCGCTCTCTCAGGGAAGCATTATACAATTTAGTTATCAGACCCCTACGTGCTTTGCCTGCTGGCACCGCCTGCAGTGCCAGTAGCGTTCTTGGTTCTGCTGGATAATCAGGATAAATAGCTCGGACAGCCTGCCTCAGACGTACATATGTAAACCCCAGCATCATATTGTGATTCCGTCCGTCCTGTATGTCTGATAGTGGCCGGAATTGGCCCTGCTTATAGAGGTCACCTAGCTGTGTAATCCCCGCAGTTCCCAGTGTGTTCAATGCGGCCTGCTCTTGTGCAGCGGAGATGTCTGGATGTGCAACAAGCGGTAGCGCTGGAGCATAGAGGTAGTCTAGTTGCGCTCTTTTAGCTAGAGCCCTCCATGCCCACACAGTGCATTGTACAGGGTTGATTTCGGTCCGCGGCCCACCACTTCCGCCCGTTAGGGCAGCTGCCACCAGCGGCACAGGGAGCACTGAATCTGCCTCAACTGCAATGTGCGGCTGGAACCACTGTGGGAAATACCAATAATGTGCAAACTGCGCCTGAGCGCAGAGGTAGTAAAGCAGCATGTCAGGTGCTTCAAAGCCTCCTCGCTCAAATGGTTGCACCAGCACATCCCAGCTGCATCTGGGCTTCTTACCTCCCCATACAAAAGACAACAGGGCTGATTGAAGGGTATTGAACAATACAATATTCAGGCGAATCGGGATATTGACGAACAAATAAAGATGTTTAGGTAGAATTTACATTTTAAGGACTGCTATGCGATCCGCTAGGGAAAGCGGTATTTTAGCCCATCTCGCAGCCTGGTCGGTAATCATAGTGATGACCCGGCCATAGTTCGCAGAAATCACCACATCAGGGTCTCTATGCAACCATATACCTAAATACCGTACCTGGTCAGTGGACCACGTCAGGGGGAAGTCCAACTCCACCTCACGGGTACCGGCCGTCAGCGGGAATACCGTCGACTTTGTCCAATTTATGCCTAGACCGGAATATCTTTCAAACTTCACGTATTCGCGGAGTAATTCCGGCAAGAACGTGGCTTGCTCGCGGACATACAGCAGCATGTCGTCAGCGTACAGCGAGACCACCAGCGGCCGCTGACAAAATCGCAATGCCGCCAGAGCATGCAGCTGGCGCAATTTACAAGCCAAGGGCTCCAGCACAAGCGCAAAAAGTAAGGGCGACCGAGGGCAGCCCTGCCGCGTACCTCTATTTATCGGGAAAGCTTCAGACACCCAGCCGTTCACGCGTATCCGTGCCACCAGTGCAGCATATAGTAGGTGGATCCATTTGAGGAAGAAGGGTGGCAGGCCCATGCGCAGCAGCACAGTGAACATATACTCCCACTGCAGAGAGTCGAACGCCTTTGCGGCGTCGAGTAGCACCGCTACCGCCTGAAAATCCGCCTCAATGCAAAGTGGCAAAGACAGTGCGCAAGTTATGCGTCGTCGACCTGGTGGGCACAAATCCCGACTGGTCCGGGAGTACTAAGTTGGGAACTAGGGGCTGGAGTCTGCTGACTATCATTTTGGCCAGAAGTTTGGCGTCAATGTTAATAATGGAAAGGGGCCTGTAGGAGTCGCACGCATTTGCAGCTTTGTCCGGTTTCAAAAGCATAACAATGAGTGCCTCTTTGAGTGTAGGAGGGAGCGTTCCGGTTTCATACGCCTCCGCAAATACGTCCAATAGTCTAGGGGCCAGTTCTTCGGCATAGGCCTTGTAGAACTCGCACGGGAGTCCATCAATGCCCGCTGCCTTACAAGTCGGGAGAGACGTGATAGCAAGTTTGACGTCTTCGACATCAAAGGGCTGCGAGAAATGTTCTCGCTGGTCGGCTGACAGCCACCCGAGCGCAGTATCATCCAGATAGGAGTCGATGTTGGCTGCCGGCACCTGAGTCAGACCCCCGTAGAGATCAGAGTAGAAATCTAGCACCACCCTACTAATCTCTGGTGTATTGAAGTGTGCCACGCCCTCCTTGTCTAACATTTCGGTAATATATTCCTGACTCCGGGGCGCCGCCAACTTCTGCGCAAGGGAACGGCCGGGCCGTCTCCCCTCCCCATAATAACGGGCCTTGCTTTGACGTGATCTATGCGCCATCTCTTGGTCTACGGTTTCATTGTGCTCTGAAACCAGGTCACGGATCGCAGCCAGTTTTTCTGGAGCTGGGCTCCGCTCATAGTCACGCTCTAGGGTGGATATTTCTGCAGCAAGCTTACTGATTCTGCGGCGTAAATCTTTCAAGACCCCATTCTGCGCACCAATACACACGCCCCGTATCGTGACCTTGAATGCTTCCCAAAGGACACCTGCACTATCCACAGTGCCCTCATTTTCCTTTAAAAAGTTACGAATCGCTTCACCAACCGTGCACTTAAAGACAGGATCAGTCAGTGAAGTTTGTTTCAATCGCCACGTAAACGGGGGCCTCTCGCACTCAGGGACGCATATTTCAAGCAGTACTGGGGAATGATCAGATAGCGTCTTAGCCAGGTGGCTAACATCAACCACCCAGGTGCAGGCAACCTCAGAAATAAGCCAGTAGTCCAAGCGGGACCACGTACCGTGCACAATGGATATAAAGGTACTTTCACGTGTCCCAGGGTGACGGATACACCAGATGTCTTGAATATTCCCAGCCTCCAATAGCCCTAATAGAGCGTCTGTCGCCTGCCTGTGTCTTGCAACCCCACTTCCCAATCTGTTTACAGTTGTATCAAGGCAGGTATTGAAATCGCCCCCCCCCCCATAGGATTTCAGCAGGTGGAAACCTAGATAATCGGCGCCACACATCAGCAAAGAAGGAATAGTCATCTGCATTCGGGCCATACACATTAACCAGCAGCACTCCCACACCGCCAAGTTTACCATGTACAAGGCCCACTCTGCCCTGCTCATCCGTCTCCGAACTGAGGAAAGTAAACAGAATCCCCTTCTTGACAAGAATTAGCACTCCACGAGAGTAGGAGGAGTAGGAGGAAGCAATCTTAACCCCAGCCCACCGCATACCCACATTTTGCTCGGAGAGCTTTGTAAGATGCGTCTCTTGCAGGAAGTCTACCTGGACACCCAACCTGTCCAGATAAGCCAGAAAAGACCGGATTTTCTTGGGACTATTTAAGCCACGTACGTTCCAAGTAATGAACTTTAGGTTACCACCAGTACCTTGCAGTTAACAGTGTATGCATGACAGTGTGATGACCAAGTACTAGAGTGCGTTTCCAAGGTTCAGAGTTAGTGCAATAACATAGTGCCATCCGTTCCCCCCTCTCCACCCCCGCCAACCCCCACCCACTTCAGCGAACCCAACATGCCAAAGCCATCCCTTCCCTTGGTAAACAGTCCCCAACTTAGAAAACAAACAGCTCGTAACATGTGGGGATCTCCCATGTGGGGAATGTCAGCGAGCTACTGGCCTCCTACCATGTAGGAGGCGGCTGATCAGGTCTAGTACCTGTGCTAGGATACGAGAAACATTTAGAACAACATATTGCATCAATGCCGTCTATCGTGCAACCATTCACCCCACTCAGCAGGAGTGTACCCACAACAATGAGCCGTACTACATGATCCCACAGTGAGCCAGACATGCGAACAGTAAGTAAGGTGTTAGTTTAGCAACCACTGGAAGGCCTACTGTTCCTCCACATCAGGATCTGCCGGGGCATCCGGACGTCGCCGCTTCAGTTGCTTCGCGTGGTCCATCGCTGCCTTTGGGGAGGTGAAGATTTCAAAGTTCCCATCCTGGCCAATACGCAGACGCGCAGGGTACAACATAGCATATGGAATGCCCTCAGATTGTAATAGCTTCTTCACAGTACCAAATTCCCTGCGCACTGACTGGACTGCAACAGTAAAATCAGGGAAGAAGGACAGCGAGTTGCCCTGGTGTTTAATGGCGCCCGTTTCTCTTGCCAGCCTCAAAATGGCGTCTCGGTCCCTATAATTTAAGAGCTGTGCAATTATAGGGCGAGGCAGAGCGCCAGGCACCGGCCTCGCTGCCAGGGAGCGATGAGCCCACTCAATGATGAACATATTGGACAGGTTCTCCGGGCCAAAAATATCCTTGATCAGATTCTCAATGAAAATCGCCATCCTGCCAGTATTGGTGGACTCCGACAGGCCCGTAATTCTAATATTGTTACGTCGAGACCGGGCCTCTAAGTCCTCATTTTTCGCATGTATTAGCGCAAGGACTTTTTCCATATTAAGTGATTTGCTAGAGACCTCACTGAGACCGTCTTCTGTGGTGGAAACCCTCTGCTCGACCTCCCCCATTCAAGTATTTTGCTTCTCTAGTTGAGCAGACATATGGTCCAGTCTATTGTTCAGGGCAGACATGGTCCCTTCTATGGATTGGAGGCTTTTTTGCATGGCCAGCAGCGTAGTTGCAAGTGTGGAGGGACCGTCTCCCAGGGCGTCCGCCTCAGAATCAGAGGCTGCTTTCTGCTGCATCCTACCGGGTTTTCGCGCCTCAAATGTAAGGCGAGGCTGGGACCTATCCGTTTTCCCCATATTGTCTGGCAGGCAAGGCTACAGCGAGACAGCAGACTATGCACTTGAGGGTTCCTGAGGTGCAGTGTTATCGTCTCTGGACACTGATAATTAGGCACTCAGTTCCGAAGAGTGATTAGGCAGAGAGGGGACAGCAATGCCTGCGTCAGCACAGTCACTGATGGGTAATCCACCACGCGTGCTCACAATAATAAAGTAGCGCAGCTCAGTAGCGCACGCAAGGGTCCACTGCACCAGCAGGCCACAGGCCTCCAATCAACCCCCGGACTCCGCACGCACCTCGCCCCAACCGTGAAGTGAAATCTGGTAGCCGGCAGTGTCAATGAAGGAAGGAAGAGGCAATACAGGCATTGAAAAGCATGGATGCGGGCATACAGCAGTTATGCAATAGCTATGAGGCAGCTGAGCAGTGCAGGAGGAGTCCGGGCGCATCCGAACCCAGGTCGGCCGCCACAGTAAAGTGCGCAGTGCCCCAAACTCAGGCCGTGCCTGTGTCCGCTGCTCTGCGATGTTAAGAGCGCCACCAAGTTAATCAGGCCGCAGCGTCTCTCGCGCCCCGGGTGCTGGCCACAGCTCGCAGGCCGCAGCCCACGCCAGGGCCCGCGCCCGCCTCTGCAGTTACAGCCCCAGGCAAGGCCGCGCCTGACTTACCGCCACCGGCTCCGGGCGCCTCGATGGATCCAACAGCTGCACTGGAACTCGCACTGGGCTTCGTTGGAGTCCGCTAGGCCTCCGAATCCCGCCGCACTCCGTCAGCGGCTCCGCGTCAGCACATGGAGTGCCCGGTGTCCTCGCGGCAGATCTGGCAGCTCCAGAGTCCCCAGAAGGGAATCAGCACTAGGGCAGTCAGTCGCGTGTTGTTCTGGTATAGCTAGCTGTGTAGGAGTCACAGCCTGCCTCCGTCACTCGGTGTATCAGCGAGCGAGACCCCAGTCACCTCAGCTTCATGGCGGCCGCCATTTTGTGATGACACCACCGGGTCCTCATCCGTCCAGATTCTAGTCGTTGTAGCGGCCCCAAGTAGCCTGCGGTGCCCCTAATGTGAGCAGGGAGGTTTCACAATGCGGGTCGTTCGGGTGCAAGGCAGTGATGCAGCAAATGTAGGCAGATTATTGGCAGATAGGCGATCACCCGGGCAGAGCCACACTAGGGTGGGGCCATCTTGCCGTGCGCCCTCTAGCGCCCCCCTGCACCTGGCAAAATCCCTAAAGGTCCACTGGACGCACTCCAGGATGGGGACTCTTGGTGGAGATGATGCAGGTGGGCTCTGTTAACCTGTATCTTGCAGGGAGTTCACTCCTTAATCCTTCTTGAAGCAAGATACAGTCCGCAGGGCTGTAGTACCAGATTGTGCAGCAGACATAGTCATTCAGAGTGCAGGCCTTTGGGTGCAGAGCCAGATTCCAACGGGGCAGTCCTTCTTCTTCTTGTAGTTTCAAGCAGCATATCTGAGAGACTGTGCAGCTCTGACATATTTATCCAGTGTTCTGGGGCGACAAGCAGGGGGCACCCCTGTCCATGGAGGTGCAGTGCCACCTAAAAGCATGACAGCTTCCACCAAAGTGCGGCATCTTCTTGTCCCACAAAGCACTGCACTTCCAAAATCCAACGTGGATGATTTCTCTCCAGAGGAGTAAGAGCTGGCTAAACCAACCTACTGGTGTGGCTCATTTACCTGAACCCTCCCCCTCCCCCTCCAGACCCCTGCAAATTCCATTCTTGGACCTGCCATATGACAGGAAGAGGTGGTGGGCCTGGCTGGCATTTCTTACTGTTCAGCTCTCTTTGAAGCTCATGTTTAATTACCAATCACCTTGCCTGGCCTGGTCTGGTCTTTGCAGCTGCAGAACTCCCACCATCAAATAGCCTCTGCTCTGGACAAGCCACTTATCACCAATCAAAGCAGCCTAGCTAAGCCTGTTGGAGCTGACCAATCAGGGGAGAGTGCTAGAAGGTTGGATTTTGGCTCACAGAAAAGAAAGTCTATGACTTCTTTTCTGTACTAGTCATGATGAGTTCAACAGTGGCAAGCTGTTGAATTTATCAATATGAATCTTTTAAGTCCTTGAATGACATTTCACTCCTTTCCTAGCAATACAATATCGCATTATTAGCTTATGAAGCTAAATATCTCCAATGAGGAAAATGAAATGGGCAGTTTTTCCCTCACCAGGGCATATGAAACATCTTTTATTGGGTCCTTGCTTATAGCTACATAGCCCCCCACCCCTGGGAGATCTTGGGGGTGCCTAATATGTACCAATAAGGTAGTTTATCATTTTCAAAGAGCCCATTCCACCAAAGTCAAATTTGCCTACAATTTACTTTTAAAGACAGTCTGCGAAGCAAGGCTGCCTTTAAAATGACAGCAGGCATACTGCAGTGCACACATGCAAGTGCAGGAAATCAGATGGGCCTCTAAACCTCCTGGCCCTATTATACACTAGGGACTTATAGGCAGTTTGGACCCCCTGGCCCTATTATATACTAGGGACTTATATCATCTGTCAGTGTCAATTGTAATTAGATCAACTTGCCATAACTTCCCTTCAAGGGAGTGCTGCCTTTAAAAGTATCAGTTGGCCCACGGCAGCGCACACATGAAAGTGCAGGAAATCTGCAGGGCCTCTAAACCTCCATGCTCTATTACATACTAGGGACGTATATGTAGTTTGAACCCCTTGTCCCTATTATCTACTAGGAATTACAGGGGTCTGTCATTGGCAATGCTATCATACCCAAGTCCCATATACCTTTTAATCAGGGCACTAACCCTGGGTCTGGTTAGCAGAGCCCAGGGCAGGGTCAGATACCACCTGTAGCAGTCAACAACAAAAAATGGGGTTGAACAGGGCATAAACAATGATTTCCCAACTAGCCCCCATCAAAATGAAAGGTGATGTGTTGCTAACCTACAAACTGGTAGTCCTCATCAGCTAAGTGGAAAAACCTGGGAAGTCCATCTGCATTGGCACGGGCAACCCCAGGACTGTGTTCCACTGGGAAATCTATTCCCTGTAGGGAAATGGACCACTTCAATAGCTTGGGATTCTCCCCCTCATCTGCATGAGCCATCTGAGAGGGCTGTGGTTAGTTTGAATATGAAAGCGAATACCAAACATGTATGGTCTCAGCTTTTTCAGGAATCAAACCACAGCAATGCCTCCCTCTCAATGGCACTCCACCTTTGTTGTCTGGGGAGAAGTTGCCTGCTAATAAAGGCAACTGGCTGATCAAGGCCCTCCTCATTTACTTGTGCGAACACTGCCCCAATCCCATGTTCTGAAGCATTTGTCTGAACCACACATTCCTTTGTGTAGTCAGGGGCCAGTAACACTAGTACTGAACACATAGCCTCTTTCAGAGTATCAAAAGTGGCAGTGGGCGGTGAACTCTACTCCGTTCATGGAGTTTGCGGAGTTTTCTGCACTCCCAGCTCCACAGAGCTCGAGGATTGCAGAAAACTCTGTTCCGCACAGCAGAGTTTTGTACCCTTGCGTGCTCGCCAATGGTAAGTTGGCGAGCACGAGCTGCCGCTCGGGTAGAATTTTTACCCAGGTGGCGGGAAGATCAGCACAAACACCGCACAAACACCGCACTCCACCACTTGCGGAACTCCGCAGAGTTTTTTTGTCACTTCGCGGAGTTCCACATAGCAGCACTCCGCGAACTCTGCCTCGGCCTAATCAAAAGCGTTCTGACACCCTGGGATCCACATAACTTTCTTTGACCTCCTCTCAGTATTGAATTCTATCTTAGGGGAGCCACAATGGTCCCATAGTTCTGAACAAACCTTTTATAATACCCAGTTAGACCAAGGATAGCTCTGACCTGTGTCTGGTTTGTAGGAGCTGCCCAATTCAAAATGGTTTGGATTTTGGCCTGGAGAGGTTGTACAGGGCCTCCATCCAATCTGTGGCCCAGGTACACCACATAGCTCTGCCCTATTTGGCATTCGCTGGCCTTAATAGTAAGGCCCGCCTGCTGCATGGCCTGAAGCACTTCCCTCAAGTGGTTTAAGTGATCCTCCCAGGTGGAACTATACACAGCTATATCACCAAGATAAGCTGCCCTGAACTGCTCCAACCCAGACAGGACCCTGTGCACCAACCTTTGGAAGGTGGCAAGGGCAATCTTTAAGCCAAAGGGCATTACTTTGAACTGGTAATGTCCCTCTGGTGTGGAGAATGCTGACCTCTCCTTTGCTTCTTCAGTGAGGGCAATCTTCCAGTAGCCTGAAGTCAAATCAAATGTACTCAGATACTTAGCAGCCCCTAACCTATCAATGAACTCATCCGCTCTAGGTATAGGGCGAGTATCAGTCTTTTTGACTGCATTTAGTCCGCTGTAGTCCACAGAGAACCTTACCTCCTTCTTTGCCCGCTAGGGGTAGGTTTGGTAATCAGCACTACTGGAATGGCCCATGGACTGTCAGATGGCTCAATTACCCTCAACTCCAGCATCTTAGCTATCTCAGCCTTGATGCTGTCTCTGACAAGGTCAGACAATCAGTAGAGCTTATTTTTGACAGGTGGTCTTCTACCAGTGTCAAGGTGGTGCACACACCAACCAGTGATACCTGGGGTCAAAGAGAACGGACCAGCAAATTGCCCCAGCATCTGTTTGCAGTTTCTGTGCTGCTGGTCTGTCAATTTGAGGGAGAGTACAACTCCCTCCACTGACTAATCTTGCACATTGTTGGAGAGGAGGTCAGGCACTGGCTCAATTTTCTCCTCTTCTTCCTCATCTGTGACCAACAAATTGGTCAAGTCTGCCCTGTCATGGTAGGGTTTAAATCTATTGACATGAAGGACCCTATGAGGTTTCCTGGGGGTGTTGAGGTCAACCAGGTAGGTAATATCACCCTTCTTCTCAATGATTGGATGGGGCCAGTCCACTTGTCATGGAGGGTCCTATAAGCTACAGGCTCCAACACTGACATCAATTGTCTTGGAGTATCCTCAGGCATTGCAGGCTTTTGATCATACCAGTGCTTCATGAACTCCTGGCTGGCCTCCAGTTTCCTGCTTGCCTTGTACATGTACTCTGCCATGCAAGATCTTAGGCCTAGTACATAGTCAAGCACATTGTCCATTGCTTCCTTGAGAGGCTTTCCCAACGACGCTATCAGCAGGCACAATGGCCCCCTCGCAGGGACTAAATGACAGCTCAAAGGGACTAAAACCAACCCAATTTTTTGGGACCTCCCTGTAGGCAAACAATAGGCCTGGGAGGAGAACATCCCATCTCCTCCTGAGTTTTTCAGACAAATCATTGATCATACCCTTCAGGGCTGTATTGAACCTTTCCACCAGACTATTAGTCTGGGGTGATATGGGGTGGTGAACTTGTAGGTAACACCACATTCATTCCACATCACTTTCACATAGTTGGACATGAAATGTGTGCTCCTATCTGAAACAATCTCCTTTGGGAAACTCACTCTGGTAAATACACTAAGTAGGACCCTAGCCACTGAGGGAGCATTGAATGTTCTGACGAGTATTGCCTCAGGGTATCTTGTGGCACGGTCTACAACCACCAAGATATACTTATTTCCTGATGCAGTTGGTGGTTCCAGGGTACCAACAATATCCAACCCCACCCTCTCAAAGGGAGTCCCAACTACTGGCAGCAGTATCAAGGGAGGCTTTGGCTTGCCCCCTGTCTTGCCACTGGCCTGACAGGTGACACAGGAGCTACAAAACTCCTTTACCTTCTCAGACATATGGGGCCAGTAGAAATGGTTTACCAACCGGTTCTAAGTCTTGTTCTGCCCCAAATGTCCTGCCAAGGGGATATCATGACTTAAAGTCAGGATGAACTCTCTGTACTTCTAGGGCACCACAAACCTTCTGGTGGCTCCTTCCTTGAGGTTTCTGGCCTCAGTATAGAGCAGTCCATCATCCCAGTATATACTGTGGAACCCACTATCATCCCCATCCTCTTGCTTTAAGGCAATCTGCCTCAAGCCCTCAAGGTTGGGACAGTCTATTTGCCCCTGACAAAACTCCTCTCTGGAGGTTTCGCTGACTCCTGTCAGTTCTGCCAAGTCTGACAGCTCTGGCAGGGATGGAGTCCCTTACTCAGAGGCCAAATCCTCCCCCTCAGAGTCAGATTCTTGCTGTACCTCTGGAGTTCCCTGGGCTGGCTCATGAAACCCAGTGACTATGTCCTTGGATGCTTGGCCCTTTGTTCCAGGGTCCAAGTGTTCAGCATTTCCCTTCTGGGTATTCTGTGACCCGGTCACCACACATACCCACTCAGGGAGCTCCAATTTTCTCATACGGAGCCCTCTCTCTACCTCATTTAAATGCTTTAAGATCATTTCCCAGTTAAAACTATACTTGGAGTGCAGGAAACACAACTACCTTCACAGGGCCTGTCACACCTCCCCATTAGAAATCCACCATAGCTACTGGATGGAGTTTGGTTCCGCTGTCTTCAGAGGTCACCTGGTGAAACTCACCAGTTAGGATCTGCTCTTTAGACACTAGTGTGTCCATGACCATAGTCACACTGGCTCCTGTGCCTCTCAGAGACTCAACCTCAGTTCCATTGATGGTAGGCCTCTCCCTGTACTTATCCATGCTTGGAGGTAAGGTGACCGGGGTTGCAATATCCACTCCACCTAGGGACACTAAGGTTGCCTCTGTAACTCCCCTACCCATCTCTGGGGAGCTGTCCACCCCCACACTTACACTAGCAATCCCTGGAGACTGCCCACCAGTGCAGGGCTTCTTTGTGCAGATAGCATCTCCTTTGTTGTGCCCTGGCTAATTACAGTCAAATCACTTTCTCACCTTTGAGGGATCCCCCTCCTCTTGAAGTTGGATTGTCTTGGGCCCGTCTTCTTGTTCTGGTTTTTGTGGATATTTTGACAACTTATTCAGTTTTTGACTTTCTTTCCCCTGGACTTTACCCTGGGGGAGACCTGTTCTCCCTTCTTCTGATCATGCCCTGGATGCTGATTGGAAACCGTGTTCTCACCCACTCATCAGCTGCCCTCTCTAGTTCCCTAGGAATAGACAGCTGAGAGTCCACTATGTACTGGCATAACTTCTCCCCCACACAATGAGTCAAAATTTGCTCTTTCAGAAACAAATCATACAACCCCTCATATGTGTTGGTTACCCTTAAACTAGCCTCCTAGTTACTTCTCTGGGAAGTCCACCCAGGACTGTGTGTTTGCTTTCTGGGTGTCTCTGAACTTCATCTTGTACTGCTCAGTGGTCAAACCAAATTTCTCAACTCAGCATCTTCTCATGTGGGTGTAGGATTTAATCTCATCCCACTCTATGATCAGGCACCTATCTCTCCCAGCTATTGGGATTAGTTCCCACAGGAGTGAACCCCAAAGCTTGGGGTGGACCCCCTTATCTCAAAGGCCCTCTCAAATGCTATGAGCCATTTGCCAATGTCGTCAGCCTCTGTGTACCTGGGTACTATTCCCTTGGGAAGCCTGGAATGACACCCCCCACACCTCAAAATCTCACTCTCTTCTGAGTTAGAGTTGTCACCATTTCTTCTTGCTTTCTTCTCCTCCAACTGCTCCCTAGCTAGCTCCAGTTTCTCCTTCTCCAAGGTGATTGAAGCTAGCTGTGCCTCATCTCCCTCTCGCTAATTGACATTGGGGGCCCTGTGTGGGAGTCCCTGCCTTCCTCCCACCATCTGGAATTATGTACCTAGCACTGAAAACAATGGAGGAGGCATCATTATCACCCTCCTTCTGAGTGACGTTAGGGGGGGTCAGCCTTTCCCTCCCTTCCATTCTCTGTGGCTGCCCTGGCCTAGGCCTTCAGGGTCCTAACCAACTCTGCCTTACTAATCTTGTTAGTAGCAGGTAGCCCCCTAGCCCTACAGTGAACCCTGAGCTCTACCACTAAGAGTTTAGTTAGTTTAGCCAGATCCAACTCCATGATATTCCTACTTTTGGGTCACAACAACTAGCAATCAGAATAATAACACATTTAGAAAAATCAAAAAATGGATTAAAAACAGCTGAGCCCAAATTAAAAATTTCAAATATCAAAAGATTTGTACTAAGACAATTTAGAGGATTTCTAAAGATCTTAACTTACTTTCCTGGAAGGTGTAATTTAAACACCGCTGCACACCAAATGTTGGAAAATGGGTTATTGGCAAGGTAAGTATGCACCTACCACTAGCAATAATGCCTCTAACGCAGTGTAAGGTCCAGTAAAGGTCTCAATAAATTAGTCCTTTGCTCAAACCTTGGTAGCTGGTAGCGAGCAGTCAGGCCTAACTTAGGAGACAGGAGTGTAAAGCATTTAAAAACATCAATACATTAAATAAGTAAAACACAATAAAAATCTCACAACAATTTATAAAAATAGACTATACTTTTATGAACAAATAGACACCCAAACAACAAAATTCCAATGTAGGGAACCAGAGATATGAATTTTTAAAGAATGAACGCATTTTAATGCTTAAAAGCCTATACAAAGTCAAAGTTTGATGCTGACCACGATGGAGCCCTGGTCGGACACACTAAGCGAAAGGCCTTGGTCAAAATTTTACCTTCGCACTTAGAAACATTTCAAGAGGATTTTCTCCCGATGTCGACCGGACCTCCACAGCAGGCTGGATTTGGTGAGGGTTCGCCAGCTTGACTTTCTGCAAGGTCCCGTTGAAATCTTTGAAGTCGGATGCTCCGGAGCTTTCAGCCGGATAAACCTGAATTCCTGGCTTAGTTGTGGTTGAAGGTAGTCGGCTTGACTCTCGACATCAGGTCAGTCACCTTATGGAGTTTATTCCGAAAAATTCTCCAAACCCCAGGAGGTGCTTCCTGTAGGTCTCCTTGGAGGTTCAAAGTGTCCAAAACTCCAATCCAGCGGTCTGAAATCTCCTAGATGGTCTCTGGGATGTCTGGACTACAATTCCCAAATGCACCTGGCCAAATCCTTAAATGTCCACTAGACTTTTGGTGGAGATGATGCAGGGGGTCTCTGTTAACCTGTAGCTTCCAGGGAGTCCACTCCTTAATCCTTCTTGAAGCACGGTGCAGTCCCCAGGGCTGTAGTACTAAATTATGCAGCAGGCACAGTCATTTAGAGTGGAGGCCTTTGGGTGAAGATCCAGATTCCAGCAGGGCAGTCCTTCTTCTCCTTGTAGTTTCAGGCTGCAGTTCTGAGAGACTGTGCAGCTCTCAAATATTTATCCAGTGTTCTGGGGCAACAAGCAGGGTGGAACCCTTGTCCAATTAAGTGGAGTGTGCTAAACAAAAAGCATGACAACTTCCTCCAAAGTACGGCATCTTCTTTTCCCACAAAGCACTACACTTCCAAAATCCAACATGGATGATTTCTCACCAGAGGAGTAAGAGCTGGCTAACCAACCTACTGGTGTGGCTCATTTACCTAAACCCTCCCCCTCCAGACCCCTACAAATTCCATTATTGGACCTGCAATCTGAAAGGAAGAGGAGGTAAGCCTGGCTGGCATTTCTTACTGATCTGCTCTCTTTGAAGCTCATGTTTTATTACCCATCCCCCTGCCTGGCCTGGTCTTTGCAGCTGCAGAATTCCCACCATCTGCTCCGGCCAGGCCACTTATTACCTAATCAAAGCAGCCTGGCTAAGCCTGTTAGAGATGACCAATCAGGGGAGACTGCTAGAAGGCTGGATTTTGGCTCACAGAAAAAAAAGTCATATGACTCCCTTTCTGTACTTGTTATGATAGATTGAACAGTGGCAAGTTGTTGAATTGATCAATACCAGTCTTCTAAGTCCTCGAATGACATTTTTTACTCCATTCCATAGCAATAGTTATACTTAAATACAATATTGCATTATTAGCCTATGGAGCTAAGTATCTTAATTGGGTAAGAATGAAATGGGTAGTTTTTCACTCACAAGGACATATAAAATATCTTTTATATGGCCCGGCCTATACATACATTGATGCATATCCCCCCACCCCTGGGATACTAAGGGGAGTCCTTGGGGGTTCATAATATGTATCAATAAGGTATTTTAAAATGGCAGCAGGCATACAGCAGTGCACACATGCAACTGCAGGAAATCAGCTGGGCCTCTAAACCTCCAGGCCCCATTATACACTAGGGACTTAAAGACAGTTTGGACCCCCTGGCCTTATTATATACTAGGGACCTATAGGGTCTGTCAGTGCCAATTGTAATTAGACCAACTTACCATAACTGAACTTCCATACAAGGCACGACTGCCTTTAGAAGTGACAGTGGGCCCACAGCAGCGCACACATGCAAATGTAGGAAATCTACTGGGCCTCTAAACCTCCTTGCCCTATGCCATGGGTACTCGCAAACATTTCCTGGGGGGCCACAAAGTACTGTCTGTGGCTTCTCGAGGGCCACATAGATGCCAGCAGGGGAGGGTCAGGTGTTGAAAGGTGGGCATAGGGGGACGCAAAGCAGATGTATGCTAAAGATAAGTTATCTAAAAAACATTCTTTGCTTCTTTTCCTTTAGTTTAGTTAACCTGCAAATAAAAGTATGCCTGTTTCACAGCTTTCTGAATGCTCCTGCTCTGTCAAGTGAGCAACAGCCCAGTGCTGCTGTTCACCAGGGGGCTGCAATTAAAGGTCAGGAGGGCCACATGCGGCACTCGGGCCGTACTTTGAGTATCCCTGCCCTAGTCTATGCTAGGGACTTATAGGTAATTTGAAGCCCCTGGCCCTATCATTTACTAGGGATGTACAGGGATCTGTCATTGCCAATGCAATAATACCCAAGTCCCATACACCTTTTGTTCAGGGCACTAGACATGGGCCTGGTCAGCACCAGTACCAGTAAGCAAACAAAATGGGGGTGATCAGGACAAAAAGGATGACTTCCCAACATAAGGTAATCCCAATAATATCCCATGGGCGAGATAGGACTTGCAGCAGCGAAAGAGGAAATTGGGAGTTATTCAAAACCAAGACATGCAAAGTTTACAAGTACATGTCCAGCCTTTTAATTACACTGCACCCTGTCCTGTGGGTTATACAGGGCCTATCTTAGGGGTTACTTATATGTATAAAAAGGTAAGGTTTAGGCCTGGCCAGAGGGTTTACTTGCCAGGCTGATATGGAAGTCTGAAACTGAACACACAGGCTCTGAAGTGGCAGGCCTGAGACATGGTGAATGGTGCTACTTATGTGGGTGGTTCAATCAGGGGTACAGGCCCACTAGTAACATTTATTTTAAAGGCCCTGGGCACATGTCGTGCACTTTACTAGGGACTTACAAGTCAATTAAATGAGCCACTTGGGGAATGAACCAATGTTATCATGTTTATGGGAGAGAGTACAGCCACTTCAGCACTGGTTAGCAGTGGCAAAGTGTGAAGAGTCCTAAAACCAGCAAAAACAAGGTCAGAAAAAGGGAGGGAGGCGGGCAGGCAAAAAATTGTTGGGAAGCCCTTTCCAGCTTAGCGGAGAATTAGTTTTAGTTCCAAGGGTAATAATCACAGAGTGCTTACTCTCATGTTGCCATTTCAAAATCTCTGTTCGAACCACATTTTCAACCACCAGAAAAGTGAAAAATATGGGATACACTAGAAACCATCTCTTCTCATTAAATAAGTGTTTAACTAGGTGCTTTGTGACCCATGAATTGTGAATATTCCTTATAGATCCTGTAGATCTATTGCTGGACCAATTTGAATACTATGTAACTGGGCTAGTTTATGCTGGATGCAAATGAATTCCCCGAATGCCTGGTGCAGAGGTGCCTGTTGGTGAATGGTACTGCTGAATGTAGGTGTCAGCTGATCCCCATTATCATGCTTCCAGAGTATGCACAGCTGCTCCAAAAGACATACAACATAGTCCTCCAAAATGCATCATACTCTATAAAACCCACAGAATCCCAGACCTACTGATTGCATTGTGGCACACACTGCTACTCGGTTGCTTCTATTTGCCCTTTAGCACCCAGACAAGGTATCCGGGATGCTCTGTCTATGTCAGCAAACCTCTGTTGCCAAAACCCTATTTTAGTAATAATGGTATTGCATTTTGAACCTTTTTTATGCAATGCTTACAAACCTCCTCAAAACATTTCTGAAGGTGAGCTTTTGCTTACCAGCTTAAACTAGCCTTTAATTTCTATGAAATCATAATGGGAAGGCAATTAAACTTGAAGAGTGCAGACCAATTTCAACTATGCTCACATTTTGTCCTTATTGTAAACTATGTTGTAGGGCCAAATTTATGGAGATTTTGGTAAGTCTATTTGGCTCCTCTCAATCTTGATTTCACTCTAAATATAGGACTGAAACTGCATGTTCAATCATTTGGGCAACATGTTATGGGCATAGGGCTGGGGCATCCTATCATTCATTATTTTATGAAACATTTTGTTAGACTTGGCATCTTTTGGCGTGTTTCCCCTGACTTTTTGCTTTCTGACCTCCCGGTTTTGACTCTGTTTTTGCTGGTGTAATGATTCTGCGCACTTTCCTCACTGCTGTCCAGTGGGAAAGTGCAAGTGCTCCTGTATAAAATGTGTTATGGATTGGTGTTTCCATGATTGGCCTATTTGGTTTATGTGTCAGTCCCTTGTAAAGTGCATTGCGAGTGCCAGGGCCTATAGACCAAATGCTGTTGGTGGGCTGCAGCACTGGATTGTGCCACCCACGCAAACAGCCCGTAAAGTGTAACTCGGGCCTGCCATCGCAGAGCCTGTGCGCAGCCTGGGGCTGCCATGTCGACTTGGCAAGTGCACACACTTGCCACTCCCTAAACCTTCCCTTTTCTACATGTTAGTCACCCCTAAGGTAGTCCCAAGGTACCACTGTGGGCAGGGTGCGGTGTATGCGAAAGGTAGGACATGCCCGGGTGTGTGCGGCATGTCCTGATAGTGAATTACAGCCTAGTTCGTTTTTCACTATTGCAAGGCTACCTGTTCCCCTAGGCCAGAACGGGCAGTTTTGATTATTACAGCTTATAATCCTAACTGACCCCGGGAACATGGTAGAAAGTCGAGTTTAGTATGCCTGGACTCAGAATGATAAAATGCAGCTTTTAGTGAAGTTGGTTTTAACATTCTGTGTTTGAAAATACCACTTTTAGAAAGTGGGTATTTTCTTGTCTAACCATCCAAGCCTGCCTCTGCGAGGTTGTGTATTCCTTGTCTGGAATGTGAGTGAAAGGAGCTGGGGGATGCCAGGAGACAGGGTGAGTCAGCACAGGGCTGAATAGCAAGATCTACATGGAGATGGGTGGGAGGGGTCGCACCTGGGCCCTGAATAGGACAGTGCCTTCCCTCCACAATGCTGGCTCCACCTCCTGTGGTGCGTCTGATGTCCCTGGCCTACTCACTGAAAGAAGGGACGGGGACTTGTCAACAAAGTGCTCCAGAACTGGTTTGGACTAGGCAAAGGCCTCTCTGCCTTCAGAGAACAAAGGAATTTGGGATATAAATATTGGGGCCCTGACCCCATGAATTTAGATCTCGCTGGAATCAAGGAACCTGCCAAGATGAAGAGCTGGAAGAGCTGCCAGGAGGAGTACTGCCCCTTTGCTGTGTGTTGCTTTGTTGGGTTGGCCTGCAGCTGCTGCTTCTGCCTTGGGCAGTGAAAGGACTGGACTGAACTTTCTACAAACTTGTGCTGAGTATCTCCAAGGGCCTGAAACCGAGCTGGCCTCCTGTTAAGAAGTCTCAGGGACTGCAAAGACTTCACAAGCCTCTGGGTACCGCTTCTGGAACGCTGTTTCAGTTGCCACAGAGGAAGGGAACTGCAACCGACTCCGTCAACCGAATCCATCCCTGGCCGGTGACCTGTTTGCACCGCAGACCGCATCGCCCCGCTTCGCATCGCAACCCTGGTCTCACCGTGGGCGACGTCCGACGCCACCAACATTGAGCCGCTGCTTGCACCGTGACCTGTGGGCACCGCAGTTCGCATCGCATCGCTTCACTGAACCAGCCGGACCCGACCGACGCGGTCGCTGCAACTGGCTCAAGAGTCGTGACCGCATCGCATTTGGGGCACCGCTCGCACGTCTGCGACGCACCGCTCCGACTCGCACCGCTGTCCGACGCCAGCTCCCGCACTCCGGCTTGGTCGCCTGCATCGCAACCTGTCAGCACCGCATCGAGCATCGTCTCACCCTGCATCGCACGCCTTGGACTCACCGACTCCGTCTGCACGACGCTCACCGAGCCGCTGCCTGCACCGCATCGAGGGACACCGCACCTTGCATCGCTCCGTCTCGCACCGCAACCGCGACGAACGCCGACCGGCTCGTACACTCCGTACCAGCCACAACGAGAAAGGTACTGTTACCGAGTCTGTTCATGACTCTGCTGGCCCGTATCGACGCGGTCGGCTGGAACTGTTAGACTCTGTGGTTTTCAGCATCGCGGTAGGCTCGGACGGAGCTACCGACTCGTACGAACTTTGCTTTTGTGCTATTCCTGCAAAGAAGAAGTTACCGTATCAAGCATTGATTTTTAAAGTATAGTATTGTGGATTTTTGTCGTAATTGGTCTTGTCTTGAGTATATAAAATATTGGTTATTTTTCTAAACTGGTGTGGTGTCCGTTTGTAGTGCTTACACGGTATTACTGTTGGTTATGTGCAAATGCTTTACACACTGCCTCTGAATTAAGCCTGACTGCTCGTGCCAAGCTACCACGAGGGTGAGCAGGGGTTACTTCACGAGTGTAACACCCTTACCCTGACTAGGAAGAAGGGTCCCTACTTGGACAAAGGTGCAAGCCCTTGCCAACTAGAGATCCCATTTCTAACATTGGTTGTCAGCGGTGAGGATAGGACTTGTGTTTGCACTTGACTTACAGTGATTGGTGTGCACTACTACCATATCGCAGACCATTACGTACCACATACTGGTTCTTTTTCTTTTGGCCTATTTTTGATCTTGCCAGTTTTCAACTCACTACGTTTGTCATGCCTGAATCAATTGCATCATCCGTTGCATCTCTGGAAGTTATCTTTGAGGAGGATAGGTTGGAATCCTACGCCGTAAAGGAGCTACGAGCGATTTGTAAAAACCTGAAAGTCCAAATTAAAGGCCTCACAAGGAAGGAGGAGATACAGAAGGCGCTGAGGGCCTGGGTAGCAGCCAGACATGCCAATGGGCAGCCTGGTAATCTCAGTGAGGAGGCGGAGGAGCCTATTTCCAGGGTGGATGTGCTTTTGGGTAGGGGGAACCCGCCAGGTCAGGCAGCAGCAGTCTGTCCCCAGAGGAGCTGGAGGACAGGCGGGAGGCAAGGCAGTTTGAGCTGCAGAAGCTCAGGCTGGAGAGTGAGCGGGAGGAGAAGAGATTGGCCATAGAGGAGAGGAAGATGCTCTTAGAGCATGAGAGAGAACTGAAGGAGCTAGAACTTAGGAGTAAGTCAGGCTCAGATGGTGGCAGCAATTCGTCCAGAAAGGCAGACAGGATTGTGCACATTCCCAAGAACGTAGGCAAGGAGTTCAAGAAGGGGGATGACATACAAAGGTGGTTTCAGGGTTATGAGGCAGCCATACACATGAATGGGGTCCCTGAGGAGAATTGGGGAGCAGGATTGTGGCCACTTTTCCCTGAAGAAGCAAGGGATGCTCTGATAGCTTTGGGTAAGGGGTATCACCTCACCTATGCTGACATGAAGGATGCCCTTCTCACGAAGTATGGTCTTACTCCTGAAAAGTACAGGGATCAGTTCAGGTCCAGTAAGAAGTCTGATGCCAACACTTGGTTGGAATGTGTGGATGTGTTCTGCAGGTCTCTGGATGGTTGGGTGAAGGGCAGTAGTGTAACAGATTTTCAGGGGCTCTACAACTTGATTGCATGGGAGCACTTGTCTAGTCTATGTTTTGCAGATCTGCGCCAGCACCTAGTTGATAGTAAGCTAACTGACCCCAGGAAGCTTGCTATGGAAGCGGACCGCTGGGTGAGTACCAGGGTCCACAAGAAAGCGTTTGGGGGAGACTCAGCCAAAGGTGGGCAGGGTCCCCAGCAGAAAGGTGGGGGACAAGGGTAAAGCACAGGAGTTCTCTAAAGGGCCCCAAACTAGTACCCAGGGTAAAGGTTCCCAGCCCCCGGTGATAAGAAGAAAGGGGTCTCTACAGGGAAGCCTGTTGAGACCGGCCCCCGCAAGTGTTATGCATGTAACCAGGTAGGTCACTTTAAGGGGGACCCCAAGTGCCCAAATGGGACACAGCCACCCACCGGTGGACAGTCCAAAGTGTTGGCTAGTGTAGCGCTAGGGGAGGAGGGGTGCCCACAGGAGGGTGGGGATCCCGCAGAAATGACCCTTGTCTCACTAGGGGACAGTGAGATGGTCCCAGGAAACCAGGTGCCCCCTAACACGAAGAAATATAGCACCTGGGTGACCATTAATGGGAACAGGGTAGAGGCTCTCAGAGACACTGGAGCCAGTGTGACCTCAGTCCGGTGTCACCTGGTGTCTGAGAAGCAAGTAGTCCCAAGAGCATTCCACCAAGTAGTTGCTGTAGACAACTCAGAGCGCCAATGTATGGTGGCGCAGGTTCCCTTTGAATGGGGGGGTCTCAGGTCCCTTGAGGGTGGTTGTGAGCCCTACCATGCCTGTAGATTGTCTGCTAGGAAACGACCTGGAGCAGTCCTTATGGAAGGAGGTTGAGCTCAGGTCTCACTTGGAGATGCTTGGGTTGCCAGAGTGGGCATGCGTGCCTACTCGGTCAATGGCAGCCAGAAAGGGTGATCAAGAGGACTTGGAGCCTGAAACAGTGGCCCAAGTCCCTGCCAAGAGAAAGGGCAGGGGCGCGGGAAACCGGCCCCCGAAGTTCCCACGGACCGGGAGGAGGCGGACCTCGAGGGGACGCCCGGTGCCTACAGGGGAGCAGGTAGCCGAACTGGGAGACATCTCTGAGCTGACCCATTGGCAGCAAGAAGGGGGTCCCACCAGGGAGGAGTTCTGCAGGGAGCAGAACGAGTGCCCTACTCTGGAGAGTCTGCGGCGGCAGGCTGCAGACCAGGCAGCTGGTAATCAGTCCGGGTCACATCTGATCTACTGGGAAAGTGGTGTCCTATACAGTGAGCCTAAGGTTGCTGAGCCTGGGTCTGCCCGTGTGCTGGTGGTACCCCAGCGCTTCAGGACCTTCCTACTGGGTCTGGCTCATGACGTGCCTTTGGCAGGACATTTGGGGCAGGACAAGACCTTTGACAGGCTTGTCACCCACTTCTTTTGGCCCCAAATGCGAAGGCAGTCGGATGCACACTGTAGGTCTTGCCAAACTTGCCAGGCAAGTGGTAAGAGTGGGAGGAAGGTCAAAGCTCCTCTCCAACCTTTTCCTGTTGTTGGAACACCCTTTGAAAGGGTAGGGATGGATATTGTGGGGCCACTGGATCCCAAGACAGCCATGGGCAACAGGTACATCCTGGTCTTGGTGGACCATGCCACCCGGTACCCGGAGGCAATCCCTCTCAGGACAACGACGGCGCCAGTGGTGGGCCGGGCGTTAATGGGGATCTTTTCCCGTGTGGGATTCCACAGAGAGGTGGTTTCTGATAGGGGGACCAATTTCATATCGAAGTATATGACATCCCTGTGGAAGGAGTGTGGTGTAACCTACAAGTTCACCACTCCTTACCACCCACAAGGAAACGGTCTGGTGGAGAGATTCAACCAGACCTTGAAAGGCATGATCAAGGGTCTAACAGAACCCATGAGGCGTAAGTGGGACGTCCTCTTGCCATGCCTACTCTTTGCATACAGGGAGGTGCCTCAGAAGTCTCTTGGGTACAGCCCCTTTGAGCTCCTGTATGGCCACCCTGTCAGAGGACCTCTGAGTTTGGTAAAGGAAGGCTGGGAGGCGGCTCCCAGGAAAACTCCCCAGGATGTATTTAGCTACATGCTGGCCTTTAGAAACCAAACTGCCCGCTTCAGGAAACTCGCTCAGGCGAACCTAGAAGCAAGCCAGGAAGAAATGAAGAGATGGTATGACCAGAATGCCACTCTGGTCGAATTTCAACCTGGGCAAAAAGTGTGGGTCATGGCCCCAGTGGCACCTTGTGCCTTGCAGGACAAGTGGACTGGGCCATATGAGGTAAAGGAGCGCAAAAGTGACGTCACCTACCTGGTGGATTTGCAGGCTCCAAGGAACCCTTTGAGGGTCCTTCACGTGAACCGCCTCAAGCCCCACTTCGAGAGGTCCGAAGTGAGTATGCTCTTGGCGACAGATGATGGGGTGGAAGAGGAGAGTGAGCCTCTCCCTGACCTCCTGTCTACCAAGGAGCATGATGGGTCAGTAGAGGGTGTGATCCTCTCCCCTACTCTGACTCAGGAGCAGCAGGGGGACTGTCGCCAGTTGTTGGGACAGTTCGCCCCACTGTTCTCTCTGACCCCGGTGTTACTCACTGGTGTACCCATGACGTGGACACTGGTGACAGCCCTCCTGTGAAGCACAAGATTTACAGGTTGACTGACCGGGTCAGAGCCAGCATCAAGGAGGAGGTCTCTAAGATGTTGGCGTTAGGGGTGATTGAGCCCTCCCACAGTCCTTGGGCCAGCCCAGTGGTCTTGGTCCCAAAGGCTGCGGCGTCCGGTGCCACTCCAGAACTCCGGTTTTGTGTGGACTACCGTGGGCTCAATGCCGTCACCAGGACTGACGCGCACCCCATCCCCAGAGCTGATGAGCTCATTGATCGGTTGGGAGCTGCCCGGTTCCTCAGCACGTTTGATTTGACGTCTGGGTACTGGCAGATTGCCTTAACCGATGGGGCCAAGGAGAGATCAGCATTCTCAACCCCAGAAGGTCATTACCAATTCCGGGTGATGCCCTTTGGGTTGAAGAATGCCCCTGCCACCTTTCAGAGGTTGGTCAATCAGGTGTTGGCCGGGCTGGAGGATTTCAGTGCCGCCTACCTGGATGACATTGCTGTGTTCAGTTCCAGCTGGGAAGAACATTTACAGCACCTTGAGAAAGTGTTGAGGGCTCTGCAAGGTGCAGGCCTCACGATCAAGGCCAGTAAGTGCCAGATCGGGCAGGGTTCGGTGGTGTACTTGGGACACCAGGTAGGAAGCGGCCAGGTGGCGCCCCTACAACCCAAGATTGACACCATTCTGGCTTGGGAACCCCCAAGACCCAGACAGAGGTGAGAGCCTTCTTAGGTCTCACTGGTTACTATAGGAGATTTGTTAAGGGCTATGGCACCATCGTTGCCCCCTTAACAGAGCTGACCTCTAAGAGGCAGCCCAGGAAAGTGATCTGGACTGAGTCCTGCCAGAAAGCTTTTGATGCCCTGAAGGCAGCCATGTGCACGGCGCCCGTGCTCAAGGCACCTGACTTCTCCAAAGAATTTGTCGTGCAGACTGACGCTTCAGAGCATGGTGTGGGAGCGGTGCTCTCACAACTGAACGAAGAGGGCCTGGATCAGCCTGTAGTCTTCCTTAGCAGGAGACTACTTCCCAGGGAACAGAGGTGGAGTGCCATAGAAAGGGAAGCTTTTGCTGTGGTCTGGGCACTGAAGAAGTTGAGACCATACCTGTTTGGGACTCACTTCCGGGTTCAGACAGACCACAGGCCCCTCAGATGGTTGATGCAAATGAGGGGTGAGAATCCCAAAACTGCTGAGGTGGTCCATCTCCCTACAGGGAATGGACTTTACGGTGGAACACCGTCCTGGTACAGAACACGCCAACGCAGATGGTCTGTCCAGGTTCTTCCGCCTTAGTGAAGAGAACTCCAATGGGGTTGGGTAGTTCTCCCTACTTTCAGCTGGAGGGGACATGTGTTAGACTTGGCATCTTTTGGCGTGTTTCCCCTGACTTTTTGCTTTCTGACCTCCCGGTTTTGACTCTGTTTTTGCTGGTGTAATGATTCTGCGCACTTTCCTCACTGCTGTCCAGTGGGAAAGTGCAAGTGCTCCTGTATAAAATGTGTTATGGATTGGTGTTTCCATGATTGGCCTATTTGGTTTATGTGTCAGTCCCTTGTAAAGTGCACTGCGAGTGCCAGGGCCTATAGACCAAATGCTGTTGGTGGGCTGCAGCACTGGATTGTGCCACCCACGCAAACAGCCCGTAAAGTGTAACTCGGGCCTGCCATCGCAGAGCCTGTGCGCAGCCTGGGGCTGCCATGTCGACTTGGCAAGTGCACACACTTGCCAGTCCCTAAACCTTCCCTTTTCTACATGTTAGTCACCCTAAGGTAGGCCCAAGGTACCCCTGTGGGCAGGGTGCGGTGTATGCGAAAGGTAGGACATGCCCGGGTGTGTGCGGCATGTCCTGATAGTGAATTACAGCCTAGTTCGTTTTTCACTATTGCAAGGCTACCTGTTCCCCTAGGCCAGAATGGGCAGTTTTGATTATTACAGCTTATAATCCTAACTGACCCCGGGAACATGGTAGAAAGTCGAGTTTAGTATGCCTGGACTCAGAATGATAAAATGCAGCTTTTAGTGAAGTTGGTTTTAACATTCTGTGTTTGAAAATACCACTTTTAGAAAGTGGGTATTTTCTTGTCTAACCATCCAAGCCTGCCTCTGCGAGGTTGTGTATTCCTTGTCTGGAATGTGAGTGACAGGGGCTGGGGGATGCCAGGAGACAGGGCGAGTCAGCACAGGGCTGAATAGCAAGATCTACATGTAGATGGGTGGGAGGGGTCGCACCTGGGCCCTGAATAGGACAGTGCCTTCCCTCCACAATGCTGGCTCCACCTCCTGTGGTGCGTCTGATATCCCTGGCCTACTCACTGAAAGAAGGGACGGGGACTTGTCAACAAAGTGCTCCAGAACTGGTTTGGACTAGGCAAAGGCCTCTCTGCCTTCAGAGAACAAAGGAATTTGGGATATAAATATTGGGGCCCTGACCCCATGAATTTAGATCTCGCTGGAATCAAGGAACCTGCCAAGACGAAGAGCTGGAAGAGCTGCCAGGAGGAGTACTGCCCCTTTGCTGTGTGTTGCTTTGTTGGGTTGGCCTGCAGCTGCTGCTTCTGCCTTGGGCAGTGAAAGGACTGGACTGAACTTTCTACAAACTTGTGCTGAGTATCTCCAAGGGCCTGAAACCGAGCTGGCCTCCTGTTAAGAAGTCTCAGGGACTGCAAAGACTTCACAAGCCTCTGGGTACCGCTTCTGGAACGCTGTTTCAGTTGCCACAGAGGAAGGGAACTGCAACCGACTCCGTCAACCGAATCCATCCCTGGCCGGTGACCTGTTTGCACCGCAGACCGCATCGCCCCGCTTCGCATCGCAACCCTGGTCTCACCGTGGGCGACGTCCGACGCCGCCAACATCGAGCCGCTGCTTGCACCGTGACCTGTGGGCACCGCAGTTCGCATCGCATCGCTTCACTGAACCAGCCGGACCCGACCGACGCGGTCGCTGCAACTGGCTCAAGAGTCGTGACCGCATCGCATTTGGGGCACCGCTCGCACGTCTGCGACGCACCGCTCCGACTCGCCCCGCTGTCCAACGCCAGCTCCCACACTCCGGCTTGGTCGCCTGCATCGCAACCTGTCAGCACCGCATCGAGCATCGTCTCACCCTGCATCGCACGTCTTGGACTCACCGACTCCGTCTGCACGACGCTCACCGAGCCGCTGCCTGCACCGCATCGAGGGACACCGCACCTTGCATCGCTCCGTCTTGCACCGCAACCGCGACGAACGCCGACCGGCTCGTACACTCCGTACCAGCCACAACGAGAAAGGTACTGTTACCGAGTCTGTTCATGACTCTGCTGGCCCGTATCGACGCGGTCGGCTGGAACTGTTAGACTCTGTGGTTTTCAGCATCGCGGTAGGCTCGGACGGAGCTACCGACTCGTACGAACTTTGCTTTTGTGCTATTCCTGCAAAGAAGAAGTTACCGTATCAAGCATTGATTTTTAAAGTATAGTATTGTGGATTTTTGTCCATATTGGTCTTGTCTTGAGTATATAAAATATTGGTTATTTTTCTAAACTGGTGTGGTGTCCGTTTGTAGTGCTTACACGGTATTACTGTTGGTTATGTGCAAATGCTTTACACACTGCCTCTGAATTAAGCCTGACTGCTCGTGCCAAGCTACCACGAGGGTGAGCAGGGGTTACTTCACGAGTGTAACACCCTTACCCTGACTAGGAAGAAGGGTCCCTACTTGGACAAAGGTGCAAGCCCTTGCCAACTAGAGATCCCATTTCTAACACATTTGATATCAGGAGCCACATTATCTATTCTTGATTTAAAGTTTGCATCAGTTTGAATGATAATCAATTCAGCAATAGAATGACTTTGTTATGCTCTTGAATAACAAAAATGAGAAGGAATAAGGAACTTCATATCCATTTGTTGGACATCTTTCTGTTGTGTCCGCTAATGATCATCCTTCCCCCACCACACTTATTGTCATTTTTTATGAATATCTTTAAACCAGTTGATTCACAAACTTAGGGTCCACATATGTTCATCTAACAATGACATCCATTTCTGTCTGGAAGTCATTGATAAATGAAGTAATAGTTAGGTTGCATTAAATGGCTAATACAAGAAGAGAGACAAGTAGTCAAAATAATCCTCCACTTTTAAATATACCTTCAACAAAAAGTCCACCAGAGAGAAACAAAATCCGTGACCTTTAAGCTTTGTTCATGGATGTCTAGTTACAATAGCCCGACCAACATAAATTCTGGTTTGACTACGGTATCTTTGAAATATTCAAAGTCTTGAGACATTCTGTGTTATACCAGTCACACTGGACTACCCTACCATGTACCATACATATACCATACATATTCACTTCCTATGAAGCACAGATGTAGTCTTTGAATACCCTTATTAGGAATAAAAACGGAGTCCTTAAAAAAGCACTGTGATACGAAGACAAAGCTATATTGTATACTTTTCTGGATTACAAAATGTTTCTACATTTCTCACAGTTGTTAGCATTTCTTCTCCAGCCTTATAGAGTAACAACAAGAAAATTGGAAGCCTATTATTATTGAAATTCTAAACCAGATCACATCTGGCTTGGCATCCTCAGACCCTAATGTACTTATCAATAAAAATTGCATTTGCCTCTGAGCTACAAAACGCTGCATATAAACAGACCTACCAAAAGAGAGCAGCTTGTAAGACACGATGACCCTTGAAATTTTACTGGTCAAATGCATAGCTGTGGAGGACATGTTATCAACATTCATCATTATAATCAAAATCATTTTTTCCTAGCAGCCATTGAAGAAATACTTCATTGGTGCTTTCATTCAGGTAGACCCATACTAATCTTCTGTTACAAGCCAGAAATAAAGAACAATCCTCTCAAAAAAGAATTGCATGCCTCCTAATGTCAGTGGATAGTCTATTATCATTGAGCACTTCATGCTGTCACTTATATTGAAGCTTGAAGCACTCCTTTGCCATATGAATTTCTATCCCTCAAGACTACATTTATGACACCTGATTTCTGTGTCATTATCAACTCATCATGTTACCCTCACTGAGTCTGCATATGAATAGTTCCCTTTTAGAAAATTGAACCCATCAACCACAAACAACTACAGATCATTTTCAAACACTCTTGGCAAAACCAGTTAAGAAATCTACTAACATTCAACCCTAATCTTTAATATACTAGTATGTTGACGTGAATCAGTGTTCAGAATAAGTAGGAACATAGAAAGAGCATTTATTAAAATTAAGAAGTAATTTCTTAAGACAATATGCATCAGAGTCTCAGCAGCTCCTATTCCTCTTCACAAATTGGTAGCTTATCATTTCATACACCTTAACATGTTGATTGAATTGTTTAAACCTGACTTGTGCATCAGAGGATCTGGCATGATCTTAGGGCCTGATTTAGGGGTATATTCACAAGAACGTGTGCTAAACGTCTCCAAAAAATGTTAACGCAACTTTACACATCACAGCCCATCGCAGGAAAATAACCCTGTGTTAACCTGGAATTCACAACACGGCGGTACCATGCGATAGTCCGCCGAAAACGCGGCCAATGTCCGCGATACAACCACCTCGACGGAGATAAAAACACAAACCACAACACAACAAAACGTGCGATGAGCCATTCGCGATGAGGAAAGCAGCGATAAGCACCCCCAGGCCCGCGACACACACACGGCAGGCGGGAATAAGCACAACAAAAGCCTGAAAAAGAAAGACAAACCAAACAGAAAACAACAGCCAAGCACAATGGAGGCAACCGAAGCCAGTATACAACCCCACAAGCCCCATTGGCAACAAAACATTGTACATGGCAGGCCATCATGGACGAGGTGAATGTAGCCGGAGTGCGGAGGAGGACAATGGAAGAAAACCAGAACAGCCGAAATGATGCGAAACGCACAAACAAGCAGAAACACGCCAACAACAAGAAGGCAGCAATGCACACCGGGGGTGGGAGTCCAGCGCCACACCAGGAGCTGGATGACATGGAGGAAATGGTGTCCACCACATCAGTCTGGAGATGGTGGCAGGACTCTGGGACCCGAAACTGCCCAAAACAACAGACACAACAGCAACAGGGAGAGGAACGACCAGGGACTGGGGGGACGGGGGGAGATGGGACAATGGCACACATGCACAATTAAGCACAGCACAACTGCAGACAAACCATGACCAAGAGTAACAACACCAACCAAGAGCACAAGTCACACAACCCGGCAATATCACACCACTGAACAAGCACAGAATTGAAAACCACACTGCCTGAAAGGGAGAAGGGTGAGCCAAATCAGAGCTGAAGGGACATCTCACACACAATGCAGCATACACACATAGGAAGCAGAGCACCCCAACATCGAACACAATGTGGTACAAACACCAACATTTGCACAACCGAACACAGGACACAAGTGCACCCGCTTGTGGCCGGTAAACGGCCATACGCATCTGGCAAAGCACGAAACAGGGACATGATAATGCACACGTACAAACCCACAGCCCTGATGGGGTAGCAATGCACGTATGGCAGGGAGCCAGAGAGTCCGTGACACACACATTGGCATACAAATCAAGACACAACACAGTTGGAGACAAGTGAAAGTGTGGAAACTTAATCAACAAGTGTGCGTCAGTACGGCCAAGAGAAGTGCCACGATATGCAGACCAATGCAGCAGCATGTCTGAATGAGGAACATAGGAAAGCGCCCATGTCCACCCCGGGGAGTCCATCACCAACACAAGTCAGTGCCAACCCGCGTTGGTTGTCCGCACATGGATCAGGAGTCCAGGCCAATGCAGCCATGTCCACTGTCCTCTTGGGACATGTGACCAGATTCCCAACATGCAACCAGGCGTCGGAACACGTGCAATGGGTCACATCCAGTTGTGGCTGCAGGTACCTTGTCACTCGTCCATGAACGCGAGTGCAGCAACGTAGGCCAACATCTCCAATGAGAGATCGTTGTCCACCACATCTGACATGTAGTTGACGTAATCCATCAGCTGACCCGTAGATATGTGCTGACTCCAACCCCTGGCCCCAATGTGCACCAAAGCCCAATCAGGTAGCGGCTCAATGTGCTCACTGCACACGACGACTCGTGCAATCTCCCAGGTCCAGTTGCCAGCATGCATGCCAAACATCCATGCATGCCATAAACGGGCATCACGGTGACACTTCTGGTCGTGGGCCAACAGGGGGCGCACACACACGTCAAAATCCAGGTCAGCTACAGTCACGATGGAGAGGCAGACATCCATGGTCCACTCAAATATGCATGAGCGACAATGCAACACAGGCTGAACGCAGGTGACGTTCGCAAGGCGGAAGCTCAGCCGGTAACTTATCTGCAGCACTGCCAACTGCAGTGCCCCCAGTACATGCAGCAGACGTGCACGGTACAGGTCCACGTGACTGGAGTCGAGCATGTGTCCGGGATGGTCTGCCATTGCGTCAGTGGCTCTGCTTGAAGCGGCACTGGCTTGCCCTGCACCAGTCCTGTGGATGAAATGGCACAGCTCGGACCAATGAGCAGTGTCTGTGTGCAACGGGTGCAGGCCTGGGGTGGGGTGGGAGTACGTGTGAAGGCCATCTCATGCAAGCTAACTACGACCAAGGACTTCTGCGTGTGGGATGTGTACACGTTGGTCTCACGTCGGGCAGTGCGTAGTATGGGAGTCGCAAGTAAATGCTATTGTATCTGTCAGGGGGTGCTGGCCACATGCAAGTCCCAGATTGGAGCTGCAGATGTGCCACTGCCTGATAGTACAGACAAAGGATCCTTCATCCCTACAGTAACTTCACCATCTGCATGCATTCAGGAGATGTACAGAGGCCTGTCGTGGGTGTGGTGGGATGTCTGCGACCCTGGGAATCATGAATGATATGCCCAGCACATGGCACATGAGCGGTCTCACTGTGTGTTACGCTGCCTCACAGCTGCTCCTCCCTCCCACGAGCCCCCACGCTTGTGTGCGCTGCGCGGTTGTATCACGTGCACTCCTATGGCACACCATTGTCATGCCTGTCCGCGCATGTCCAGCGGCATGCCAACAACACCGTGACCCTGGCCTTTGAAGGTGTGCGGCCACGTGAGTGTAGGCCAATGGTCCAGACAGGGCGGACACAGGTGTACAGTCCATGGCTGGCGGTGATCGCGCTGCGAATGAGGCTAGGCAACTGACTCATGCAGCCTCAAGACTCATACACATATCACCTGGCATGCATGTGCCAAGACCTCGAGCGGTCTTGCGCTCCTACATTTCCCCGTACATGCGGGCCCGCCCTCCTGGTGCATGCTACATTGCAACATTGACTACTGTGGCCCTGGTGGTGACAACACCCCAACACGGAGGCACACTTACCGCACATCCTGCCCAAGGCCAGGTCCGAGCCACGCCCTGCTCCCCCTGCCGAATCAGCACACCCCTGCGCTGACCTGACATACGCCGGACCAGCATACGCCTCTTGTGCATGCAGGGGGGGCGGGCGGAGCTACATGTCCAGGGTCACTTCCAACGCTGAGATGACATGGTATCGTCCGCTGAAGACAGCACACTGTGATGTTGCAGGGCCCGTGCCCATCATGCTGACACAATTGTAGGAGAGTAGGATCTGCTTCACAGGGGTACCCCCACTTTTTGCTGATACTTCACTGGTTTTTGACATTAGTCTGGCTGGGGCCCTGCTATTCAGAACCCCAGCCTAGCTGTTTCCTCTTTAAAAGGGTCTCCATGTGCCTTAGGCACATCTCTGATTGGGATCTGGAGTGCCCTTGTAAGTCCCTAGTATATGGTATACTATGTACCAAGGGCATAGGTACCTCAGAGGCCTGCCAGGGGCTGCAGCATATATTATGCCACCCCTGGTAGGCCATCCAAACTGACACCACAGGTCTGCTACTGCAGCCTGGGTAAGGTGGTGCATGCACCCCTTGCTGTGGTATAGGTTACCTATATCACTAAATGCATACACACATATAAACCTATAAGTCACTCCTAAGGCAGGCCTTATCAATCCTAAAGGCAGAGTGCATGGTTTCTATGTGAGAGGGTGCCCCTGCATGAGCAGGGCCCCTCTGCAGCGTTCGGAGACCATCTCTGATGCTGTTTGTAGTGCAGCCTGACCATATACTCTTAAACGCATTATATCCTCGCGGTAAAATGCTAACTATGGAATGGCTGCACCAAAACATGTCGTGTTTGGTGTCAAACATCTTGGAATACTACCCCCCGCCAATTCTGGCGGCGGGGGTAGCATTCCACCCTTCTAGAGGGAAAGGCATGTTAACTCTGACGAGTCCGGTAACTTCTTTCCAGAGCCTGGCATCACAAAATGGATGCTACTGCCACAGACACGAGTCTGGCCTCCTGCTGCTGGACGAAACTCCGGCAGGGGAGGCCTGGACAATAGGTTTCCTGTCCCAGGGAGGTGTGACCACCTCCCCAGACAGGACAAAGTGTATTGGGGCTGGGCGGGAGCACTTTCGGGTGCTTTGAAGTCCTGCACTGGGGCCCATTTGGTGTCCCTGTGCATACCCCAGTTCAAACCGGATCAGGGGCTTGCAGCCCCTGCTTTAGCGCGAACTGGACAAAGGAAAGGGTGTAGCCACCCCTCTGCCCTGACCCACCCATAGGTGGGGCCACAGAGTAGTCCATCCCCTATTTTTGGAATAAAGGTAGGAACCCAGTCCTTAGGACTTTAGATTATACCTGGACGAAACTCTGACACAGAATCCTGGGCCTTCGACGCTCTACTCACGATTAGAGGACTGAAGAATCTCCCTTGGGGTCAAGGAGTGACTCCCCTGCTTGGCAGGCACCAAAGAAGCATCTGTCCGGTTCGCATCACTGAAGCTCCCGTCGGACGCCGAAGTCATCGCATCACCAGAGGTGGATTCTCAGACTTCCCCGAGGCTACCCTGAGTCCCCAGCAAAGCTGAGGCCCGTGGCTATCGTGGGTAACGTGAGACCGTGACCCCTGGACACCGAGCACATTTGCAAGTGCACCATCTTCTGGGTCTCCCAAGAAGTCGTGCTTTGGGCTCCGAGTAGCCCTAGCCTCCAGCACCACCTGCACCGAAGATCACTGGCCCCCACTCCACGAGTGTCCCGTAAGCCAGCTCCACGTGTGGCGTCACGAGGCTCCTTCGCGGTCGCTAGCCCGTTGGCTAGTAGCCCTTACCGAAGGCCAATCTTTTCTTTACTTGGCAGTCTGGTTGCTCCAGGCCTGCCCTCACTTACCCTTGCTGGGTGAGTTCCCCAGACCTTGCTGGTCTGCACCATCGACGATCTTCAGCTACATCGAGACTTGCCGTTGCCAAGGCTTGTTGGGTCCAATCTGGTCGCCGATACCGCAGCACTCGACAGACATCGTGTACCAGCCCGAATCCTGCTCCTGGTCGCCGACAACGCCTCCTGGACCTCGTGGCTGCAGAAACGAGACGACCGTCAACGCACCTGAAGCACTCGACATCGGTGGGCATCCGTCCATCACCTCCCTGGTCACTGGCTAGTGACCCAGACTCTGTCCCCTCTGCTTTCAGGTTCTTCAGAACTCCGATCCACTCTTGGATCCACCCGGACACTTTTCTCCTGGTCGCCAGCAGCACTTTGCCGCAGATCGCCATAAGAACCGACGACGAAACCCGACCCCGAAAGGCACCTATGCACCCGGCTTCCCTGGGTGAGGTAACACGAGTACTCCGGTGCTCCCGTGGGTAGAGACTCTTCAAAGTCCTAGATCTCAAAGGGTTTTGTCCTAGTCCTCTTTAAAGTGTCCCTTTCCTCTATTTTCCCGATCCCGACTTTCTCCATAGAAGTTAACGGCGTATCGCGGTTGTGTATTTACACTGCACGCGTCTCCCGTGGGTCCCCTGTGTCACTACCTTGGGTGGTTCCTTGTGGTCCAAGCACTTCTAGAGGCTCTAGGCCTAGTGTCTAGTTCAGTCGTGGTTCGCCTACCACTTTATTGGTATATGGTTTGGTACGCCCCTAGGGCCCAAACGTGTATTTGTGCTATTACTGTGATTTAAGATCTTATAACCTATGTACTTCGAACTCTAGCCTCATAAAGAGACTAGAGGGGTGTGTTTAGTAATAAATACATATATTTTGAATATATACCTGGTGTGGTGCTCTTTCATTTGGTCACTCAAGAGATTATAGACTGGTAAAACAAGCTGCTTTACATTCCTTCAAGACTTAGCCTGAAGGCTGCTCTCCACAGCTACCACTAGGATAGCTTTCAATAAGGTTGTCTTTAACCTACCTACCATAAGAGTCGATTTGGACTGGTGCAAGGTGCCCACTATAATTAGTGGACAGCATATGCCAGGCCAACTTCTCACATTGGTGTGCAGCGTGTGGGATTCCAGCTTGCTATTGTTTTACCAGATAATCTCAATTGAATTGATCAACTGAAAACCACTAAAGGTACCTAAGGTACATATAATTTAAGCTTAGAATATCAGTAAGTTCTACTGAACTTAGAGTTGTGTGTTAAGGGATAGCACAACCCTTTCTACAACTCAAGAGAGTTTAGTAGGCCACACTAGAGTAGGTAGTGCATACACCACACCACACTAGTAATGTCTTTAAAAGCAGGATCTAGAGATACCCTGCAGGAAGCCATGGAGCTTCCCCCTCCAAGTATGACACACTCCCATTCTTGGAACTGAGAGCTTTGTGTAACGTGAGGAAATTAAGGACAGGCCAAAGTCCCACCACCCAACACCTCCAGGAGATGTTGGTGGCTTATGATCTTAGTAAGTCCTCAGAGACTGAAGGGGTAGGAGCAGAGGGTGGGCCAGCAGATGAGGAAGGGGCCAGGGGTACTACTACCCCCAGCCCCCCTCTGAAACTGACCAGGAGGGTGACAATGACCCTGACCTGGAAAACCCAATCCCTTCTGGGGAAGATGAAGATGAGGATCTGGAGAACCACACCTTTGTCCCCCAGGAAGGATTATGAGTGTGCTCAGGAAGTCTAGGTCTCCTTCTCAGGAGTCTAACCACTCTGGCACCTCAATAGGGAGCTCTGTTTCTTCTCACAGGAGGGAATCCTCTCATGAGAGAAGAAAGAGACTGGTCCAGTATGAGGAAACTCAACTGGAGATCAGGAAGAAGCAATTGGCTTTAGATAGAGAATCCCTAGATCTCCTTAAAGAGAGAAGAAAGTTGGGACTAGAGTCCCATGGTGGCAACCATATCCCTAGAGATAGGGAAAGGTCCTATGACCATAGGAACCTGAGCAAGATTGTCCCTCCCTACCAGAGTGGGGATGATATCCACAAATGGATAACTGCTTTAGAGAGGGCCTGTAAAGTACAGAAGGTCCCTCAGGAGCAGTGGGCAGCAATCTTGTGGCTCTCCTTTGCTGACAAAGGTAGAGACAAGCTCCTCACTGTTAGAGAGGAGGATGCTGACAATTACAAGGTCTTGAAGAGTGCTCTTATTGATGGGTTTGGCCTAACCACTGAACAGTACAGGTTGAAGTTCAGAGACACCCAAAAGCACAGACTCAAGACTGGGTAGACTATGTGGATTGTTCTGCCAAGGCTCTGGAAGGCTGGTTGATGGGCAGTAAGGTGTGTGACTTCTCAGGATTGTATAATCTGATAATGAGGGAGCAGATTCTTAATAACTGTCAAAACCAGCTGTTGCATCAGTACCTGGTTGACTCTGATCTGACCTCTCCCCAAGAATTGGGAAAGAAGGCAGACAAATGGGTCAGAACCAGGGTGAAGCAGAAGGTACAGAACCAAGGTGGGGAAACCAAGAAGCAAGATGCTAAGAACTCTGACAAGGGTGGGGAGAAGGGTAAAGATCAAAAGTCTTCATCAGGCCCCCAAAAATCTTCTTCTGGTGGGGATTCCCAGTCTACCAAGGGTAAAGGCCAAAGAAAACCATGGTGCAAGGTCTGTAAGCAAAAGACCCACTGGACCAGTGATTGCACCAAGTCCAAAGACTCCAGTCCAGCATCCACCAATGCCCCTAAGGCACCTGTTCCCCCTAGTACAGTTGGTGGAAGTGCTCCAGCAAAGGGTTTAGTAGGGTTCACCCTGGGAACTGAGTTGGGCTCTGACTTAGTCAGGGAGCTGACTCAGGCTGTGTTAGTCTGTGATGGAGGCATGGATGTGACCTCCACTGTGAGTCCCAGTAATCTGGGCAAGTACAGACAACAGCCTTTAATCAATGGACGAGAGGCTTTGGCATTTAGGGACACAGGGGCAAGTGTCACAATGGTGACACAAGACCTTGTGCTACCTGGGCAAGTTATACTTGGTGAAATGTACCAAGTGACCAATGCTAGCAATGTCAGAACAGACCATACTCTGGCAGTTGTTAACTTCTCCTGGGGAGGGGTAACTGGCCTTAAGAAGGTTGTGGTAAGTGCAAACCTACCAGTCGAATGCTTGCTTGGCAATGACTTAGAGACTTCTGCTTGGGCAGAAGTGGAGCTCAGGACCCATGCAGAAATGCTGGGGATCCCTGCAGATGTGTTTGCTGTGACCAGGTCACAAGCTAAACTGTCTAAAACTGAACAGGCCTTGGATTCTGGAAGAATGGACCAAGTGCCTTCCAAGAGGAGGAGTAGTAGGGTTAAGGCAGTGCCTTCCCCCTTGGCTCAGGAGGAAGATCAGTCCCTTGAGGGGATGATCTCAGCCCTGAAGAAGGAACTGTCCCAGAGGAACTTGAGCCTGACCAGGTTGAGTTCTTGGGGACAGGGGGACCTTCTAGGGCAGATCTGAGCCAGGAGCAGCAGAGCTGCCCCTCCCTTGAACCCCTCAGACAGCAAGCTGCTGCTGAGGCTGCTGGGAAAGCTAGTGGTCCCCATACAGTGTATTGGGATGATGGACTCCTGTACTCAGAGAGTAGAGACCCCAAGCCTGGTGCTACCAGGAGGTTGGTAATACCTTTGAAGTTCAGGGGCTTCCTATTGACCCTAGCCCATGATATTCCCTTAGCAGGACACCTGGGCCAGAACAAGACTTGGGACAGAATTGTCCCTCACTTTCACTGGCCCCACATGTCTGAAGACAGTAAGGAGTTTTGTCGCTCCTGTGTAACCTGCCAAGCCAGTGGCAAAGCAGGTGGCACTACAAAGGCCCCCTGATACCACTACCTGTGGTGGGGGTGCCCTTTGAGAGGGTAGGGATTGACATTGTTGGTCCCATGGATCCCCAAACAGCATCTGGGCACAGATTTATACTGGTGGTAGTGGATCATGCCACCAGGTATCCAGAGGCTATACCCCTTAGGACCACTACAGCACCTGTGGTGGCAAGGGCCCTCCTGGGAATTTTCTCAAGAGTGGGCTTTCCTAAGGAGGTGGTATCAGACAGGGGTGCAAACTTCATGTCTGGGTACTTAAAGGCAATGTGGAAGGAGTGTGGAGTTACTTATAAGTTCACCACACCCTATCACCCACAATGCAATGGTTTAGTTGAGAGATTCAACAAAACCTTGAAGGGCATGATTAAAGGGCTCCCAGAAAAGCTTAGGCGTAGATGGGACATACTCTTGCCCTGCCTTTTATTCGCATATAGGGAGGTGCCTCAGAAGGGGGTTGGTTACAGCCCTTTTGAACTTCTGTTTGGCCACCCTGTGAGGGGTCCACTGTGCTTGGTGAAGGAAGGATGGGAGTTACCTCTCAAGCCCCCAAAGCAAGATATAGTGGACTATGTACTTGGTCTCCGCTCCAGGATGGCTGAGTACATGAAAAAGGCAACCAAAAACCTTGAGGCTAGCCAGGAACTTCAAAAGGCCTGGCATGACCAAAGAGCTGTCCTAACTGTTTACCAGCCAGGACAGAAGGTGTGGGTGTTGGAGCCAGTGGCCCCAGCAGCTCTCCAAGACAAATGGAGTGGACCCCACACTATTGTTGAGCAGAAGGGTGAGGTCACTTACTTAGTAGACCTGGGAACACCCAGGAGTCCCCACAGGGTTCTCCATGTCAACAGACTTAAGCCATATGTGGACAGGGCAGACATGGGCTTGCTCATGGCTACTGATGAAGGGCAGGAGGAAGAGAGTGACCCACTCCCTGACCTGCTCTCACAGAACCCTGACGATGGGTCAGTTGATGGTGTAGCCTTGGCAGGCAGCCTCACTACCCAGCAACAAACTGATTGCAGGCAAGTCCTCAATCAGTTTAGACATATGTTTTCTCTGACACCCAGTCAGACCACCTGGTGCACTCATGAAGTGGACACTGGGGACAGTCTGCCTATTAAAAACAAGATTTATAGGCAACCTGACCATGTCAGGGACTGTATCAGGACTGAAGTCCAGAAGATGTTGGAATTGGGAGTGATTGAGCCCTCAGATAGCCCTTGGGCTAGTCCAGTAGTCCTAGTACCTAAACCTCACACCAGTGGTGGGAAAAGAGAGATGAGGTTTTGTGTAGACTACAGGGGCCTCAATGCAGTCACTAGGACTGATGCCCATCCAATACCCAGGGCAGATGAGCTCATAGATACTTTGGCCTCTGCCAAATATCTCAGCACATTTGACCTAACAGCTGGCTACTGGCAGATCAGACTAGCTGATGCTGCAAAGCCCAAAACAGCATTTTCAACCCCTAGTGGGCATTATCAATTTGTGGTGATGCCCTTTGGTCTGAAAAATGCACCTGCCACTTTCCAGAGGTTGGTGAACACAGTTCTCACAGGACTGGAGGCCTATAGTGCAGCTTATCTAGATGATATTGCTGTCTTTAGCTCCACCTGGGAGGATCACCTGGTCCACCTCAGGAATGTTTTACAGGCCCTGCAAAGGCAGGCCTGACTATCAAGGCCACTAAGTGCCAGATAGGGCAGAGTCAGGTTGTGTACCTGGGCCACCTTGTGGGTGGAGGCCAGGTTCAACCTTTGCAGAGCAAGATCCAGACCATCATGGACTGGACTGCTCCCACTACCCAGACTCAGGTGAGAGCCTTCTTAGGCCTGACTGGGTACTATAGGAGATTTGTCAAGGGGTATGGATCAATAGTGACACCCTTGAATGACTTAACTTCTAAGAAAATGCCCAAAAAGGTTCAGTGGACAGTTAGCTGTCAAAAGGCATTTGATGACCTCAAGCAGGCCATGTGCACTGCTCCAATTCTACAGAGTCCTGATTACTCCAAGAAGTTCATTGTTCAAACTGATGCATCTGAATTGGGGGTAGGGGCTGTACTGTCACAATTGAATGAAGAAGGTCAGGATCAGCCAGTAGCTTTTATTAGCAGAAGGCTGACCCCTAGAGAGAAACGTTGGTCAGCCATAGAGAGGAGGCCTTTGCTGTGGTCTGGGCTCTGAAGAAGTTGAGGCCATACTTGTTTGGTACACACTTCCTGGTTCAGACAGACCATAAGCCCCTCTTATGGCTAAAACAAATGAAGGGTGAAAACCCCAAACTGCTTAGGTGGTCCATTTCCCTACAGGGGATGGACTTTACAGTGGAACATAGGCCTGGGAGTAACCATGCGAATGCAGATGGACTCTCTAGGTATTTCCACTTAGAACATGAAGACTTAACTGGGCAAGGTTAGTTTAATGTCCCTACGTTTGGGGGGGGGTTGTGTAGGAGAGTAGGATCTGCTTCACAGGGGTACCCCCACTTTTTGCTGATACTTCACTGGTTTTCGACATTAGTCTGGCTGGGGCCCTGCTATTCAGAACCCCAGCCTAGCTGTTTCCTCTTTAAAAGGGTCTCCATGTGCCTTAGGCACATCTCTGATTGGGATCTGGAGTGCCCTTGTAAGTCCCTAGTATATGGTATACTATGTACCAAGGGCATAGGTACCTCAGAGGCCTGCCAGGGGCTGCAGCATATATTATGCCACCCCTGGTAGGCCATCCAAACTGACACCACAGGTCTGCTACTGCAGCCTGGGTAAGGTGGTGCATGCACCCCTTGCTGTGGTATAGGTTACCTATATCACTAAATGCATACACACATATAAACCTATAAGTCACTCCTAAGGCAGGCCTTATCAATCCTAAAGGCAGAGTGCATGGTTTCTATGTGAGAGGGTGCCCCTGCATGAGCAGGGCCCCTCTGCAGCGTTCGGAGACCATCTCTGATGCTGTTTGTAGTGCAGCCTGACCATATACTCTTAAACGCATTATATCCTCGCGGTAAAATGCTAACTATGGAATGGCTGCACCGAAACATGTCGTGTTTGGTGTCAAACATCTTGGAATACTACCCCCCGCCAATTCTGGCGGCGGGGGTAGCATTCCACCCTTCTAGAGGAAAGGCATGTTAACTCTGACGAGTCCGGTAACTTCTTTCCAGAGCCTGGCATCACAAAATGGATGCTACTGCCACAGACACGAGTCTGGCCTCCTGCTGCTGGACGAAACTCCGGCAGGGGAGGCCTGGACAATAGGTTTCCTGTCCCAGGGAGGTGTGACCACCTCCCCAGACAGGACAAAGTGTATTGGGGCTGGGCGGGAGCACTTTCGGGTGCTTTGAAGTCCTGCACTGGGGGCACATTTGGTGTCCCTGTGCATACCCCAGTTCAAACCGGATCAGGGGCTTGCAGCCCCTGCTTTGGCGCGAACTGGACAAAGGGAAAGGGGTGTAGCCACCCCTCTGCCCTGACCCACCCATAGGTGGGGCCACAGAGTAGTCCATCCCCTATTTTTGGAATAAAGGTAGGAACCCAGTCCTTAGGACTTTAGATTATACCTGGACGAAACTCTGACACAGAATCCTGGACCTTCGACGCTCTACTCACGATTAGAGGACTGAAGAATCTCCCTTGGGGTCAAGGAGTGACTCCCCTGCTTGGCAGGCACCAAAGAAGCATCTGTCCGGTTCGCATCACTGAAGCTCCCGTCGGACGCCGAAGTCATCGCATCACCAGAGGTGGATTCTCAGACTTCCCCGAGGCTACCCTGAGTCCCCAGCAAAGCTGAGGCCCGTGGCTATCGTGGGTAACGTGAGACCGTGACCCCTGGACACCGAGCACACTTGCAAGTGCACCATCTTCTGGGTCTCCCAAGAAGTCGTGCTTTGGGCTCCGAGTAGCCCTAGCCTCCAGCACCACCTGCACCGAAGATCACTGGCCCCCACTCCACGAGTGTCCTGTAAGCCAGCTCCACGTGCGGCGTCACGAGGCTCCTTCGCGGTCGCTAGCCCGTTGGCTAGTAGCCCTTACCGAAGGCCAATCTTTTCTTTACTTGGCAGTCTGGTTGCTCCAGGCCTGCCCTCACTTACCCTTGCTGGGTGAGTTCCCCAGACCTTGCTGGTCTGCACCATCGACGATCTTCAGCTACATCGAGACTTGCCGTTGCCAAGGCTTGTTGGGTCCAATCTGGTCGCCGACACCGCAGCACTCGACAGACATCGTGTACCAGCCCGAATCCTGCTCCTGGTCGCCGACAACGCCTCCTGGACCTCGTGGCTGCAGAAACGAGACGACCGTCAACGCACCTGAAGCACTCGACATCGGTGGGCATCTGTCCATCGCCTCCCTGGTCACTGGCTAGTGACCCAGACTCTGTCCCCTCTGCTTTCAGGTTCTTCAGAACTCCGATCCACTCTTGGATCCACCCGGACACTTTTCTCCTGGTCGCCAGCAGCACTTTGCAGCAGATCGCCATAAGAACCGACGACGAAACCCGACCCCGAAAGGCACCTATGCACCCGGCTTCCCTGGGTGAGGTAACACGAGTACTCCGGTGCTCCCGTGGGTAGAGACTCTTCAAAGTCCTAGATCTCAAAGGGTTTTGTCCTAGTCCTCTTTAAAGTGTCCCTTTCCTCTATTTTCCCGATCCCGACTTTCTCCATAGAAGTTAACGGCGTATCGCGGTTGTGTATTTACACTGCACGCGTCTCCCGTGGGTCCCCTGTGTCACTACCTTGGGTGGTTCCTTGTGGTCCAAGCACTTCTAGAGGCTCTAGGCCTAGTGTCTAGTTCAGTCGTGGTTCGCATACCACTTTATTGGTATATGGTTTGGTACGCCCCTAGGGCCCAAACGTGTATTTGTGCTATTACTGTGATTTAAGATCTTATAACCTATGTACTTCGAACTCTAGCCTCATAAAGAGACTAGAGGGGTGTGTTTAGTAATAAATACATATATTTTGAATATATACCTGGTGTGGTGCTCTTTCATTTGGTCACTCAAGAGATTATAGACTGGTAAAACAAGCTGCTTTACATTCCTTCAAGACTTAGCCTGAAGGCTGCTCTCCACAGCTACCACTAGGATAGCTTTCAATAAGGTTGTCTTTAACCTACCTACCATAAGAGTCGATTTGGACTGGTGCAAGGTGCCCACTATAATTAGTGGACAGCATATGCCAGGCCAACTTCTCACAACAATGACCACACGGACACACTTGCTCAGATGGTGTGAATGGCTACGGGCACGTGCGCCCGGCCACATTTATCAGCAGGCACACATATCGAGTGACACCTGTGCTGGATGTGTGTGGGGTGTGTGCACACCAGCCGGCAAGGGTTGCCTGGTGCAGTCAGAAATCGACAACAGTGTACATCGTAAAGGACACAACCATTCAACCATAAAGGCCCCATTAATTGTGCTGCACAGAGTTAGTGGCCCCGGATGCACAGGGTCCTGCACGGGCCTACCGCCACAGGCCGCTGACTTGCGGGTTGCACTGGGGCAGGGTCACGAGTGCAGGGCAGGTTTCCGTAGATGACAAAGGGGCTTGTCACGGAGTGTCTCGGTAGACAGTGGAAGGTGTACCCCCAGGGCATGAGGCAGAGGGCAGAACCACGCTGAAACAGTCACTATGATGGAGATGAATGGAACAGACACATGTCGGACACCAAGTCTGGTCCAGCCAGATGAAGATGCAGAAAACCACCAGGCCATGGACTCAGACGCCACCAAAGTCCAACCAGAAAGTGCCCATGAGTCATTGCGCACAGAGTTAGTGGGACCAGTGCTGTTAGGGGATGCTGCCTGCGATGAGGCGTGTCCAATGGTGTGGACTCATCCACATCTTACCCAAGACACAGTTCCACATGTGTGACCTACTGGACCGCAGTGTAGGCCTGAGGCAGCGGTCAGCATGGGCCATTCACTGAGTGTCGCCGGCTTAGGTTGGATGGCCCCACCGGCCTGCGTAGTTCAGGTTCAGTGGCACCATGGGACGCGGACTTGCAGTGAACAGGGTTGATGGCACCAGGTCAGTTGTTGATAGTGTTCGATCACCTCCGTGACTCTGATCCGGCTTTCGTCCGGACTGAGCCACATCTTCCTCCTACTCCTCTCTGTGCGTTCACTGGTGTGGACTCTGCCATTCATGATTCACGACTAGGTGCTGGATGTGGGACCTACTGCTCCGCAGGGTAGGCCTGAGCCCTCATCCACGTGTCGCCGGCTTGCGTTGAACAGGGTTAGTGGCACCACGTGTTGCCGGATTGCGTTGAACAGGGTTAGTGGCACCACGTGTTGCCGGCTTGCGTTGAACAGGGTTAGTGGCACCACGTGTTGCAGGCCTGCGATATGGAATTATGCCTCACTGATCGAAGGGAGTCTGGTGCTGTGGCCGCTGCCACGGACTTGGGGTCACTGCCATTCAGGACTCAGGACACAGTTCCACATGTTGGACCTACTGGGCCGAAGAGGACGCCGGTGGAGTATGTAAATGAAAAAGGAGTAATGTGGGCCAGCGTCGGGGGGGCCAGCGATGGTCTGCGGAGGCTGCAGAGGTCGCAGGACTGGTGCTTGGAGCTTGCACCGGCACGTGGTGAGCCCTCTTTGACACACGCCGGTGTAGGCAGGTGAGCGGAGCCTCGTTGGTGCGCTGGGGCAGGCATGACGGGTCGGGGGACCAGCGGCCCGGGGTGCAGCAGGCGCACAGGGACGAAGGCCCGGCCGCGCTCGGCGCAGGACTCGTGGCGGGCTGAGAGGCGCCGCACTGGCAGTCGCGTTGTCCATTCCGAATGAGAACCACGCCCAGTGCGACGGGCTTTTTGTTCACACCCCTACGCAGGCCTGGCGTACGCAGGTCCAACCCACTACGCACGTGCATGCAGGGGGGGATGTAACGTGCGACATTTCCTCGTTCTGCCCCACAGCCTGTGGGGACATGGTAGCGTCCACTGGCCACTACACTCCATGCACCAGCAGTTGATCTCCACATGGCCATTTCCGTGGTTTGCACTCTGTGGTCTGTCCGGCACCTCCACGCCACACCTGACATTGGGTAGGTTCACATTCCTTGGTCACTTGCCGCTCTCGCACATGCCTGCTCCATGCCTCTCCTCACATCCTGCTATTGTGTGTCTGCGGTGCCATGCCGTGGCTGGGTTGTGAGCATGGCAAGGCCAGATTCCCAATGGAGTCGTGTTGTCGTGTCTGGTCGGTTGGCATGTTGTGTGTCATGTTGAATGTAGTTGTGCTGCGTGCCCATTGCCAGTGTCGTGGAGTTGCATGACTGTGGGCTGGAGGTGTGTGGTGTGTTCATTTTGGACTTACCAACGGGCACTGCATTTCCATGGGTGCCATCCTGGGAGCGCTGGGTGATGATGGACTGTCGGGAGATGTGAGAATCATGCACTCTGCCTGGGGAGTTGGCCTCGACATTGTTGAGGAGTCCCGGGCGGTCCACTGTTGCCTGCACATTCATGATATGCGTGTGCTTTCTGTTGTGGTAGTTGTGTGCAGTATCGGCAGGGGGCACGAGGGGTACATGTGTGCAGTTGATTGGCCCTGACACGTGAGGGAATCCAGCTATGGCGTAGGGGAATTGCTTGGTCTCCAGCAGCTCCTGCGCAGTGTGGGTGAAGTGGAGGTGCTGGGGTACCAGGCTGTTGTTGGCATCCAGGACAGGTGTGATGACCTTGGATGGGGCTGGCTGTGTGACTCCTCCGACTCTGGCAGTTGTGGGTTGGATGGTACCAGAGGCCGACATGTGCTGCGCAGCCGGCAGCTTTGTCTGCGGAGGGATGTTGGTTGTCCGCTGGGTTGGTACCATCAGCAGGTGGGGGATGTGGGTCAGGATGCAGGGGATGGTTGTCCTTTTGGGCCTGTAGTGGGCAATGTCCTCCTCTGGCGTTGGGTCTGGGCAGCAGGTGTGTTTCAGGTGGGTCCGCTGTCTTTGTGTACGCTGCCTCTGTGGTGTTCCCGGGGGGCGGGACGGGTCCTGGGGGTGGTGGCGGGCCTGGGGTGGGTGGGGGTGGGTGTTGTGGCCCTCATGGGTATCGGAGCTGCATGATCATTGGCTCCATGGCATCTGTGGGTCTTCAGATGTGGCTCTTGGCTGGGCTCCCTTTCATGCTGCAGGTAGTCGTCCTGCTTAACACCAGCAAAGGCAGGTGTTAAATCCCTGGTGCTACCACGGCTTATCGCCTGTTTTTGGTTCGCATCGCAGATCTGGCAGTTCGTTGTGAAAGTGGTGTTGTGGTTTTTTCGTGTGTTTTTGCACGGGAACGCCTACTCTGCATCTCATTATGGTTAGTTGGTGGTGTCCACCGTGGAGATAAATTTTGGGGCAGTTATCTCGGGAATACTGGCGATGTCTGCAGTTTGCTCCAGCTTGTGAATGGGGTGTTAAATCTATCTCCACTTTTGATGAGTTGAGGTGGAGATAAATCGGAGATAGGTCCTTGTGAATATCCCCCTTAGAGTTTAGTGGATCGGTGCTCCATCACAAAAGTGACAAATATCCAATCTGCATTATTACAAGTGCATTGGAATATAAAGCACTTGTACTATTTCAGATTGGATATTCGTTATGTTTGTGACAGTTTCCAACCACCAAATCTAAATAAGGTACCTAATTCCTTGATTTGTTTCTGCTGACACATAATAGGTAAAGTTCAACAACTTTCTTTCTCAACATACAGTAGTTTGATTTGAAGCATTTACAGCTTCTACAACCGTGCCTCTGCTACAGAATGATTACGTGAGGCCATGCACTTCCTTAATGAGAAGTACATTTCCAATGATAATGGTGACCAAGAATCTTAGAATAAAGGGTCTCATTTAGAGATTAGTGAATGGGAACTTCATCTCAAATGTTTCAGATATTCCTTCTGCTTTTTTAAAAGTGCAGTAGGACATCATACACTTGTAATAGGGCTGAAGGAATAGCCATCACAAAGAGACCTACCTGCCAAACTCTAAATCAGGCCCAAAGTCTCGAGCTGACTCTCTGTTTTTTGAAAAAGCATTAAGCAAAACTTCATATGTATTACTATAACTATAGGATGATTTTATTTATCCATTTCTTACAAATAATTAGATTGTTGGCCATTGAATTTGTTATCATATTAAAACGGTGGCAAAATTAGTTAAAACATGTGTAGCAGAATCCATTCACAACTTAAATATTTCACCAAGGGTACATGTGTTTAATTTTTCTGATGTATACTCACTTGTTCTCGCTTTCTCACTTGCTCACTGGAGCACTGTACTGTTAGTGTGCCACTAAGCTATGTTTTCAGTTGTTTAGAAATGAAAAACATGAATATATTAACATTTCAAGCCATTCTTGCCTTTTTTGACAAATCTTACTATTTCTATAGTATATAATATTTCAACCTCTTATTGAAAACAGTTTACTACATCTCCTAAGTTTATTGCCAAGGACCAATTTGCAATATGGCTGTAGCAGTGATAATGTGGTCCAGCACCAGCACTGTAAATAAAGGAGAACAACACTATAATTGGCAGGAGCAACATCCCAGCTTATCCACATGGGCTCGCCCTTTTCTTTATTAACCCTCTGGCACTCCACCCTGCATCAGGGTCCTTGCATGCATGTCTACGTGACTGTGTGTGTCACATGACACAACATTACTTTCAAAATTCATTTAGACACAAACCAGTGAACTTCAAACAGGGAACTTCCAGCCGAAAGCTTAACTTGACTTAGGACCATAAAGATAACATTTAGCTTGCATGTTCTTGGAACTTCTGTGGCGTTCCAGAAGTGTAGTTTGAGGTGGTACGAGAAAAACCTGGTGCAATAGGAGTGTCTAAAACTGCTCCCCAACTCAGAAGCTATGGTGGTCATGTCTGGTTCATCCTGGACCTGTCCTCTGCTTGGGGTAGCCTCCAGTGGTAATGGGCCGAGTTAGAGCATCCTTGTTTATATCTTAGAGACAGCTTATATTTTTGCAGTTGGAAAACCCACTTCTCTATTCTGGGTGGCCGTTGCAGTGTGGTCCTTATGAACTGGGTTATCAGGGCTTTATGGTCTGTTGCGACCATGAATGCTTGGCCATAAAGGTGAAAGTTGGAACAGCCCCACTTGATGTCAAGCACTTCATTTTCATTGTGAGCACTTCTCTTCTATGTGGTAGTAAGTTCTCTGCTTGCTAAATCGATAAGCTTCTACTCTTGCGCTCTGTTGGTTGCATTGGGATTGCCCCAAACCCAATCAGGCTAGTTTATACAATAAACTCTGATTCTCATGAAGCATTAAAATTGGTTATATTTGTATCTTTCAGTAGATATTCCTTGAATCTTCAGAATGCCTAGTCTTCCCACTTGCACCAGGCCCACAGGTATGACTGCTTGTTGAGGTCATGGATGCAGCTGGTTACAGTGGAGAGGCTGGGTACAAATCTCCCACAACAGGTAACAAGTCCCAGGAAACTACTCACCTCCGATGGCGAATGGGGGATTTCGGTGTTTTGAGATCAGACACTTTGGCTTGGTTCACCCTGATGCTCTGCCTAATAAGATGTATCCATAAATTTCAACTTCCTCTCTAAGCAATTGGCATTTGATTCTGTTTTATATTAGCCCCATGTCGCTAATTCTTTGAAGCATTACAGCCAGCCTCTACTGGTGTTCTGTGAGCATTGGGGCAAACATGAAGTCCCTTCGAGACTCTGAGAGAACTTTCCTTATTGGATTCTGAAGGACGTCTGCCACGATAAGATTCCAAACTTTAGGTGGCAGTATCAAAGGAGGCTGACACATTTAGAGAATGTAGTGGTATAGCAGCACCCCACGATGAGTTCTAGTTGGTGTTACCCTTTATTCAGGCCCACTTTTGAGAACCAGCAGGCTGTGTGGATGGTTCCTAAATTAGGTCTTCGACCTTCAGAGTAATGTGTTGTTTCCTCCTAATCGCTTTGTTGGGCAACCTCATGTCGATGCATATCCAAATGCTTCTTGGTTGCCTGAGTTTTTTGGCAACTACCATTGGGGAGATCCAGGGGGTAGGACCTGAAACCTTTTCAATTACCCCCAGTTCCTCCAACTTCTGCCTCGACTTCTGGGTGAAGATTGAAGGGTAAATAACAATGCCAGAGGGCAATAGGTCTGACTGTAGTTTCTGGGACAGTGTCCACACTCCTGATGTGAATCGCAGACACACATTGTACTAGTTTGAGTTCCTCAGCCGTGGCACTCCTATGCAGTGTTTCGATCCAACTAGTTGCTATGAAGAACTGGACTGACCAGGTAATATTAGCATGGGACACAGTGCACTGGAATGTGACTTGTGGTGGAATGGGTGTGGTCCCTCAGTAGGCAAAAATGTCACTTTGTTGTTGGGGATTGTTGGTGGCAGCCACAGCTTGTCAAATTGTGCTTTGCTCATGACGTTCATGGAAGACCCAGTTTCGATGAGGGAAGTGATTGGTGTGCCTGCTACATGAGTGCAGCATGTTGGGTGCATTCTCCCATAGCATTTCTGGGTACTGATTATGCAGGATATAAAGAAAACGTCATTGTCACTTCTCAAGCCTTGGGCCTCAGTGTCGGCAGGGATGTCCAAGTCAGATATGGGTGCACTAGGCATCGAAAAGAAAGCAAACGTAAACTGGCACCCAATGGTGACTTTTCCACATCAATGGGTTGGGATGCCCACCTCTGCAGATCCTGCCAAAATGGCCTTTGACAGTTCGAGTTCATCAGCATGCTCCACTCTGCATTGGTACTGCCCGAGACCATAGGTTATGTTATGTTCCCCCACTATAACAGCATGCTCACCATGCATGCTTTGAATCTCTATTAGTGTTCTACACCGCACTGACACAGCTAGTCCTAGCTGCCCAGCACCTTCCATCCCTCATTCAAATCCATTTTCTGTGTACAGGATGTTCCACTACTTTTTGTGCTGATGAGACCCTGACATCTATCTGGGGGTTGAAACGGCATCGGCAAACTATACAGACAAAGTTGTTGAATCTTTGTATACCATTGAGATTACTAATCATTTTGAGAAGTTGTCTGTTGCGTAAACAACAACCACCTTCTTTCTGTGTATATTTTTGTGTTTGTAAATTTTTGTTGTTGTGTTTCTTAGTACTTGGGACATATGACATGCAGTTATACGTACCCTAGAACTACCAATGACGGTAATTGCAGTCCTAGGTTAATTATGATTTGCACGTGAAATAATATTAAGAATCACTGAAATTTTGTTGTGTCTTCCATGATTATTAGTATTTATTGTGTGTGGATTACTATATGTATGCAGTCTGTCATGGACTTTGTCATTTTGTTTGGTGTCTTTACACAAACTCCTTGTTGACCCTTTTCTCGCACATCCTATATTTTCTTTATGCATATGATATTGTATGGTTGCCTATGAGAACCACTGTAGCACTTTATAATTATAATCCCAGGTTCCAAGGGGTTGGAGGGTTGCTATTGTAGCTACAATACCTGTAGTTGTCATCATGAAGTCGCCCATGCTCGTTGTAGTTGGATACTTTTAAGCATGCTCCTCGTCGACAACGTAGCAAAGCTCATGTGGTCCGCGCCAGTTCTATAAATAAAGAAGATCGACACTAGAATTACTGGGAGAAGCATCCAAGCTTATCCGTACGCTGACTTTTCCTTCTCTTTATTAACCCTCTAACGCCGGGCCCAAATCAGGGTCCTTCTCAGTAGCGGCTGGTGTGCCAGAGGGGGGGGAGGGGGTTGGACAACGGATAAAGAAAACACTAAAATAAAAAGTAAAATAAAGAATTTACCTGCCGCATCACCGTCTGCCGAAACTCCGCTCTTCTGCTTCTTCCTCACTGCAGCACAGGCTCCCAGCCTCCCCTGCGTCCAATCCTGATGCTGCTCTCATGCATGAGAGCAGCGTCAGGATTGTCCTGAGTGCTCTCGATTTGTACTCCCAGGGAGACTGGGAACCTGTGCCTGCTGTCTTCAACCCAACAACGCAGCTCGGGTTGGAGACAGCTTAGTACGTGTGTGGGTTTGGCCATCCTGAGACAGCCGGCCAAACTCACATGCACACTGAAGGCCATGCCTACCACTCCCCCTTGTGACTTGTCCCACGATGGCCCCGCCCCCAAGACTCATTCAATGGAAGAAAAATAAAACGATAGCACATTTTATTATCGTTTTATTTCTACAAAATTTGACGCTGGCAGGGGGAGGGGGCGACGCTCCTCGCATGCTTGTTTGTATGGTTGCATGTGTCACATGACACTACAATGACCTCCTGCAAAGTATTTACATCCCTCGAGGAATGTCCTAGGGTGTCTGCATAGTTAATATAACAGAAAGGGCTGAAGCATCTCTTCATTAATGTGAAAGATAAACGTGCTGCAAAAGTTGTTTAAAACATAAACGCGCACTATATATAATGAGGCTCCGATTAACTAATTGAGGATTTCCAACTTCACTACACCATGTGACACACTACGAGAAGCACACACCATCCTTCTCTCTTTTCTAATATGCCACATCATCAGAGGTTAAAAGTAAGCAGTTCAAGAAGAGCAAGTCGTACACTTAAAATACTGTTCGAAAGTGTTCAGCTTTCAAACACCTAGAAGGGATGAACTATGTAATGTTTTACTCCATAAGCATCGCCATCCTTTACCTTTTTTCCGTCTGTACTTCCTAGTATGTTGCTAGACAGTGAGAAGGTATCAGTAATATTTGGCCTATTTTGACGAGAAAGGAAGAGTTTCTGTGTGAGCTCTCAGAAGTTGAAACATGCCTGCTGGATTTCAGTTTTAATACCCATGAAACCACCAAGAACTCCTAATTAACTCCTAAAGAAACTAGCTAACCCTTTTCAACTGGGAACGAAAAAACGCTCGAAACAATGGCAGGTTGCCTTCAGCAGATCCACATGAAAGAAGATGGAACGCTACTGTATATTTTATGTCTTGGGTTGCTGCTAGGTAGTAGACTAGAACAGCAATCATAAATCAAATGGATCTTCTGAAACACCTCATCGTTGCCCCATTTTAGCTATTTTGTCGGGTGACGTATTTCAGAAAGGCAAAGCAATTTTTTACATTTCTTTAAATGAGCCTTTTCAAACAGTGTCCAATGTAATGCATACAAATATATAATTGTAAAAAGGAAAATATTGTAATCGAAAATGTGGCACACACAAATCAAAATTAGTCGTGCACATTTTATTTGCAGTTTGGATATCAGTAATTATCACCTGCAAAGTTGCACATTTGCAATTGAACATATAAAATAATTCTCCACCACGTTTACCTGTCAATCTTTGATGAGTCTGAGGTTCTGGGAATCAATTGCACTGCACTACTGCCTCAGTAAACGTGTTTGCATTGTAATGTTTTATGTAGGACTAAAAGGAGAATCAAATGTAAGCTTCACCGTACAATGTCATTTAAATGGGCCTCTGCGTTGAGGTCGTCTATGCCTACTGAACCAATTCGTCTTAGGTTGTTTCTTGCACTTGCAGCGGTTTTGGTTGCGCAAACTTTCCTACAAATATCAAATTGGCATGACTGCGGCAGAGGTACTATTAAAATAGTTGCCATACTATATGTCTTTGAACCCTACTATGGTAAAGGGTGATATGTGGCTGGATAGACTGAGTGTGAGAGGGTCTCACGGTGGGAATAACGTACATGCCTCAATATAAAAATGTAGTTAAATTGAAAACGACATATTTTTACTTAACGAACATGAACTAAATGATGGAGAAAAAGTCCGAGGATTACATGAAGTAATTTCCTTATTATTATGAAGAATATTTAACTGACCCTAAAAGGCTTTATATGTTGGTAATCTTGGACTATGACCTTTCTTAGATGTTAGTGGAAATTGATGATCGCCATTGAAGCTCCAAAGAAATGTAAACTTTTTACTAGTCAGGCAGATAAAGAAATATACTATCCATTACTTGAAGATGTAAATTATGAAAAAAGGATGCCTCTTTATTTTTGAAGAAAGATTTTAACAAATGAAGTAATTCTATATATTTCATAAAATGATTGTTTGATTTTTTTAGAACAGAAATAATCTTCATTTGTGAAATAGATTGGATACCTGTTACATCTGTCAGCCTAAGGGTGGCCTTCTCCAAAAAATGTTGGCCTTTTGCCCTCCTATTTTGCTAAGTTAGCATTTGTTGGCCTCAGGACTCTGCACACTTTACCACTGCCTACCGGAGCTAAAATGCATGTGCTAATTCCCTAAAAAATGGTAACATTAGCTTACACCTGACTGGCATATTTAATTTACTTATAAGTCCGCAGTAACATTGTATAACATATACCCAAGGCTGGTAAATTAAATGCTACTAGTGGGCCTGCAGTACTCATTGTGCCACCCACTTAAGTAGACCTTAAATCATGTGCCAGGTCTGCCATTGCACCTTGTATGCAGTTTTAAAACTGGCAATTCAACTTGGCAACATAACCCCTTTGTCAAGCCTAAAAATCCCTTTTAATTCATATAAGTCACCCCTAGGGTAGGCCCTTAACATCCCATAGGGCAGGGTGCAGTGTATTTAAAAGTTGGACATGTACTTTTAAGTTTTACATGTCCTAGTAGTGAAAAACTTACAAATTCACTGTTCACTACTGTGAAGCATGCCTCTCCCATAGAGTAACATTGGGTTACCTTATTACATTTAATAGATGATAACTTTTGCTTGGGAGCAGGTAAAAATATCATGTTTGGTGTATAAGAAATTTTAATTTAAAATTATCTTTAATGGAAAATTTGAATTTGATGTCACATTTCTTAAAATGCCACTTTTAGAAGTTTTGCATTTTCTTGTCATAACCATTTGGTACCAGCAGCCTGTATCCTGGGTCGCATGACTAGGTGTAGTTGACAGTTGGCCTTTGTGTATTCCTCTCAGACAGCCACACAATAGAGAGCCGGGCTGTTTGCAGGATAGGCCATCCAAGGCAGGATTGGGGCATAGCTCTACTCAGCCTCACTTGCAATTCAGAAGACCCTGGTGCAGCACACACACAAACAAGTTCACACTAGCCTATCATGCCTGCAGACAGACTGGGCCCAAGGCAGGGAGGCTGGATATTCCAAACACGTCTGTAGGGGAAAACTCTAGAAGTTTCATCCACTTCAATGTGGGCACCAGTGATAAAAGGGGACTCTGAGACCCACTCTACAGTTCACTTCTGGACCTGGGGAAGGGCTCTCAGAAGACTGCCCTGCTGCCTGTGGCCTGCTGTGTACTTCAGAGGACTGCCCTGATGCTCAAGGATGATCGTCGATCTGCCTGATTTTATGGCAGCTCCCACTATGTTCTTCTCTGTAGTAGCAAATCCTGTTCAGCAGCTCCTCACAGAATGGTATTCGGTCTTGTGGAGCCCTCGTTGGCTACAGCCTGCAGTTTCGTCCCAGTGGAGATTTAGGACTTCCAAAAAGGAGACTAAGGGACTTATTACGAGTACACTCATGGTGACCGTCCGACGGCTGCAACCTAGGTGGTCCAACCACCATATTAAAAGTGTGGCAGTTGGCCCGCCACTAGCCTGCAACAACACCGCTGACACCGGCAGGATCTTGGATTGCCATGGTGCTGCGGAGGAGAAGGCAGCTGGGAATGGGGAACCCCGCCATGAAAAGGATTGTGGAAAGAGAAGAAAGGGGCCTCAGTCAGGGCCCCCGGTTGATTTTGCAATAGGGGGATAGTGAATGTGCCCTCTTCTCCATGCACCTTTGTGTGTGTACTGTGTGCCATGCACGGATGCTGCATGGAACACTGTGCACGAATGTGCAGAAGGCTCTGCACAGCGGCAGCATTTGCTGCAGCCCATCTTAATGGCCAAGCCATGCCGCTGCCATGGTACCACCGACCATGGACTGCCAGCCCAGGGGGCCACTCATAATGCGTTGGTCTGAACACCGCAGGCATTGCGGTTTTCTCCCGACTACGGCATCAGCAGTCTGGCGTACAGACCGCTGATGTTGTAATCAGGCCCTAAGCCCAAATGTAGAAATCTTCACTACAACTTTGTCCAGCGGCTCCCAGACAACAACACCTCCTCCTCGGACACTGCTGCTTCTCAGACATTTTTCCTCCAATATTTGTCTAAGTCCGAAGGTAAGAGGAAACCGGGCCCAATCCACTTCATTTACCAAAACCGCGCTCCATCGCAGTCGGCCATAACTTTCAACTTTGCCATGGTCTTGTGCGACTAGGTTTGAAATATTTGTATTATTTTCAATATTGAACTTAAAACATAAGCTTCAAGTGCACAGAAAAAAGGATGTCAAGCCAATACATAAAATAAATAGGTAATAAATAACAGTTTAAAATTAGTTTTCAAATAAAACATATAATATGTAACCAATTTTGATTTAAAATGTTATCTTTAAAAATTGACAAGTATGTAGATTCAGATAATAAATAGTTTAAAAAGCTGGCACATACAATAAATACAATCAGAGTGTAAAACATATTGCAACATCCCTTTAAACCATCCCAGCTTCCAACTAGCAGTCAATAACAACTAAACGCCCCTACCTACAGTTATCCCCTGTCAAGCTGCAGAATATAGAGCGCCCTAATGGCCTGTATCTCAAAGTTCTCAACAGTAGCTAAATCCTCCTGAGATATCAGAGATCTATTCGGTGAGATTACATCAGTGTATAGGCTCAACAAACAGTCCACACGGTGTTCCATGCTCATGCAATTTTAATCTTTCCCCACACGTTCTTCAATTCCCGACACAATACAGCACTCTCTAGTCCTGCCCATTTAACCAGTTCTTTTCTCCATCTAATTATTTAAGGGCCACAAGCAGCCTTCCAGTGCATTGTCAATTCATGTTTAGCCAGAATCACTGTCAGATTAGTAAATCTAATAGTGAATTTCTTCTGTTTAGGATGAAGATATCATCCAAGAAGACAGGTTAAGGGAATACAAATGATCGCACGTAAAGTTATGTCATTTACACAACCCACAACTGCTTCCTAGAACCCAGCTAATCTCGGGCAGGACTAAATCATATGGCATAATTCTGCCCCCAACTCCCCAAATCTCAGACATTTCACAGCAGCAGTCACATAAAACCGGTTGATCTTGCCAGGTGTAAGGTATGCTCTTCAGTAAAATGTAAAAATTAATTTAAAGCTGCCATTTCGCGAACTATCAGGTAGATGTGCTAGGATCCTCTCCCAGTCAATATCTGTAATCTGGAGTTCTAGGCCCTTCTCCCACTTTGCTTTAAGTTCAGCAAGGGGAGTAAGGACATCAGCAAGTATAGCACGATGTAGGCAGGAAGCCATTTTTACACGGCTTGTCGTAGTACAGAGTAGTTGATACGTTTTATGTGTTGCAGGTTCCGTCCCTCCATTCGACCAATGACTTACAATTGTGATGACCACAGCCCTATGCAACAAAAATTGGCCAACAGGAACATAAAATTCCTCTGCAAATTCTTCAAATAAGGGTAACGCTCCATCCGGGTATAAATCACCTACACGAGTAACCCCATAATCAGCCCACCTCTCAATTCCTCCCAGCACACCCATGCAAGATACTGACTTCATCCATCTAAGTGGGAAATCAGGTGAATAGGGCACTGGGACACGGGTCAGTTGTAAGCAACAACACCAGCACTGCTGTTTTACAAGGAGATCCTGAGAAGCCACTGGAACCTAGGAACCAAGAGGGCTTCCAATAAGTCTCGCAAAACAGGCGGCGAGACAGTTATACCCTCACCATGGTTCACTCGACTGCAAACCCACTGATTTAACCACTGCAACTGAGTCACTGTATAATAGGGCTCAAGATAAGGTACAGCTAGACCACCCTTAGCTATGGGACATTGCAATTTAGTCAGGGTTACACAGTACCTACCTGTCCCCCATATTAGCTCCAACAATAATATTTCCATATCCTGTAACAGCCAGCGAGGTACCAACAGTGGCAGAGTTGAAAAGAAATAAAATAATCTTGACAACATCACCATTTTAGCCACCGCTAATCTTCCAGCCACAGATAAAGGTAATGTAGTCCAAAACTTTATACTATTTTGTAGGGCTCCTATAGTTGCTCCCACATTACCCTCCAGTAGGTCTTGTTGATTATGATATATTTGAACTCCTTAATATTTAATGCAAGTAGGACTCCAGGTAAGTCCATGCAGGGTCTGTGGAGGTATAGCATTACCACTGAGTGGAAACACCTGGGATTTTTCCAATTAATATGCAGGCCAGAAACATCCCCAAAGTGCTTTAATTAATTTATAGCACCTGGCAAGTCCACTCCAACAACACTCAGGAAGACTAGCATGTCATCAGCATATAACGCCGTATAATGGGATAGCCATCTTACCTCTAACCCACGATAAAACTCTCTAGTACAAGCGTAATGGCAAATAATAGAGGAGAAATTGGGCACCCCTGCCTAGTTCCATGCTCCACATTATAAGGTTCAGATATAGTTCTGCCAGAGCGAACCTGTGCAGTGGGACCCGTGTAAAGGAGCTTAATCCAACGAATAAACCCAGGACCCAAGCCCATTCTAGCCATTACATGATATAAGAAGTCCCAACTTGGACTATCAAAACCTTTTCAATATCTATTGCCATGACAGCTGCCAACTGTTTATCCAAGAACTCTTAATTTAAAAGAGAGACAAGTCTCCTGATATTTAGTGTTGTATTACACCCAGGAGTGAAACCCACTTGACCTATGTTGATCAAAGAGGGCATATGAGGTTGAAGGCGAGTCACTAGGATTCGACTTAGAATTTTTAGTCCACATTGACCATGGATAATGACCTATAGGCTCTAACATCTGTGGAAGGGCAACCAGTTTTCAAGAGTGGGATGACCAGAGCCTCGCATGTAGATACCAGCAGGTGACCTGATTCCCAAGCAGCAGAGTAAAGTTGTACAAGGTTAGAAACCAACCCATCCCTGTAGGCTTCAAAAACTCCACAAGTAGGCCATCAGCTCCAGGAACCTTCCCTGTGCCTTACTTTTAATTGCTGCTCTTACCTCCTGCACAGTAATATCACCCCCAACGCATCCGCATCCTCGCATGAAAGTATCTGCAGTTGGCCAATGGTCAGAAATTCTTGAATGGCATGAGAGGGTATTTTAGGAGTTGCTGCAAATCTTGTGTTTATGGCAGCTTGGCTATATAGAGGTTCGCCTGCATCTGAATCTAGTTCTAAAACCAAGGTGTCCCTGATATTTGGTTCAATGAGCCACACCAAAAGGGAACCTGTTTTATCATGCTCAATATGCATTCTAATCTGATATTCCCTATTGTTAGAAATGGGGGCCTCTCGTTGGCAATGGTTTGCACCTTTGTCCAAGTAGGGGCCCTTCTTCCTAGTCAGGGTAAGGGGGATACACTTCTCAAATAATCCCTGCTCACCCCCTTGGTAGCACTGCATGAGCAGACAGGCTTATCTCAGAGTCAGTGTGTAAAGCATTGGTGCGTGCACATATGCAGTAATACAGTGAAAGCACTACAAATGGACACCACACCAGTTTCGAAAAATACGTAACCTTTATCTAAACCAAACAAGACCAAAAACGACAAAAATCTACAATACAATAATCAAAACGTAATCCTTAGAAGGCAAAAATAGTTCAGTCCATAGCAAGCTATAGATGAGACACTTTCAACGCAAAGTATCTTGGATGCATCAAAATCATAAACAAAAACAGCAGCAGGGAAGGTGATGCCTCAGTTTCTTACACCCAGGGAAGGTGATGTGTTGGTTCCTTAATCCAGGGAGGTGAGGCTTCGGTCCCTAATGTCACGCAGGGGAGGTGATGCTTCTGTTCCTTACTGAAGGGGAGATGATGCGTCGGTTTCTTACTGTACGGGGAGATGATGCATCAGTTTCTTACTGCAGCCCCAGCATCCTTGTAGACTTGGCATCCCGGTGCGATGCGTGAGGATCGGGATGCTGCGGTTCTCGATGCGGTGGCAATGGTGCTTCTTTGGTCTCCCCCGCCGCGGTCCCACGATGCGTCGGTTCTTGCAGCCGTACAGCAGGGCCTGCGACAGAATCGGTGCGGTGATCACGGACTTCGGAGATCGGTGCATGGGATTCGGCATGCAGCAATTTCTTCAGCCGCGGGCAGGTGCTGCTTTGGTTTTTCAGCGGCACAGCGGCGATGCATCGGAAACTGGTGCAAATGCGTCGTGCTTCTCTTAGTTGCATCTCTTTTCCAGCTCCCAACAGCAGGAACAACCTCCAGAGGCCCAATACAGCAACAGGCGCCTCTTGGCAGGTCAGAACTCCCAGCAAATATGTTCAGGGGAGCTGGTGGTGAAGTCTCTGTGGCCCTGAGACTTCAGAACAGGAGGCAAGCTCTACTTCAAGCCCTTGGAAATCTTCTTCAAGCAGGATATACAGCACACAGCACAGAGCAAAGTCTTTGTCCTCTCCTTGTCAGAAACAGTCACTGCAGGCCTACCCCAAACAGCACACAGCAAAGGGGCAGTACTTCTCCTTCAGCTTTCCCAACTTTTCTCCTTGGCAGAGGTTCCTCTTGAGTCCAGAAGTAATCTTAAATTCTGGGCCCCAATATTTATATTCCATTTCTCTTTGTTCTCTTGTTGCAGAGAGACTCTGTGCTCCTGTCAAAACCAGTTCTGTCCTCTCTGGTTCAACTTCCCGGCAGGAGGTGGAGACAGCATTGTGTAAGGCAGATCAGGCCCATTCAGGTGAAAGAAATCTCCTCCCCCTACTGTAAATGCAGACCAAGTCTATTCAGCTCAGCCCTGACTCATCCAGGAAAGGCAGGACACAACTCAACCCCCAGTGGCTGTCTACAGTGAATGCACATCCCCAGCCCCTGTCACTCCAAAGCCAGACAGTCAATCCACAAACCAGCAGAGGCACACAGGATGGCTAAGCAAGAAAATATCTACTTTCTAAAAGTGGTATTTTGAAACACACAATATAAAAATCATCTTTCCTAAAAGATGCATTTTTATATTCTGAAGTTCAGGCATACTAAACTTAATCTTTCTATCTTGTCCCAATGGAAAGTTATACTTATAAGATGTTAAAAAATAAACTCCCATTCTATCCTATGGGACAGATAGCCTCTCAATAGTGAAAAATGAAATTCACTGTAGTTCACTAGCAGGACATGTTATACACATCAGGATATGTCCTACCTTTCACATACACTGCACCCTGCCCACAGAGGTACCATGGGCCTACCTTAGCGGTGACTCACATGTAAAAAGGGAAGGTTAGGGCTTGGCAAGTGGGTGCGCTTGCCAGGTCGACATGGCAGTAGAGACTGCGCGCAGACACTGCAGTTTCAGGTCTGAGATACATTTACAGGCTACTCATGTGGGTGGCACAATCTGTGCCGCAGGCCTACTAGTAGCATTTGATTTCATTACAAGACCGGAGGCTACCATTATGCATATTTCTTTTAATGCCACTCCAAGCAGCCGCATGCATCATAAAGTAAAAGTTCCAGAACAGAACGTTAAGAACATACAATAGGCATGAGCCCATAACAATCTGCCTCTTTTAAATGCGGCTCCGAGCAGATAAGTTAAAGCCTTTATTACTTCTACCTTAACTGGCTCTTTCTATTCCTTAACTCTATTTTGCGAATATTTATCAACTTTCCTGGGACTAACCCCACTCCCCTAACCACTGCTTCATTACCGATCTCCAATTTACGGAGATCTTTCACCCCTCTTTCTTCTCTTCCTTCTCCCCTATCACCGGAGCTTAATCCTCCTTTCTTTCCCCCATTTCACCCCCCTCCTTGGACATTTTCTCCTATCCTTCACTCGTTTTTTATCTATGCCTGATGGTTGATTGCCAAGTTTACAGTTATTTGTTAAAATGGTGCGAGATCTTACCAGATCAAAGCACCCTGTCAGAGAGAGGCACTCGCTCTAACCTCCGGTACCTCTCTCCCTCTCGATGCGACGCGCGGGGCTCCGGCTCCATTTCCACTGCGGAGGCCATTAGAGGAAAGCTCCTTGGCAACCGGAGCGTCACGTCCTTCCGTGTAACTCTTCTCCTCGCATTATGCCTTCAGCTGATCGTCTAATACGATCGCGCTCGGAGTCATTGCGTTGCCATGAAAACTGACAGCAGCTGATCGCTCGAGCTACTGAGCGTCAGTTACTCGATTTCCTTTTCGATCAGCTGCTGCCAACTTCACTTCTACATGCAAGTTATATTTTCTTGCATAAAAAAAAAGGAGGTATAAATCATATGCTTAAGGAGGAAGCTTTAACTAAGAGATAACTTTGGATAGTTACCCCAGTTAAACAAGGGTTTAACTACTCCCCTCTATGGCCCATTTCTGACCCTTTTTAATTGACCTACCTACTCAGATAAAGGTCCTATATCGTTTTGAGTGGCTTGCCCACAGTGTTAACTCCCCAAGGGTACAAAACCTTTCTGTTTCTAAGCCATCTTACTAACTAATCAGCGCTATGTCTGATATCGATTCTGATGACGCAATTGCCCCCATTCCTAGTATGAATAATGAAGCCTTTAAAAAAATTATTCACAAGGAGATGAGATCCTGCATGCTAGAGACTTTAAGTCAAGTGATGGCTTCAAAGAGGTCCCTCCCTACTGAGGAGGACGACACTACAGGTAACCATGATTCTTAAACCATTGAAGATCTCACTGAGATCAGGGGGAAAAGACAAAGAAAAACAAAAATATTGAACATCCAACCCCCAAGAGCACTATGGGAGGTCCTAGCACCTCAACTAATTCTGCAGGTCTTAGCACCTCAACTATTAACGGAGGTCCTCGCACCTCAAACTCCTCAGGTGTCCTTAGCGGCACATTCTATACTGGTGTCCTCAGGGGCGCAAAACATCCGGGTGTCCTTAGCGGCACAAAACATCAAAGTGCTCAATATGATTTTGGAGATAACGAAATACAAGCCGATGAAGCTTCTGACATATTTGATGAATATGTTCTAGATTTGGATGAGGACGACCAAGAATTCTATACCCAACCTACTGAGGACGAACTCCCATCCTCATCAAAAGACAATATTGTCAATCCCTTGGGCGAGGAAATGTTCTCTCCATTCAATATTAAACATCCGAGAAGCTCGGAATGGTGGCCACAGGATCATGTGGCCAAATTCATTAAGAAATGGCTCAGAAACCTCCTAGAAAAAGACACTCACAATATAATTAGAGCCAAATGCTCAAGGCCCTCTATACAAGATAAGATCTGCCAAACCCCAAACCTGGACCCGGAATTAATCAAATTCCTTTTAAGCTCGGCAGAGATCCGAGAAAAGGGATGGAAAGATCCCTCAAAGGGTGTCAGGACAGACTTCTAGACGTCCTGGGACCTCTGGCCAGGATCATCGATACGGCCGAAGAAAGTCACATTAATGGCATACCCCTGGATACTGAGCTAATCAGAGGATGGAGCCAAAGAGCGATGATACTTCTGGGCAACGCGAACGCCAACCTCAACGCAGAAAGGAGAAGGGTAGTTCTTACAAAAATAAACCCGAAACTGAGCGACATGGCGGACAGAGAACCCTCTCAGAATCCCAAAGGGTTACTCTTCGGCGAAGACTTAATAAAATCCCTAGGAAAGTACGTCTCGACCTTTACGGCTCTGGATAAGGCTCAGCACAAAATGAGACGCGTATTCAATCCTAACCTTTTTGGTCGGGCCGGAAGAAGGGGCCTTTCTTCCGGCCTCTTCAATCAAAGGCCCTATTCAAGATTCAGAGGCTACGGAAGAGGTTACCAACCCACCAATCCTCCCCAATTCTACCTCCAGAGAGGGAGAGGTGCTCGCAACAGAGGCTTTATATTGTCAGGATTTGCGCTGCACAAGCGCCTACCTAGACGTTTGCACTACAACTCCCAGAAGGCCATGGGAGAGAAGCACGCGTCTACAAGAAGACGCCTCGCGCATACGTCAAGTGTGCGTAATTCTGTTTGTCCTTGTTGAAGTCGGAGAAGCGGCTGGGAGTGAGTCGCGGAGTTCTCGTGTTTTGGCTGTGCAAGTTGGAGTCCTTCTAGAGGTGAGTGAACTGAAGGAACCCCGGGCGGCGGTGAGGAAACCGCAGACGCCTTTTCTTGCAACAAATTCCGGGCGGCAGTGAAGGAACCGCGGACGCCTTTTTCCCTTGAAACAAATACCGGGCGGCAGTGAAGGAACCGCGGACGCCTTTTCTCTATTCTTTGTTGCTTTCTTTTTTGTTAAGGAACAATCCCGGGCGGCGGTATAAATCCGTGGAAGCCCTCACTTTGTACTAGTGTTATTTCACGGCACTCTAGGGACACGGACAGACACCGCAGATGTCTACAAATCACACAGGGGATAATATTTGAGTTACTGAGCAGCGGTGAAGGAACCGTCTACCTCAGCTCGGTGTTCAGGAACAGTGGGAATTCCTAATTTTCTTTTTATTCGAGACTATGATCAATTACTCTGAGAAGTGCCCTTCTGAGAACCGGTGAGCAGGGCGAGATACATAATCAGGAGGTTTTTTTTAACACAAGGCTCATTAGGGGGCGGGAGGAAGAAATAGAGATTGCATGAAGATATTACTTGAAACGTTTGTCTATTATTTTCATAGGAATTGTCCAGAGGAATGCTCGGTGATGTTTGAAGTACATACAAGAGCGAGCTGGTCCATTGGGGGATAAGGTATACAGGTTCTTCTAGTGAGATCATATGAGAGTAGTTTTTTGTAAGCCTGTATTATTGATCAATGTTGTTTTCTTTTCTAGGTTCTCCTCCCTGCTGTTCCCATCCTTTCCTATCCCTCACTTGATCGCCCGGGTACTCCGTAACTTTTAGTTGGAGTTCGGGGAGGTCAAGGGGTGGACCCCTTATTGCATCATCCGGACCCTGAGGAGTACCATATCCTGACATAGATCACGTGGAGTCTCAAGCAACAACAACCCCCAAAGTGAGTACTCTACCTCTTCCTTCTCCTTCTTTCCCCCAAAAGGTTGGAGGCAGACTCAAATTCTTCTATCAGAATTGGAAATTAATTACTCAAGACCCATGGGTACTAAACACTGTCAAGGGCTTCATGATAGACCTTGTGGAAACTCCTACACAAACTTCTTTCCCGAGAGACATCCTGCTCACATTAGACCAACAGAAAATAGTAGAAGAGGAAATATCCTCTATGCTTCAGAAAGGTGCAATAATAGAAGTCCCATTGGAAGCAATGAGATTTATAAGTACTCTCTTTCTCGTCGAGAAAACGGACAAGGGCTGGAGACCCGTTATAAACTTGAGGGAACTAAACAAATATCTAGTTTACAGGCACTTCAAGATGGAAGGCATCCATCTCCTGAGGGATTTGTTACTAGAGGGGACTGGTTAGTCAAACTAGACTTAAAAGATGCGTACTTTACCATCCCAATGGCCAAGATCCACTAACCCTTCCTCCAGTTCATGTGGAAAAACCATCTGTTCCAATTTCAAGCCCTTCCTTTCGGCCTATCTTCTGCCCCATGGTGTTTCACCAAAGTCATGAGAACAATCGCCTCTTTCCTAATAGAAAGAGGTATTCGACTAATCATATACCTAGACGACATCCTTATAATGTCCCAAGACCATTCACAGACAATTCAAGATCTGAAGACCGTAATGAATCTATTAGAAAGCCTGGGGTTCATTATAAACAAGGAAAAATCCATCTTATCCCCCTCCAGAACCCTGGAATTCTTAGGTTTCACCGTAGATACAACAAAATGTCTCCTTTTACTCCCATCAAAGAAAATAACCAAGATCAGGAAAGAAATAAGACATGTCCTGAAACAAGAAAGCCTAACCCTGAGAGAACTAGCCAGACTGCTGGGTATCCTCTCTTCCTCTATCCAAGCCATCTTCCCGGGACCCCTGAATTATTGGGCTCTTCAAAGGGTAAAGCGAGAGCTCTAAGATCTGGTCTTTGGTATGGAGATCGCATTTCCCTAGATCAGGACGCCACATCAGAACTGACCTGGTGGCTAGAGAATTTAGATGCCTGGAATGGCAAAGCAATATTTGGTTCAACACCAGAATTTGTTTTGGAATCAGATGCGAGCCTTCATGGCTGGGGAGCTTGCCTTCTCGATCAGAACACGGGCGGTGTCTGGTCGCAAGAGGAGTCCTCTCATCACATAAACTACCTAGAACTGACAGCTGGTCTTTACGCATTGATGAGCTTCAGACAATCTCTCCAGGGCAGATCAGTCATTCTAAAGATGAACAACATGTCTGCGGTAGCCTATATAAATCGTCTGGGGGTACAAAATCTGCGGACCTCTCGAATTTAGCCAAGAAACTTTGGTTGTTCTGTCTGGAACACAAGATCGCTCTAAGAGCAGAATATCTCCCAGGGAAAACAAACATATCTGCGGATTGGAATTCGAGGTTCCTTTTAGACCACAGCGATTGGAAACTCAATGTTTCCGTGTTCAGGTCTCTCAACAAAATATGGGGACCACTAAAAATAGATCTTTTTGCGAGCAGACTAACCTTCCAATTGGAGAGATACTTCAACTGGATGTCCGACCCGGGTGCTCTTGCAGTTAACGCCTTTCACCAATGCTGGAAAGGAGTCAAAGCATACGCATTTCCTCCCTTTGCCATGATCCAGAGAGTTCTACAGAAAGTGAGACAAGACGAATGCTCCCTTGTTCTAATAACTCCCTTCTGGACATCTCAGGCCTGGTTCCCCACTACTCTGGAACTAACTTGCGACTTCCCCTTTTAATTCCAACCCAAGTGGATCTTCTAACAGACGTAGATGTTATGTTATGTTATGTTATGGGAACTTTTAGAGCGCACGATTACCCGGAGGTGTCCTGGCGCTAGTTACTACTCCTTAGTGCTGAGCCGAAAAGGAGGAAGTCACCCCCTAGTACAGGCAGGGAATTTGAACCTTCTTGCCTGGAGAGTGTCAGGAGATCCAATGAAGTCTCAGGACTTTTGTCGACAGCTGCAACTCTCCTCGGAGAGTCTTGGGCCCCCAACACTCACTACAGGTATAACAACATATGGAGAAGCTGGGTACGTTGGTGCCTGGAGAGGAACCTGTATTCCGTGGAGGCACCTATTGTTGACATTGTAAACTTCCTTGTAGAACAGTTCGAAAGGGGTCTCAGCTATAGAACAATCAATTGTTATAGATCGGCTGTCTCCGCAGGCCATGCCCTCATCAACGGTAAAACGGTAGGTAAGAACGTCATAGTTTGTAGAGTGCTCAAAAGTATTAGACTAAGGAGACCTCCTAAACCCAAATACGAGTCTCTCTGGGACGTTAAGTTAATACTAGATCTTTTCGCAAATTGGACGGATAAAATTCACTTGAATAGGAAAACTCTATCCATCAAGCTCGCAACACTGTTATGTTTAATATCTTGCTGAAGGGTCTCTGATGTCAAAGCTCTTGAAATCACAAATAGATCCTATAACATGTTTGGAGTCAAATTTGAGTTAATTGGAAGAACTAAGACTATGTCTGATTCAATCTTTTATCCACGTTTTGATTTATGCAAAAAAACTTTGTGTGGTAGATTGCATGAGAGAGTACGATTGCAGAATGAATGGTCTTCGTGCTCAGGGCATGAATCAATTACTTGTATCATTTGTTAAACCTCACGGGGCTATAACTTTGGCCTCTATTGCCAGATGGGTTAAAACTGTTATGAATTTAGCAGGTATTGATCTAAGGAAATTCCAAGCTCATTCACTTAGAGGTGGTATGGCCAGTAAATCTTTCTGGTCTGGTGGTAAGCTGGACGATATTCTTAAAGCTGCCGACTGGTCTAATGAGAGCACCCTCGTACAGCATTACTGCAAACCAATCGAACACATGTCTGATGTAGTCTTACAAAGATACCAACATGCATAATGGTAGCCTCCGGTCTTGTAATGAAATTGCGATTCTCCTATTACCATGACTAGAGAATCTGGATTTCATTAAAGACACGGAGGCTAACATTATCCCACCCATCCCTTCCCTTGGAGGGCTGTAGCTTACTTTATATTTATTCTCATGTCCAATACCTTTTAAAGATTTTTTTTTCCGAATAACTTGGAGATTATATAACAACTAGTTGAATTAATAATAACATTTTATTGTTTAATGTTACATTGCTTGTTTTTCTATCCTTTACTTGAGGTACTTATATCTCTCTCTTTTTCATGTAACCTTTCATAATTTCAAGAAGTTTGACCTTTGGATCCTTCCTCGTTCATCATTTTCCTTCGTTTTGCGCTGGGTTTAAAAGAAGTGTTTGGAAGTTCGAAATTTTGGACTTATTTTCTCCTCCACCACATTTAAAAGAGGCAGATTGTTATGGGCTCATGCCTATTGTATGTTCTTAAGGTTCTGTTCTGGAACTTTTACTTTATGATGTATGCGGCTGCTTGGAGTGGCATTAAAAGAAATATGCATAATGTTAGCCTCCGTGTCTTTAATGAAATCCAGATTCTCTAGTCATGGTAATAGGAGAATCGCAATTTACAGGCCCTGGGCAGGTCTGAGATACATTTACAGGCTACTCATGTGGGTGGCACAATCTGTGCCGCAGGCCACTAGTAGCATTTGATTTACAGGCCATGGGCACACATAGTGCATGGCACTAGGCACTTAGTAGTAAATCAAATAAGCCAATCATGGAAACACCAATCCATATTAACAATTTACACAGAGAGCATATGCAATTTAGCACTGGTTAGCAGTGGTAAAGTGACCAGAGTCCTAAAACCAACAAAAACAGGGTCAAAAACAGGAGGCCAAATAACAAAAAGTCTGGGGATAAACCCACGGACAAAGCCAGGTCCAACACCTATAATCAAAATAACGCAGTCTCTCAGTTTGGGCAGCTAGTAACTCCCTAGCCTCTAGCAATGGATACTATAGAGCAGGATTTCCTGGTCTCTGCTGCTCAAGTTTCCGGAGTCATTTTTCTTGAGATTCTATCTCACCTACTAATGTTTTATGCACCCAACCACTTCTGCAATACAGAGCCCTTAACCACAGTTTTAAATGCATCCCACTCCATTAAAGAGAAAAAAGCAGTCCACGCGTTGGCTGCTAAATAAGCAGTTATTGCCTCTCCAATATTGTTTCTAAAGACCTGATCCTCCAGTGCCTCCGCTCGTAAATGCCAAATTGGGACGCAAGAACGCTAGTGTTCCCAATTCAAGAAGACTAATACTGGGTTATGATCTGAAATGGTTCTGCATAAATATTCAATATTGTGAACTGCACCATGTACAGTCGGGACCACAAAAGGTGTCAAGACAAACATGTAGTTCATGTAAGCCAGAGTAAAAAGAGAAGTCACGTTTCACTTGGCAGCTCAGAGGGTGCATATCACTGTATGTTCACTGATTTTTTTAAAGTGTGGGGCCTATTTAAAAACGTTGTTACTTGAATTTGAGACCAATAACTGCTGCTAAGGGGCGGGGAACGTTCCATGTGTTTTTGTGTCGAAACCTTGAGGGACATTGAACTAAACCAGAGAGAGGACCTCTTTACCTTCTACACCATAGAGCTGCAGGAAAGTTGGCGCTCTAGTTTATAGCCAGAAAGCAAAACAAAACAAAAATAAAACACAGTTGATGGACGGAATGCAGAACGAATCAAAACATTCACCCCCAGTCAAGAGATTTGGGTTAAATCCATCATTCTTTTGCTCACCATGCCACCCCAGTTTAGACCTGGCCATCTGCAAATCAGTCTTGACCCTGTGCCTCATGGGAACAGTCCAGCCTGAACTGCCAAGCCAGGTCCTCCCTGGACCGGAAACAAGCATCCGAGGACCGGTTTCGGGGTTTCACCCCTCTTCAGCCTGGATAGCTTGAATCCAGTGGCACAGTGAGCCCGGGACCCACGTCTGGGCATACCCAGCGCACTTAGGGCGAGAAAGCAAAAAAAACACAGTTGATGGATGGAATGCAGAACAAATCAAAACATTCACCCCTAGTCAAGAGATCTGGGTTAAAATCATCATTCTTTTGCTCACCAAAAGAATGATCCTGGGAAATAACCATTGCCCAAGGCCTGTGATTAGCTGGCAGAAGGACATGGGAAACCCTCTCATTCCCAAACCCTCCATAAGGTACCTGGGTATGTGGCTGGATAAAGCACTAACAATAGACAATCAAGCTATCAAACTAGCGGCCACATGCTTTGGCGTTCTTAGTATGATCCAGAAGATCATAGGGCTTATCCCGGAACACCTAAAAAGAATTGTGATTCAATCCCTGGTGGTGTCCCACCTTGATTATGGCAACTCCCACTATCTGGGCTCACCACATTATGTCACAAATAGACTGCAGGTTGCACAAAATGTGGCCGCCAGGTTACTGCTCAAATTCCCAAGACACAAATCAGTAAAAGCGTCCCTGAAACAGCTCCACAGGCTACCCATTGATGCTAGGATCAAGTTTAAATCACTTTGCCTGGCTCAAAAAGCAATGAATGACAGGGGCCCTCTGAAAATCAGAGACCTCATCTCCCCATATATTCTGACAAGATGCCTTAGGTCTGCACAAGATTGTCTTATGAGAACCCCAAGAAATAAGTGATCGAGATAGGGAGGCAGAGCTTTTTCACACCTGGTCCCAAAGCTGTGGAACTTTATGCCCCGGGAGCTGAGACTGCTCGAAGAGGAGCCCAGCTTGAGGAAGAAGCTTAAGGCTTGCCTATTCCCACTGTAATCCCCAACTGTCCACCCTCTCTTACAGCACTCTCATGCACTACTGGGAAGCCCTTTGGCAGCTATGCGCTTTACAAAAACCAAAACATAAATATAAACACAGGGTGCAGTCACCTCCAGGAATCACCAGCCCCACTGCTGCTGAAAATCAGTAAATACACAAGCCACTGGGGATACTGGGGTATCTCCCAGAGACGGGTGTGAACGATCAAATGCAGGATCTGCAACACAGTTAAAATTTCCTCTAACAACATAGTCTGAGTTTGATACGGTCCAATTGCTGTGGACAGCTCTGCAAGAAACTCCCCTAGTTTACATTAGGAGCATAATACTAACAATAGTTAGGACACGACCAGTCAACCTCCCAGAGATGACTACATATGTATCTTCTGGATCTACAAATTCAGTTGTTTTCTGGAATTGTACCCCAGGTCTTACGGTCTCGTGCGACTAGATGCCAACAGTTCGCATTCTGATATTTTAGGCATTATTTTTCATTTAAACATTACAAATTCATATTTTTGTCATTTTGGTGTCAAATAATTGATTAAAATCTACTCTATTTTTCTAAATTAGCATGGGATATTTCTTGTGTTGTGTTTTCACTTTATTACAATTGAAGTTCTTCATAAATACTTTAGACATTGCCTCCCAGTTAAGCCTGGATGCTTTTGTGCCAAGCTACTGGAGGGTCACGCACAGGTTAATTTAGTCACTTTTTGTAGTATGCCCTGACAAGGATCGTGGCTGTTGGTTACGAAGGGCTTATCCTTCCCCCATCAACAATCACATTTCTCACAATTCTCTGATGATTTTCCTTTGCCTTCCATCAGAGTGGATTGTTAACCAGGACATAATCCAGGAACACAACAAATACCAAGCTTACATAGTCATAAGCAATGAGCAAACAATTGCTGTTTGAGGTCACCATGGCACAATATTTTTATAGATTTGTGAACACAAAATATCACTTTAGACGTAATGGGCATGCCATTAAACCATCAACACTACTGAGAAGGTAAAGAAAATATAATCCAATGAAGGCAAGAATGAACATTTATTAAACTAATATTGCATTGAGCATGATCCAAGCGGACCTAGGAAGCTGGCACTACTGTATTGATAAGTTTGTGCATTAGATAGTAGGAGGGTTCTATTGTGAATGAAGGTTCAGCCCCATTGAAAGAGATATGTGAAGCCTTATGACTACTGACACATCTCCACATGTTGCAATATCAGTAAGAAGCTGTGGTCCAATTTAGTGAGATAACTATTTTTTTATTGGTGGTGATTCTGACAGGCTACAGGAAAGTGTGGTTTTGTGTCACCCATTATACTAATCCATTGGAAACAGAAGGTACTGCAGTGGATTTCTCTCTGGATTTAGAGCATCCTCCTGAGGATGGTTTGTTACCAAGAAACTCTGAATCCACTTCATAATGAAACTATTTATAGAATTTATACAAACAACAAAACCAGCAGCACTTGATAGTTCACTTGACTGCAAAAACTAAATTTTGCAGACAATACATTATTGCATTCCAGTTTTATAGCATTTATCAGAAATCTTAACATTAGTGTTTTCCATCTGTGAGGTAGCATAGATAAAAGCTTGATCAGTCTTTCAATAATCATTTCTCAGACAACTCCTTCCTTAACTGCTTTATTTATGTACAGAGCACATATTCAACCTTTGCTTGCTCTCACATATCATTAAACCTTGGTGTCTACTGCACTCCTTCATAGACTTTTCAGCTTGGAGTTCCATCCATTGTGTTTCTCAAAGAAACTGCTTAGACATTCTCAGATTAAGTTGTGGATTCGCATTGTCTAAGGAATATTGGTGGTTGGTTTGGAAGAGCAAATCTAGCCAGTCAATGTGGGATTCATTTGAGAGAGGAGTTTGAACTGGAATGTTAAACTAAATGTTAAGTTTAATTTTAGACCAGAAGTTTGAAAATTATAGACATCAATGTTTTGAACATTCAGGAAATATTGAGGTAGCAGTGAGTTTTACATGAAAACCATTAAGAGGGATACATTGAATAAATGTTGTCAAATGTGTTTAGACTTAGAAACTGCTAAATGATTAAATTAATCTTAGCCTCTGTATTTACAAAAGCTACAAGCAAGTCCAATATTTTATGCCCACTATTCCATTTCAAACAGTTATCAGCCTGGCAATTTGTGCTCCACTGTTCATACTGAAGCAGGATTAAAGAGATTTGTATATGATCACTCCTCATCTGGAGTAGCAAGGTGGGCAAAAAAGCAATAAACGTATGGGGGCCTGCGTATTTACCAAGGGTTGACACTTTGAAAGTATGCAACTCATCACCTTTTATTATTTTAAAGACATTTATACAGTCACACTGCAGAATACAATTTATAGAGTCACAATTTAAGCACAATCTGCAATCAGTGTTATTGCGACCAACAATTTTTTAAAAAAGAACCAACCTATGTACTAATAGGCCAGTTCACAAACTGCAGAGTGGGTGGTACTCTGACCTAGCTCCTCAATATTAATGAGGTAGGTTACAACTTGCTATTCACTCTAATTCATGGTCATCAAACGGATTGTGGACCTGCCAGGATCAGTAGACCACTACACAATGTCTGCGATCGCCTTCCAATAAAGTAAACATTTTTTTTAATTCAACCAATTTCCCTTAAAGAAAACAAGGTTGCATTTAAAAAAAAAAGTTTATTCTCTTGTTTAAGTTTGCACTTGGTCCACTTCGTATTCCCTAGTAAACCTTTTAAGACATTTACAAAGCAAAGGGGGTCCAAGGGGACGCTTTCTATTTTGCAAATAGGTTAACACTACAACTCAGTAGATATCAGTCACAAAACATTGATACATCATGTAACGATTTGATATTTGGAAGGGACATCTACAACATGCCCTGTCCAAATACCAAACTGGTATGGGGTTGCAATCCCTTTTTAGGAGATAGTAAAAATGTACTGATTCTTAAAATGAGATCAGCATTTGTGCAGTCACAAACTCCAATTAGAATGTTTGCAACTGAGCAAATGTTTTGTACATCTGGCCCATAGTTCTTTCCTGAACATACAACACTACAAGGCTCAACCACTACTTTCAGCATTCATGGTTAGTGAGGCAAAAGATACACAAATGCTGTTACATTTGTAAGGAATAGTTAATGGCATAACAATGCTTTGTAGTTTATTTCTGCTGTTGGTGTTTCAGCATGTGTTTTAGAATGAACAAATTCTGTGTGTTTCTGTGCTCTCATCAACCACACATGTGATGCAATCACTATGGCTACAAGCATCAAATATATCAATACAATTCATGTTAGCTACCAGAGTAATTCCCCTTTTTCTCCCTCCTTCCACTGCCAACCTGGGGTCCTCCTATGGCAATCGCATCATGTTATCATGCCCACTGCTGACACCATGGGGGATGTGCTGTTTACTGTATGCAAGCAGTGTGTTCCTGGAAGCCAGTCTCTTCCTTTGTGATCGGCTGCTGTGGAAGGGATAATCAACAATAAGATGCATTGGAGGAGGAGGTAAGTGGTATTTCTTTCCCCTGGTGCCACTCCCATGTGAATTGCTGCTGGGGGATTGTGCAGAGACTGCAAACCCTCAGCAGGAAGTACACTAGGCAACCAGACATTTGTTTTGGCTTCTAGAAGTAGCTCCACCTTCCTGCCCCCAGCTTGGGGTGTAGCTCTCCTCATCCATCATGGGCATTTTTTAAATTTCAGCTTCCCATGGGTACATAAACAGGATATGGCCCAGAGGGTCGAAATAAACCACTAAGCACCAGGGTGCTATCACTAGTATAATAATGGCAACACATTATCTTATAGTGTGTGTAAGACATTGTTCTGTCAGAAAAGCTCAATTGGTCAATTAAACATTTCAGATGTCTTCAGATAGTGAGCACCTCCTCTTTTATAGCTCCATTTCAATCACTGATTATGGTCAGTTTCTTAATGCGAACACCTCCTGTGTCTGAGTGCGCAACTGAAGGGTCACTAATTTTAATTCTAGTTTGTGCATTGGGAATAGAGACAAGAACATTGATACTGCTATACCCTATCAAAGTTAGAGGAGCGGCTAATCAACAAATCTTTGTGATTAGTATATTTTGAATATCCTTTGATTTTTCCCTTGGTGGCAGAATCTCAGGGGCCTGTTTTCCAAAAGAGACAAAGATGGGGCTAGCTGTATTGTGCATTCAAGGATCTCTGGTTTTGAATTTAATGCTGCAACAGCTAGAGTATATATAAGGGTTAAATAAAAAAAGATCATATCAAGTGCACTAACCAGGAATCAAATCAGTGACCCTCTGGTTACACCAACAGACATCTGAAGTGTTATCATTAAGAAACTGATCATAGTCAATGCTTGAAATGGAACTATAAAAGTCGAGGTTCTCATTATCCCAGAGTAGCAAACAGGTACCTGTTTGCTACGTAGTAGTGCAGAGTACTCTGTCATTAAAGTATGGCACCCCTGCTGAGAAGTGCTTGTGTTCTCTCTTTCAAATTGAAGATTTGCATGTATTCAGTACCTGTGAGAACCTGCCCATTTAAAACAGAGACCCTAGCAGTCTATGCAGGTCAAGCGCTGCATAAATCTAGTCTAAGCAAGTAAGAACATTGAGAAAAGGAATGAAAACAGTGTGTTTTACCTTTTGAAATCTGAATTTAAAACCACTGAAAAATGTTTCCATGCTCCGGTTTTGACTACTTTCTCCAGAATCATAGTGTGTTACTGTGCGACTGTAAAATCCTAGAAGGGGGAATCTCAGACCACGCCCCAGCACAGTTGGAGTTGGACATTGGACAAGTTGACTCAACCTCTGGCATCTCAGTACATCACAATATCAAACACCCCACGCTAAAACACAACTAACTAACGATCTGTGCAGGTATTTCGATGACAATGAGGCATCAATGACATCCTCCCAACTTTTATGGGTGGCCAGGAAAGCAGCGATGAGAGGCAAATAAATGAGGTATTCTGCCCTCCAGAAACAGGCCCAGGACAATCAGATGCAACTAGAGATGAACATCCATGACCCGAGTAGCGATTATAACACCCACCTGTCACCCCAACTACTGAGACAGGTAGAGTGGGAAAATTTAACCTCATTACATATTTCACTACACACGCTGAGTACGCACTACTGAGAACCTACGAAGAGGGGGAAACGGTGTGCCGCCACTTAGCGGGGCAGCTATACCAACACAAAGCTCGACTGGCCATCCCAGCCCTCTGCACTACAGACGGTACTCTTACAACACACCCCGTTTACATAGCAGACATGTTTGTGAATCCCATCGAGCAGTTATACAGCACCACTGTGCATAACTATCACCAGGAAGAGGTGACATTCTTTGCAACCATTTGAGTCCCTTCCCTGTCAGACCAAGGTCAACAACTACTCGAAGGGAAAATCATCGAAGATGAAATTTCTGATGCTATCTTGGGTATGCCCTGCAGCAAAGCGACAAGTGAGAATAGAGTCCCAGTGAAATTATGTAGCGCAAATAAGCATATCATGGTACCCCAGCTGTATAATATCTACAAGGAGGCTGAGGCAGTAGGCAGATCTCAACCTGAGTAGAATAAAGATCAGTCTCATTCTGAAGCCAGACAAGGACCCCGTCCTCTGCTCCAACTACCAGCTGATTTAATTAATTAACACAGATGTAAAAATACTAGCCTAGGTGCTGGTGACGCGGCTCAGGGGAGTTATACCGAACCTCATCCATGACTCGCAGGTAGGATTCAGATCGGGCTGTATTTATTATGGACCATATGAAAATGTTGGTAAATATACTGAGGCAGGTGAAAGCCCATAGGGCCGCTGGGCTTGGAGTATCTATTCCATACCATGGAATGAATGGGAATCGGCCCAGACTTTCTGGCTGAGATGTAGTGACTATCCTGGAACACCACTACCCAACTAGACTGTGGGGGACACGAATCACTGACAA
>CAWUFW010019371.1:0-188439 GCA_963921515.1 Calotriton arnoldi
GGCGCCACGGTGAGACCAGGGTTGCGATGCGAAGCGGGGCGATGCGGTCTGCGGTGCAAACAGGTCACCGGCCAGGGATGGATTCGGTTGACGGCGTCGGTTGCGGTTCCCTTCCTCTGTGGCAACTGAAACAGCGTTCCAGAAGCGGTACCCAGAGGCTTGTGAAGTCTTTGTAGTCCCTGAGACTTCTTAACAGGAGGCCAGCTCGGTTCCTGGCCCTTGGAGATACTCAGCACAAGTTGGTAGAAAGTTCAGTCCAGTCCTTTCACTGCCCAAGGCAGAAGCAGCAGCTGCAGGCCAACCCAACAAAGCAACAACACAGCAAAGGGGCAGTACTCCTCCTGGCAGCTCTTCCAGCTCTTTGTCTTGGCAGGTTCCTTGATTCCAGCGAGATCTAAATTCATGGGGTCAGGGCCCCAATATTTATATCCCAAATTCCTTTGTTCTCTGAAGGCAGAGAGGCCTTTGCCTAGTCCAAACCAGTTCTGGAGCACTTTGTTGACAAGTCTCCGTCCCTTCTTTCAGTGAGCAGGCCAGGGACATCAGACGCACCACAGGAGGTGGAGCCAGCATTGTGGAGGGAAGGCACTGTCCTATTCAGGGCCCAGGTGCGACCCCTCCCACCCATCTACATGTAGATCTTGCTATTCAGCCCTGCGCTGACTCACCCTGTCTCCTGGCATCCCCCAGCCCCTGTCACTCACACTCCAGACAAGGAATACACAACCTCGCAGAGGCAGGCTTGGATGGTTAGACAAGAAAATACCCACTTTCTAAAAGTGGTATTTTCAAACACAGAATGTTAAAACCAACTTCACTAAAAGATGCATTTTATCATTCTGAGTCCAGGCATACTAAACTCGAATTTCTACCATGTTCCCCGGGTCAGTTAGGATTATAAACTGTAATAATCAAAACCGCCCGTTCTGGCCTAGGGGGAACAGGTAGCCTTGCAATAGTGAAAAACGAACTAGGCTGTAATTCACTATCAGGACATGCCGCACACACCAGGGCATGTCCTACCTTTCGCGTACAACGCACCCTGCCCACAGGGGTACCTTGGGCCTACCTTAGGGGTGACTAACATGTAGCAAAGGGAAGGTTTAGGGACTTGCAAGTGTGTGCACTCTGCCAAGTCGACATGGCAGCCCCAGGCTGCGCACAGGCTCTGCGTTGGCAGGCCCGAGTTACACTTTACGGGCTGTTTGCGTGGGTGGCACAATCCAGTGCTGCAGCCCACCAACAGCATTTGGTCTATAGGCCCTGGCACTCGCAGTGCACTTTACAAGGACTGACACATAAACCAAATAGGCCAATCATGGAAACGCCAATCCATAACACATTTTATACAGGAGCACTTGCACTTTCCCACTGGACCGCAGTGAGGAAAGTGCGCAGAATCATTACACCAGCAAAAACAGAGTCAAAACCGGGAGGTCAGAAAGCAAAAAGTCAGGTGAAACACGCCAAAAGATGCCAAGTCTAACACCAGCCCAAACCAGTTCTGTCCTCCCTGGTGCAGCTTCCTGGCAGGAGGTGGAGACAGCATTGTTGAAAGCAGACCTGGCCCAGGTAACTGAAAAGAAATCTCCTCCCCTACTCTCTATTCTATGTAGGCTCAGGCATGTGAAAGGAAATCTCCTCCCCCTACTCTCTATTCAATGCAGGTCCTATTCAGCCCAGCCCTGGCTCATCAGACTGCTGGAGCCAAAGCCCTCTCCAGCCCCCTGTCACTCACAAACCAGACATGGAATACACAAACCTAGCAGAGGCATACTGGATAGTTAGGCAAGAAAATACCTACTTTCTAAAAGTGGTATTTTCAAACACAGAATGTAAAAATCACCCACACTAAAAGATGTATTTTAACATTCTGAGTTCAGGCATACTAAACTTAATTTCCCATCTTGTTCCTTGGGTCAGTTATGTTTATAAGATGTTATAATCAAACTGCCCATTCTGGCCTATGGGAACAGATAGCCTTGCAATAGTGAAAAACGAAATTGGCTGTAATTCACTATCCGGGCATGCCACACACACCAGGGTATGTCCTACCTTTCACATACAATGCACCCTGCCCATAGGTGTACCTTGGGCCTACCTTAGGGGTGACTAACATATAGAAAAGGGAAGGTTTAGGGACTGGCAAGTGGGTGCACTTGCCAAGTCGACATGGCAATCCCAGACTGCACACAGGCTCTGCAATGGCAGGCCTGAGCCATATTTTACAAGCTGCTTCTGTGGGTGGCACAATCAGTGCTGCAAGCCCACCAGGAGCATTTGATTTACAGGCCCTGGGCACTCATGGTGCACTGTACTAGGGTCTGACAAGTAAATCAAATAAGCCAATCATGGAGTCACTAATCCATTACAACAATTTACAGTAGGGAGCACTTGCACTTTGGTACTGAACAGCAGTGGCAAAGTGCCCAAAGCATCTAGACCAGCAAAAATACAGCAAAAACATAGGAGGCAACAGCAAAAAAATGGAAGGGAGACCCTCGGCAATGGTGCCAGGTCTAACAGAGAGTAATATGTCAAGTCAAGTCAAATAGCTTTATTTCGATATAAATGTCATAAAAGCATCAGACAATTCATCAATATGAAAAGGAGAAAAATACATCTATTAAAATTAATAAAATATGAAAAAATATTTTAAAACAATCGAAGTATGAAGCTATTTCCTCCTAGTTTAAAAATTTAATTTCTGATTGGAGTGATAAAATCTATAAAACATATTTAAAAGTGAGATGTTTGATATTTCTTATCAGGGACAGAGTATAGCGTTTCGAGATACATTTATCCTCCCCTTTGGTTTCGCTATATGTGCTCACAGGGGTTCTAAATCAAGATCAGTTTGCCCTTCATATAGCCCTGTGCCTGATTATCCATGCTCGGCCTAGGAACTGGGCGACTCCGCAAACAAAGAGGGTTCTCGAATCAGATTTTAATATGCGTAAGGCAACTCGATGGTCGAGAGTGCCTAGTTGTTTGCATATTGGCACAAGCCACCTAGACCTAACACTTGCGTACCCTGGGCAAGCAAACATGAAATGTGCAACACTCTCTTTTGAGGTCCCGCAGGAAGGGCATTCTTCAGTAGTCTGATAAGGGGGGCACCACTTCGCGGTAAATTCGCGGACTGGAAGTGAGCCAAATCTGAATTGGGTATATAATGCCCTATCTCTTGGGATCTGAATTGTATCCAAGTAAGGTTCGAGGCCTCTAGATTGTTTATGCTGGAAGAATTCTTCCGTAAGCCTACCCATGTTTGGGTTATTGAGGTGTCTAGCGTCTATCCAGTCCCAATAGATCCGTTTGAGTTCTACCTTTCTTGGCGGATTTTGAGTGTCCCAGGATTCCTTAAGGCCAAGTGTTGTCATTAGTGCCTTGAGATTGGAAATCCATTTAATCCCCTTGTTGGTGTCCATGCGCATTACTTCTGTAAATGCCTCTGCATAGTTAGCGAGTTCCGGGGTACTCCTAAGGCGAGCCCAATAAAGCAGTGGACGATGTTTGGCCAGATCCTTAAATTGGCGCCTGCCCAGGTCGTGTATCAGGGGGGTTAGAGGGACGCCCTGAGGTAACATGATCAGGTCCCTAAAGAACTTGTGTTCTGACCTGCTAATCTCATCAGGGTTGTCAAAACCCCATAGCTCGGCGCCATACAGAGCCGAGCTAACTGCCTTAGCTCCATACACAGTGATTGCCGGGGCAACAGGTCTACTGAATGATGAGCGATGTTCTTTGCTCAGTGCCCCGGCAGCGCGTTTGTGATTCAGGAGCATTTTATCGAGATGGGGTCTCCACTGCACTTTTTCTGAGAGGCGTATCCCAAGGTAATCAAAGGTGGTAACTCTCTCTAGGTGTGTCCCATCTAGGGTGATGTTATTCCTGAACGATTTGTGGGGATTGAATGTCATACATTTTGTTTTAGATGTATTTATGACCAACCCCCGGGTGTTGCAAAAGATTTGAAACCTGTTCAGGAGTTTTTGCAGGCCTGCTGGGGTCTTTTGAGATCAGCAATGTGTCATCGGCAAACAGGAGAGTTGGTACCTTGTTACCTGCCAGGACCGGGGCATCAGCTGGTGTTTCTTGCAAAAAGCTGACCTCCCCGTTCACATATAAGGAGAACAGGGTGGGTGCCATCACACAGCCCTGCCGAACTCTCCTGTTTACTGGAATCTTTTCAGTAAGCTGCCCTTGGGACCCCCATCTTATCTGAGCATAGTTGCCCTTGTGAAGCCTTACTAAGAGGTTAAGGATTAATGGAGGGATGCCTATATCTCGCAGTGTTTCCCATAACCTATTCCTGGGGACCAGGTCAAAGGCAGTCTTTAGGTCGATAAAAGCGAGATAAAGACTACCTTTGCCAATCACTACCACTTTCCAATAAATCAAGAGGAGCCTGAAGACCTGGTCCACCGTTCCCGTGCTGGTCCGGAATCCCGCCTGGTATTGGGAGAGGATATCCTCCTCCTCAGCCCACGATTGAATTCTCTGCAATACCACCCTGCCAACTATCTTCTGCATTGCATCTATGAGGCTAATTGGCCTATAGTTGGAAGGGTCCTCTCTAGCTCCCTTCTTATAGATTGGGACTGGGCATCATCTGGAGATGGAATTAATAAGAAGGAGGACATACTCGGCCCATTTTTCCCGATCAGCAAGGAAGAAGTCTCCAGGAAGGCCATCTGGTCCCGGAGCCTTAGCAGGCACTATCCTCCGTATGGCAGACTCAACTTCATTCAATGTGAATGGGTCTCTGTCGACATTCCCAAGATTAGTTGGGGGATGGTCATATTGGCCATCCTCATTTGCGTCGTTAGACCCAGAATAAAGCTCACCAAAGTGGTCGTGCCAAACCTGAGATGGAATGTGGTTGGAGATTTGATCTGCTTCCCCCTTATTTGCCCGTCTAACCTGTGTCCAAAAGAGGTTAGTGTTCCTTGCTAAACTGGCGTTTTTAAGGTCTTGCCAGCGGGTTTCATCCCAATCTAACTTTGCTTGATGCTGGGCTTCTCTGTATTCTTTCCTTGCGGCCTTAATGGCTGGACCATTCTTAGCTCTGATAGCTACTACCAAGGCCTTCCTCTTGAGTCTGCACTCTTTGGTATACCAGGATTGCCCTCTCCTTGATTGTACTACAGACTTAGTAGGCCTGTTAGGCACTTGGAAATGGGTGCTAATCTGATCAAGTACGAGTATGTATAATGAGAGCATTAGTAGGCCCAGCTACTATTCCTTCTCGTAGCTCGTTGGTATTTTTATACAGTACTTGTCTAATGGCCTCTAGTTTTGCGTCTTGTAAGGCGACCTTGTGCCATTTTAGGGCTCTTCTGGAGTTTGAGGGAATCACCTCTTTAGTCACAGAGTGTATGTGGGTGGTCAGTGTAGGGCAAGGAAGTGCCCATGGAAACCTCATGGACATACAGAGAGGATTGTGGTCACTATCAGTTGTGTTCCCCACCACCATATCTAAAACATGCCCCCAGAACCCAACGTCTACTAAAATATAGTCAATACGAGATGGGCAAGTTGCTCTATTATAAGTAAAGGCTCCCTGAGCATCTGACTTGGTCCTGCCATTCACTGCCCTCAAACCATATTCCATGGTGAGTGCATTTAGTTGGATAGCGACTTGTGACCATCTTTTACCGGGGTATAGTTAGTGGGGAACACCCCATTTTCTGTCTTCTTCCTCTATCCCTATTAAGTCCTCTGTGCTAAGAGGCTCAAAGGTACTGTTAAAATCACCTGCGAGTACTACTCTAGACTGGGACAAGCAATTTGACAAGCCTTGTTCAAGTAGTGTAATGGTGGATGAGGCTTTGCCCCCGGCTGTTCCCCTTATATAGACATTGAACAAATCCATCATTTCCCCCCCTCTTGAGCCCTTAAGTGTAAGCCTCATAATGTCTGGGCTCAGAATTTGATGATTAGAGATTCTACAGTTAAGGGCAATTTTAACCCATACAATCAGCCCTCCCGAGGGACGACCCTTCTCTATGGTGGTAGCTGGTGTGTGATAGCAGCTATAGCCTGATTTATATAGAGGAGCCAAACTCCACATTTCCTGGAAAGCGTAGATGTCATAGCCCTCTACTAGATCGTTCCAATGGGGTAGTGATAGTTTAGTACTAAGACCAGCAACGTTCCAAGAGATGATTTTTAGCTGATGGGGAGGGGCTAGATCTTGAGATATCACTGTAGTAGGTTCAAGAGGAGGGATTGGGTCATTTATAGAGATGTGGTCAATGACTAAGGGAAAAACCTGTAACGGCTGCTCTATCTGGGTCGCATTTTGTAGTCAATCATTAGATTCTAATGAAGACGAGCCTCCAATAGTCCCTGTCAAGTGCATATCGCTTGGTCTTTCTGAAGGTGGTGCTATTGGGAATCGCCTAAGCTGTATTGCTGAAGAGTCAGGGGAGCAGGTGCGAAACTCAAGTAGGAGAAGGTTTTCTGTCAGATCTGCATTAGTCAGAGTAAGCTCAATGTGGTCCAAAGGCTGTGTGCGTGATGTACATCTCCTGGCCCTGACAATATCCTCTTGTATGAGTGAACGACATCCCCTGACGTGACGAATCCAGTGTATTGACTTATTAATTAGTGAATCCTCGCTTTCATAGCCAGCCACGACGTTTAATTTGGGGACGTTGACCATGAAGACTTTTTTTGCTTCTGGATGAGAGGTTTGCGATGGGTAATTCCTCTTTGGAGGACTAACAATCATTGGCTGCGTTATTGTTGGTGCGCTTAGAAAGGTGGTACAATGTACAGGAGCATGCGAGGAAACTAGGTTCTGGGGGTGAGATTTTAAGGTCGCAGACTGTCCTGCGGAGGGAGATGATAATACTTTATTATGCATTATAGAAGGGAGTGCAGATGATCTACCACCTATTTGGTTTCTTTCAGCCTGACGAAGGGGATAGGTTCGCTGGGCCTGTGTGCGCTGTTCGACTGCAAGACATGAGGACTGCTTGTGCGAGGTGTTACTCAGGGTTGTAATTTTAACCGTGTTAACAAGCTCATCGATCTTGGCTCTCATGACTCCAATATCCTGCCTGAGAGAAGCGACGAGCTGGTAAAGATCTTGCAATGATAAAACCACCTCCTCGCTGCTCCCTGCCCGGGTAGGAGGCGATGAGCGCGTGATCTGAGCCACCGAAGCATCAGTAATGTCTGCCAAGTCAGCAAACCTATTCGTACAAGGAATGGAAAGGCCAGGTTGGCTAGTTTTGGGTGGCGAAGTTAGGGATTGGGGAAGTGTGTCGTAAGTGATGCGATCTATCGTCTGTGCCTCAGTGGGTTCCTGTGATGTCTCGTTACTGTGCTTCAGTGCTTCCTTCCTAGGTTGCTTATAAAACATTGAGGGAATGGTAGGTGTGTGTAATGGGCTGGAGTTTTGGGGTATTGATTGTGTGTTAAGATTAGGTGTTGGTGTTTCTGTACCTAGAATATCTTCGCACTCATGGATAAGGGTGTCTATCCTATCCATCACACAGTTATTAGCAGCGCGTTTGTGTGACCTTTTTGCTTTTTTCCCCTTCCCTACCCCCCCATACGGGCCATTACTCTGCCCTACTCCCTCCATTGCTTTCCTTTTGCCCATTTTGTTGCCCCAGTTGAGTTGATGCGTCACACAAGAGACAATGCGTTACAGTAGGTCCCTAGAACGTTTTGCCCACAATACACAGGGTTATACGTTCAATTGAAGTCAATTTCCCACAAAAAGTTCCAGGGAAGATTGCAGAGTGATGTTAAAAATGGCCCCAGGTAGAGTGAATGCCATGTAACACAGTACCTTCTAGTTTGTTGGAGGTGTGCGACCCAGTCCAGCAGTTGGGTGAAAGGGGGGTTGCCCTGCCCTGCCTCTTCCTGGCAATGACGGACCCGCCCTTGGCCCAGGCTTCGCCCGTGCGCGTCCCGCGCTGCGGTGAGGGAGGCTGCTCTTTGAAGAGCGATGGGAACTCCTCCCCGTCACCTGTGGCAGCTGTGACAATGGGGGCGGAGATGGTATTGCCTCCCGTTGCACCCTGGGACCTGTAGTCCCACCAGGGTGGTTGGTGACTGCAGTGGCTACTACGGGGTCAGTTGTTGACTGGTGGTGGTTTGTAGCCCTGGGCTTGTTCGTGCCGGGAAACGAGAAACAGTGGGCAGTGAGTCCCCTTTACTTTCAGCGCGTCCCGCGCCGCGGTGAGGGAGGCTGCTCTTTGAAGAGCGATGGGAACTCCTCCCCCTCACCTGTGGCAGCTGTGACAATGGGGGCGGAGATGGTATTGCCTCCCGTTGCACCCTGGGACCTGTAGTCCCACCAGGGTGGATGGCGACTCCAGTAGCTGCTACGGGGTCAGTTGTTGACTGGTGGTGGTTTGTAGCCCTGGGCTTATGCTCCCACCAGGGTGTTCATGCCGGGAAACGAGAAACAGTGGGCAGCGAGTCCCCTTTACTTTCAGCCAGTCTAATGGTATCATTAGTGATCAGTGCTGGAACACACTTAGATGTCCAGTGTTAAGGCTTGTTGACTTGCTTGCAATTATTCTGTATTTAATGTGATCGGTTCTCTAATGCTGGAGAAACTGTCAACACCCTTGTGTTCTGAATCTTTAGTGCAACATTGTTTCCAACCTTTGAATGAAGCTCAATTGTTCCTTCCTTCTTTACCGGCAGCAGATTACAAATGACACGGAACTATGTGGTATGGTAGTCTGTTTTGTGGAGTGGTAACCTCAGGTTTAGTCTTCTTCGTTTCCATAGAAGCTAAACTATAAACTCAATGAGACAAAAAAAAGAAGGAACCACTGAGGAGCACTTCTGGACCTAGTCAGAGTTATGAGCAGGGCCACTGGAATTATGCAACTGTTTGGCTGCACTGACTTTCGCACAATTATACATTTTCCGCATTTGCCACATAATCCATCATCTTCTGCATAATCTGCAGATTTGAACAAAAAAAACCTTGTTTCCAGCTCAAACTGCTCAAACGTTACCAAAAATGCAGCGATAAGTGTTACAGCGTGGTGCAAGGCCCTTTCCAAACCTAGAATTGTCACCTGTTACTTATTGCTAAATATGGGTATTAAAGTGGTACTAATGGTGTGCAAACCACTCTTGCTTCTTTCTGCGCCTCTCTTGCCTCTTTCTGCATTTCTGTTGCTTCTTTCTGCACCTTTCTTTCTTTTCTGCACTTCTTTTGCCTCTTTATGCTCATCTCTTCCACTTTCTGCACCTCTCTTGCCTCTTTCTGCACCTCTGTTGCCTCTTTCTGCACCTCACTTGCTTCTTTCTGCACCCCTCTTGCCTCTTTCTGCACCCTTCTTCCCTCTTTCTGCACCTCTCTTGCCACTTTCTGCACCCCTGTTCCCTCTTTCTGCACCTCTCCTGCCTGTTTCTGCACCTCTCTTGCCTCTTTCTGCACTTCTCTTGCCTCTTTCTGCACCTCTGTTGCTTCTTTCTGTGCTTCTCTTGCCTCTTTCTGCACACCTCTTGCCTCTTTCTGCACCTCTGTTGCTTCTTTCTGCATTTCTCTTGCTTCTTTCTGTACCCCTCTTGCCTTTTTCTGCATCTTTCTTCCCTGTTTGTGCAACTCTCTTGCCTCTTTCTACACCTCTCTTCCCTGTTTCTGCACCCCTCTTGCCTGTTTGTGCACCTCTGTTTCTTCTTTCTGTACCTCTCTTGTAATTTCTGCTCTCCTCTTGCCTCTTTATGCACCCCTCTTCCCTCTTTGTGCACCTCTATTGCCTCAGTCTGCACCCCTGTTCCCTCTTTCTGCACCTCTTTTGCCTGTTTCTGCAACTCTCTTGCCTCTTTCTGCACCTGTTACCTCTTTTTATACCCCTCTTGTCTCTTTCTGCACCCTTCTTCCCTCTTTCTGCACCTCTCTTGCCTCTTTCTGCACCCCTGTCCCCTCTTTCTGCACCTCTCCTTCCTGTTTCTGCACCTCTCTTGCCTCTTTATGCAGCTCTGTTGCTTGTTTCTGCACTTCTCTTGCCTCTTTCTGCACCCTTCTTCCCTCTTTGTGCAACTCACTTGCCTCTTTCTACACCTCTCTTCCCTCTTTCTGCACCACTCTTGCCTCTCTGTGCACCTCTGTTGCTTCTTTCTGCACTTCTCTTGCTTCTTTCTGCACCTCTCTTGCTTCTTTCTGCACCCCTCTTGCCTCTTTCTGCATCCTTCTTCCCTCTTTGTGCAACTCTCTTGCCTCTTTCTATACCTCTCTTCCCTCTTTCTGCACCTATCTTGCCTCTTTCTGACACCCATGTTCCCTCTTTCTGCACCTCTCCTGCCTGTTTCTGCACCTCTCTTACCTCTTTCTGCACTTCTCTTGCCTCTTTCTGCACCTCTGTTGCTTCTTTCTGCACTTCTCTTGCCTCTTTCTGCATCCCTCTTGCCTCTTTCTGCACCTCTATTGCTTCTTTCTGCACTTTCCTAGCTTCTTTCTGCACCTCTCTTGCTTCATTCTGCACCCCTCCTGCCTCTTTCCGCTCCCTTCTTCCCTCTTTCTGCACCTTTCTTGCCTCTTTCTGCACCCCTGTTCCCTCTTTTTGCACCTTTCCTACCTCTTTCTGCACCCTGTTTCCTCTTTCTGCACCTCTTTTGCCTGTTTCTGTAACTCTCTTGCCTCTTTCTGCACCTCTGTTGCCTCTTTTTACACCCCACTTGCTTCTTTCTGCACTTCTCTTGCCTCTTTCTGCACTCCTGTTGCTTCATTCTGCACTTCTCTTGCTTCTTTCTGCACCTCTCCTGCTTCTTTCTGCACCCCTGTTGTTTCTTTCTGCACTTGTCTTCCCTCTTTCTGCACCTCTCTTGTCTCTTTCTGCACTCCTCTTGCCTCTTTCTGTACCTCTCTTGCTTCTGCTTCTTTCTACACCTCTGTTGCTGCACTTCTCTTAACTGTTTCTGCACCTCTGTTGCATCGTTCTGTACCTCTCTTGCTTCTTTCTGCACCTCTCCTGCTTCTTTCTGCACCCCTTTTGCCTCTTTCTGCACCCTTCTTCCCTCTTTCTGTACCTCTCTTGCCTCTTTCTGCACCCCTGTCCCCTCTTTCTGCACCTCTCCTGCCTGTTTCTGTACCTCTCTTGCCTCTTTATGCAGCTCTGTTGCTTGTTTCTGCACTTCTCTTGCCTCTTTCTGCACCCTTCTTCCCTCTTTGTGCAACTCTCTTGCCTCTTTCTACACCTCTCTTCCCTCTTTCTGCACCACTCTTGCCTCTCTGTGCACCTCTGTTCCTTCTTTCTGCACCCCTCTTGCCTCTTTCTGCACCTCTGTTGCTTATTTCTGCACTTCTCTTGCTTCTTTCTGTGCCTCTCTTGCTTATTTCTGCACCCCTCTTGCCTCTTTCTGTATCCTTCTTCCCTCTTTGTGCAACTCTCTTGCCTCTTTCTATACCTCTCTTCCCTCTTTCTGCACCTATCTTGCCTCTTTCTGCACCCATGTTCCCTCTTTCTGCACCTCTCCTGCCTGTTTCTGCACCTCTCTTACCTCTTTCTGCACTTCTCTTGCCTCTTTCTGCACCTCTGTTGCTTCTTTCTGCACTTCTCTTGCCTCTTTCTGTATCCCTCTTGCCTCTTTCTGCACCTCTATTGCTTCTTTCTGCACTTTCCTAGCTTCTTTCTGCACCTCTCTTGCTTCTTTCTGCACCCCTCCTGCCTCTTTCCGCATCCTTCTTCCCTCTTTCTGCACCTTTCTTGCCTCTTTCTGCACCCCTGTTCCCTCTTTTTGCACCCTTCCTGCCTCTTTCTGCACCCTGTTTCCTCTTTCTGCACCTCTTTTGCCTGTTTCTGTAACTCTCTTGCCTCTTTCTGCACCTCTGTTGCCTCTTTTTACACCCCACTTGCTTCTTTATGCACTTCTCTTGCCTCTTTCTGCACCCCTGTTGCCTCATTCTGCACTTCTCTTGCTTCTTTCTGCACCTCTCCTGCTTCTTTCTGCACCCCTGTTGTCTCTTTCTGCACTTGTCTTCCCTCTTTCTGTACCTCTCTTGTCTCTTTCTGCACTCCTCTTGCCTCTTTCTGCACCTCTCTTGCTTCTGCTTCTTTCTACACCTCTGTTGCTGCACTTCTCTTAACTGTTTCTGCACCTCTGTTGCATCGTTCTGTACCTCTCTTGCCTCTTTCTGCACCTCACTTTCTTCTTTCTGCATCCCTCTTGCCTCTTTCTGCACCCCTCTTCCCTCTTTCTGCACCTCTCTTGCCTCTTTCTGCACCCCTGTTCCCTCTTTTTGCACCTTTCCTGTCTGTTTCTGCACCTCTCTTGCCTCTTTCTGCACCTCTCTTGCTTTGTTCTGTACTTCTCTTGCCTCTTTCTACACCCCTCTTCCCTCTTTCTGTAGCTCTCTTGCCTCTTTCTGCAATTCTCCTGAATCTTTCTGCACCTCTCTTGCCCCTTTCTGCACTTTCTTGCCTCTTTCCGTACCTCACTTGCCTCTTTCTGCACTTCTCTTGCTTTTATATGCACCTCTCGTGTTTCTTTCTGCAACTCTGTTGCTTCTTTCAGCGCTTCTCTTATCTCTTTCTGCACTTCTCTTGCCTGTTTCTGCACCTGTCTTGTCTCTTTCTGTACCTCTGTTTCCCCTTTCTGTACCTCACTTGCTTCTTTCTGCACCTCTCTTGCCTCTTTCTGCACCGCTGTTCCGTCTTCCTACATCTCTCTTGCCTGTTTCTGCACCTCTGTTGCCTCTTTCTGCACTTCACTTGCTGTGTTCTGCACCCCTCTTGCTGCTTTCTGCACCCCTCTTCCCTCTTTCTGTATCCCTCTTTATGCACCCCTCTTGCCTCTTTCTGTAACACTCTTGCCTCTTCCTGCACTTCTCTTGCCTCTTTCTGTACCCTTCTTCCCTCTTCGTGCAACTCTCTTGCCTCTTTCTACACCTCTCTATCCTCTTTGTGCACCCCTCTTGCCTCTTTGTGCACCTCTGTTCCTTCTTTCTGTACCTCTCTTCCCTCTTTCTGCACACCTCTTGCCTCTTGCTGTACACCTCTTCCCTCTTTGTGCACCTCTCTTGCCTCTGTCTGCACCCTGTTCCCTCTTTCTGCACCTCTGTTGCCTCTTTATACACCCCACTTGCTTCTTTCTGCACCTCTCCTGCTTCTTTCTGCACCCCTGTTGTCTCTTTATGCACGTGTCTTCCCTCTTTCTGCATCTCTCTTGTCTCTTTCTGCACTCCTCTTGCCTCTTTCTGCACCTCTCTTGCTTCTTTCTGCACTTCTCTTGCTTCTTTCTGCACCTCTCTTGCTTCTTTCTGCACCCTTATTTCCTTTTTTTACACCCCTCTTGCCTCTTTCTGCAGTTCTATTGCCAATTTGTGCACCTCTCTTGCCTCTTTCTACACCTCACTTGCCTCTTTCTGCACTTATCTTGCTTCTTTCTACACCTCTGTTGCTTCTTTCAGCAATTTTCTTGCCTCTTTCTGCACTTCTCTTAACTGTTTCTACACCTCTGTTGCATCTTTCTGCACCTCTCTTGCCTCTTTCTGCACCTCACTTTCTTCTTTCTGCATCCCTCTTGCCTCTTTCTGCACCCCTCTTCCCTCTTTCTGCACCTTTCCTGCCTGTTTCTGTACCTCTCTTGCCTCTTTCTGCACCTCTCTTGCCTCTTTCTGCAATTCTCCTGAATCTTTCCGCACCTCTCCTGCCTCTTTCTGTACTTCTCTTGCTTTTATATGCACCTCTCTAGTTTCTTTCTGCAACTCAGTCGCTTCTTTCAGCGCTTCTCTTGCCTCTTTCTGCACTTCTCTTGCCTGTTTCTGCACCTGTCTTGTGTCTTTCTGTACCTCTGTTTCCCCTTTCTGCACCTCACTTGCTTCTTTCTGCACCCTTCTTGCCTCTTTCTGCACCACTGTTCCGTCTTCCCATGTTATGTTATGAGTTTTATAAAGCGCATAGCTGCCCCAGCAGAGGGGCGGCCCAGCGCTGACAACAGGAATTAGAAGGCTACTAGCAGAAAGCCAGGCCTAGGGCGGAGGGAAGAGGTGTGTTTTAATTGCCTTACGGAATGCCAGGTAGTTATTCATGCTGCGGATGTGTATAGGAAGAGAGTTCCGGAGATTAGCTGCCAGGGTGCGGAAAGAGCGCCCACCAGCACGCACCCTCCTCACCCGGGGAACAACCGCCAGATGCTAACCCATAGAGCGGAGTTGGTGAGTGGGTGTATAAGGTACGATCAGGTTGGCCAGGATACCAGGAGAGGAGAGATTCATAATTTTAAAGGCAATACAAAGGGACTTAAACTCTACGCGTCTAGCCACCGGCAGCCAGTGTAGTTGGCGGATGGCGTTAGTGGCAGAGCAAGTTCTAGGAAGGCCAAGGAGAGTTCTAGCAGCCGCGTTCCTATACCCTCTCCTGCCTGTTTCTGTACCTCCTGTTACCTCTTTCTGCACCTCACTTGTTTGTTCTGCACCCCTCTTGCCTCTTTCTGCACCCCTCTTCCCTCTTTCTGTATCCCTCTTCCCTCTTTCTGCACCCCTCTTCTCTCTTTCTGTACCCCTCTTCCCTCTTTCTGCACTCTCTCTTGCCTCTGTCTGCACCCCTGTTCCCTCTTTCTGCACCCTTTCTGCCTGTTTCTGCAACTCTCTTGCCTCCTTCTGCACCTCTGTTGCTTCTTTCTGCACTTCTCTTGCCTCTTTCCGCACCCCCTCTAGCCTCTTTACCCACCTCTTCTTCCCTTTTTGCATTCCTCTTGCCTCTTACTGAAGTTCTCTTGCCATTTTCTGCACCTCTCTTGCCTCTTTCTGCACCTCACTTGCCTCTTTCAGCACCTCTCTTGCTTTTTTCTGCACTTCTCTTTCTTCTTTCTGCACCTCACTTGCCTCTTTCTGCACCCTTCTTCCCTTTTTCTGCACCTCTCTTACCTCTTTCTGCACCTCATTTGCCTCTTTCTGCACCTCTCTTTGCTTCTTTCTGTACTTAACGTGCTTCTTTCTGCACCTCTCATGCCTGTTTCTGTACCTCTCTTGCCTCTTTCAGCACCTCTGTTGCTTCTTTCTGCACTGCTCTCCCTTTTTCTGCACCCCTCTTGCCTCTATCTGCACCCATCTTGCCTCTTTCTACACCACTCTTGCCTCTTTCTGCACCACTCTTGCCTCTTTCTGCACCTCTGTTGGTTCTTTCTGCACTGCTCTTGCTTCTTTATGTACCTCTCTTGCAAATTTCTGCACCCTCTTGCCTCTTTCTGTACCCCTGTTCCCTCTTTCTGCACCTTTCCTGCCTCTTTCTGCACCTCTCTTGCCTCTTTCTGCATCCCTCTTGCCTCTTTCTGCAGTTCTCTTGCCATTTTCTGCACCTTTCTTGTCTCTTTCAGCACCTCTGTTGGTTCTTTCTGCACTGCTCTTGCAATTTTCTGAAACCCTCTTGCCTCTTTCTGCACCCCTGTTCCCTCTTTCTGCACCTTTCCTGCCTGTTTCTGCACCTCTCTTGCCTCTTTCTGCATACCTCTTGCCTATTTCTGCACTTCTCTTCCTTGTTTCTGCACCCCTCTTGCCTCTTTCTGTACCCCCCTTGCCTCTTTGTGCACTTCTCCTACCTCTTTCTGCACCCCTCTTGCCTCTTTCAGCACCTCTGTTGGTTCTTTCTGCACTGCTCTTGCTTCTTTTTTCACCTCTCTTGCAAATTTCTGAATCACTCTTGCCTCTTTCTGTACCCCTGTTCCCTCTTTCTGCACCTTTCCTGCCTGTTTCTGCACCTCTCTTGCCTCTTTCTGCATACCTCTTGCCTATTTCTGCAGTTCTCTTGCCATTTTCTGCACCCTTCTTGTCTCTTTCTGCACCCCTGTTCCCTCTTTCTGCACCTTTCCTGCCTGTTTCTGCACCTCTCTTGCCTCTTTCTGCACCCCGGTTGCTTCTTTCTGTACTTCTCTTGCCTCTTTCTGCATCCCTCTTGCCTCTTTCTGTACCCCTCTTGCCTCTTTCTGCACCTTTCCTGCCTGTTTCTGCACCTCTCTTGCCTCTGTGTGCACCCCTGTTCCTTTTTTCTGCACATCTCTTGACTCTTTCTGCACCTCTCTTGCCTGTTTCTGTACCTCTCTTGCTTATTTCTGCACTTCTCTTACCTCTTTCTGCATCCCTCTTCCCTCTTTCTGCACCTCTCTTGCCTCTTTCTGCAGTTCTCCTTCCTCTCTGCACCTCATCTGCCTTTTTCTGCACCTCTCTTGCCTCTTTCTGTACTTCTCTTGCCTCTTTCTGCACCGCACTTGCATCTTTCTCCACTTCTCTTGCTTTCTTTGCACCTCTATTGTTTCTTTCTGCAACTCTCTTGTCTCTTTCATCACTTCTCTTGCTTCTTTCTACACCTCTGTTGCTTCTTTCAGCACTTCTCTTGCCTCTTTCTGTACTTCTCTTGCCTGTTTCTGCATCTGTCTTGCCTCTTTCTGCACCTCTGTTGCCTCTTTCTGCAACTCACTTGCTTCTTTCTGCACCCCTCTTACCTCTTTCTGCACCCCTCTTCCCTCTTTCTGTACCTCTCCTGCTTCTTTCTGCAACCCTGTTCCCTCTTTCTGCACCTCTCCTGCCTGTTTCCACACCTCTGTTGCCTCTTTCTGCACTTCTTTTGCCTCTTTCTGCATGTATGTTGCTTCTTTCTGCACTTTTCTTGCCTCTTTCTGCACTCCTCTTCCCTCTTTCTGTACCTCTGTAGCTTCTTTCTGCACTTCTCTTTGCTTCTACCTTTTTGTACACAAATTTACAGAGTATGCTGTTCGGGCTGGACTGTTCCCATGAGGCACAGGGTCAAGACTGATTTGCATATGGCCATGTCTGAACTGGGGTGGCGTGGTGAGCAAAATAACGATGGATTAAACCCAGATCTGTGACTGGGGGTGAATGTTTTGCCAATGTGCATCATTCCGTCCATCATCTTGTGTGTTTTGCTGTTCGCCCTATGTGGGAAGGGTATGCCCAGACGTGGGTCCCGTGCTCACTACGCCACTGGAGTCAAGCTATCCTGGCTGATGACGGCTGATAGCCAGAAACCGGTCCTAGGATGCTTGATTCTGGTCCAGGGAAGACATGGCTTGGCAGTTCGGGCTGGACTGTTCCCATGAGGCACAGGGTCAAGACTGATTTGCATATGGCCATGTCTGAACTGGGGTGGCGTGGTGAGCAAAATAACGATGGATTAAACCCAGATCTGTGACTGGGGGTGAATGTTTTGCCAATGTGCATCATTCCGTCCATCATCTTGTGTGTTTTGCTGTTCGCCCTATGTGGGAAGGGTATGCCCAGACGTGGGTCCCGTGCTCACTACGCCACTGGAGTCAAGCTATCCTGGCTGATGACGGCTGATAGCCAGAAACCGGTCCTAGGATGCTTGATTCTGGTCCAGGGAAGACATGGCTTGGCAGTTCGGGCTGGACTGTTCCCATGAGGCACAGGGTCAAGACTGATTTGCATATGGCCATGTCTGAACTGGGGTGGCGTGGTGAGCAAAATAACGATGGATTAAACCCAGATCTGTGACTGGGGGTGAATGTTTTGCCAATGTGCATCATTCCGTCCATCATCTTGTGTGTTTTGCTATGCTGTTTGAAACACAGGTATTCAAGTATTTGTTTGTTTATGTTTATGTAACATGTCACCAGGTAAAAGCAGACACACACGCATGTATACCTTCACAAACTTGGTGCGATTTACAACAGTGATATGGTTAGGATTGCTGTTTTACATTTGGTAGGCCTAACATTCTGAGCAGTCGATGAATAGTGAACCTTGAAGAGAAAAGTGAGTCTTAAGAAATCTTGGGAGAAAGATTAGTGATTAGGCTACTTTGTATGAGTCTGTTGAAGGGTACAGTCAAAGTAGGCCTTTTTCTGCACCTCTGTAGCTTCTTTCTGTACCTCTCTTGCCTCTTTCTGTACCTCTCTTGCCTCTTTCTGTACCTCACTTGCCTTTTTCTACACTTTCTACACTTCTCTTTCTTCTTTCTACACCTCTGTTGCTTCTTTCAGCAATTCTCTTTCCTCTTTCTACACTTCTCTTGCCTCTTTCCGCACCTCTCTTACCTCTTTCTGCAACTCACTTGCTTTTTTCTGCACCCCATTTGCCTCTTTCTGCACCCCTCTTCGCTCTTTCTGTACCCGTTCCCTCTTTCTGCTCCTCTCCTGCCTGTTTCTGTACCTCTCTTACCTCTTTCTGCACTTCTCTTGCCTCTTTCTGCACCTCTGTTGTTTCTTTCTGCACTTCTTTTGCTTCTTTCAGCACCTCTCTTACTTCTTTCTGCACCTCTCTTGTATCTTTCTGCACCCTTCTTCCCTCTTTGTGCACCTCTCTTGCCTCTTTCTGCAGTACTCTTACCTCTTTCTGAACCTCTTTTGCTTCTTTCTGCACTTCTCTTGCATTTTTCTGCACCCCTTATGCCTCTTTCTGCACCTCAGTTGGTTTTTTTCTGCACTGCTCTTGCTTCTTTCTGCACCTCTCGCAAATTTCTGCACCCCTCTTGCCTCTTTCTGCACCCCTCTTCCCTCTCTCTTCACCTCTCTGGCCTCTGCCTGTACCCCTGTTCCCTCTTTCTGTACCCCTTTGCCTGTTTCTGCAACTCTCTTGCCTCTATCTGCAGTTCTCTTGCCTCCTTCTTCACTTCTTCACTTCTGTTGCTTCTTTCTGCACCTCTCTTGCCTCTTTCTGCATCCTCTTGCCACTTTCTGCGCCCCTGTTGCTTCATTCTGTACTTCTGTTGCTTCTTTTTGTGCCTCTCTTGCTTGCCTCTCTTGCTTCTTTCTGCACCCCTCTTGCTTCTATCTGCACCCCTCTTCCCTCTTTCTGTACCTCTCCTGCCTCTTTCTGCACATCTCTTGCTTCTTTCTACACTTCTCTTGCCTCTTTCTGCACCCCGTTCCCTCTTTCTGAACCTCTCCTGCCTGTTTCTGAACCTCTGTTGCCTCTTTCAGCACTTCTCTTGCCTCTTTCTGCACCTATGTTGCTTCTTTCTGTGCTTCTCTTGCTGCTTTTTGCACCTCTCTCACTTCTTTCTGCACTTCTGTTGCCTCTTTCGGCACCCCTCTTGCCTCTTTCTGCACCTCTGTTGGTTCTTTCTGCACTGCTCTTGCTTCTTTCTGCACATCTCTTGCAAATTTCTGCACCCCTCTTGCCTCTTTCTGCATTGCTCTTGCCTCTTTCTACACCCCTCTTGCCTCTTTCTGCACCTCTGTTGGTTCCTTCTGCACTTCACTTTCTTTTTTCTGCACCTCTCATGCTTCTTTCTGCACCTCTCTTGCCTCTTTCTGCATCTCTCTTGTTTCTGTCTGCACCCCTGTTCCCTCTTTCTGCACCTCTTTTGTCTGTTTCTGCAATATTCTTACCTCTATCTGCACCTTTTTTGCCTCTTTCTGCAGCACTCTTGCCTCTTTCTGCAGTTCTCTTGCCTCTTTATGCAGCCCTCTTCCCTCTTTCTGCACCTCTGTTGCTTCTTTCTGCACTTCTCTTACTTCTTTCTGCACCTCTCTTGCTTCTTTCTGCACCCCTCATGCCTCTTTCTGCACCCCTCTTCCCTCTTTCTGCACCCCTCTTGCCTCTCTCTGCACCTCTGTTCCTTCTTTCTGCACTTCTTTAGTTTCTTTCTGCACCTCTCTTGCTTCTTTCTGTACCCCTTTTGTCTCTTTCTCCACCCCTCTTACCCCTTTCTTCATCTCTGTTGCTTCTTTCTTTACTTCTCTTGTCTCTTTCTACACCCCTCTTCCCTCTTTCTGCACCTCTGTTGCTTCTTTCTGTACCTCTCTTTCTTCTTTCTGCACCCCTTGTGCCTCTTTCACACCCCTCTTCCCTCTTTCTGCACACCCTCTTGCCTCTTTCGGCACCTCTGTTCCTTGTTTCTGCACTTCTTTTGTTTCTTTCTGCATCTCACGCTTCTTTCTGCACCCCTTTTGCCTCTTTCTTCCTCTTTCTGCACCTCTCTAGCTTCTTTCTGCACCTCTCTTGGTTCTTTCTGCACTTCTGTTGCCTCTTTGTGCACTTCGCTTACGTCTTTCTGCACATTTCTTGCTTCTTTCTGCACTTCTATTGCCTCCTTCTGTACATTTCTTACTCTTTCTGCACCAGTCTTGATTTTTCTGCACTTCTCTTGCCTCTTTCTGTACTCAAATGGGAGGTGCAAGCTCTCAAGTTTAAAGGTCTGCGTGTTCTCAGGACAGAGGTATATGTCTACTTGTACATGTATTCTTACATGTGTTATGCATCTAAAGATGGTAGCTTAAAAAGCAGGTAACTTCTCGTATAGGTGGCCAAATCTTCTCAGTTCTGCCTGTCATTTGGTTGCACAGGCAGACATGTCTTATGTATATAGGTGTTATAGAGCCCCTCAAATATACTATTGAATACCCATGTACCCTGTATTGTGAGCAGAAAGAAATGCATACACCTTTTTGTACACAAATTTACAGAGTATGCTGTTTGAAACACAGATATTCAAGTATTTGTATGTTTATTTTTATGTAACATGTCACCACGTAAAAGCAGACACACACGCATGCATACCTTCACAAACTTGGTGAGACTTACAACAGTGATATGGTTAGGATTGCTGTTTTATATTTGGTAGGCCTAACATTCTGAGCAGTCGATGAATAGTGAACCTTGAAGAGAAAAGTGAGTCTTAAGAAATCTTGGGAGAAAGATTAGTGATTAGGCTACTTTGTATGAGTCTGTGGAAGGGTACAGTCAAAGTAGGCCTTTTCTGCACCTCTGTAGCTTCTTTCTGTACCTCTCTTGCCTCTTTCTACACCTCTCTTGCCTCTTTCTGCACCTCACTTGCCTCTTTCTACACTTCTCTTTCTTCTTTCTACACCTCTGTTGCTTCTTTCAGCAATTCTCTTTCTGCACTTCTCTTGCCTGTTTCCGCACCTCTCTTACCTCTTTCTGCAACTCACTTGCTTTTTTCTGCACCCCATTTGCCTCTTTCTGCACCCCTCTTCGCTCTTTCTGTACCCGTTCCCTCTTTCTGCTCCTCTCCTGCCTGTTTCTGTACCTCTCTTACCTCTTTCTGCACTTCTCTTGCCTCTTTCTGCACCTCTGTTGTTTCTTTCTGCACTTCTTTTGCTTCTTTCAGCACCTCTCTTACTTCTTTCTGCACCTCTCTTGTATCTTTCTGCACCCTTCTTCCCTCTTTGTGCACCTCTCTTGCCTCTTTCTGCAGTACTCTTACCTCTTTCTGAACCTCTTTTGCTTCTTTCTGCACTTCTCTTGCATTTTTCTGCACCCCTTATGCCTCTTTCTGCACCTCAGTTGGTTTTTTCTGCACTGCTCTTGCTTCTTTCTGCACCTCTCGCAAATTTCTGCACCCCTCTTGCCTCTTTCTGCACCCCTCTTCCCTCTCTCTTCACCTCTCTGGCCTCTGCCTGTACCCCTGTTCCCTCTTTCTGTACCCCTTTTGCCTGTTTCTGCAACTCTCTTGCCTCTATCTGCAGTTCTCTTGCCTCCTTCTTCACTTCTTCACTTCTGTTGCTTCTTTCTGCACCTCTCTTGCCTCTTTCTGCATCCTCTTGCCACTTTCTGCGCCCCTGTTGCTTCATTCTGTACTTCTGTTGCTTCTTTTTGTGCCTCTCTTGCTTGCCTCTCTTGCTTCTTTCTGCACCCCTCTTGCTTCTATCTGCACCCCTCTTCCCTCTTTCTGTACCTCTCCTGCCTCTTTCTGCACATCTCTTGCTTCTTTCTACACTTCTCTTGCCTCTTTCTGCACCCCGTTGCCTCTTTCTGAACCTCTCCTGCCTGTTTCTGAACCTCTGTTGCCTCTTTCAGCACTTCTCTTGCCTCTTTCTGCACCTATGTTGCTTCTTTCTGTGCTTCTCTTGCTGCTTTTTGCACCTCTCTCACTTCTTTCTGCACTTCTGTTGCCTCTTTCGGCACCCCTCTTGCCTCTTTCTGCACCTCTGTTGGTTCTTTCTGCACTGCTCTTGCTTCTTTCTGCACATCTCTTGCAAATTTCTGCACCCCTCTTGCCTCTTTCTGCATTGCTCTTGCCTCTTTCTACACCCCTCTTGCCTCTTTCTGCACCTCTGTTGGTTCCTTCTGCACTTCACTTTCTTTTTTCTGCACCTCTCATGCTTCTTTCTGCACCTCTCTTGCCTCTTTCTGCATCTCTCTTGTTTCTGTCTGCACCCCTGTTCCCTCTTTCTGCACCTATTTTGTCTGTTTCTGCAATATTCTTACCTCTATCTGCACCTTTTTTGCCTCTTTCTGCAGCACTCTTGCCTCTTTCTGCAGTTCTCTTGCCTCTTTATGCAGCCCTCTTCCCTCTTTCTGCACCTCTGTTGCTTCTTTCTGCACTTCTCTTACTTCTTTCTGCACCTCTCTTGCTTCTTTCTGCACCCCTCATGCCTCTTTCTGCACCCCTCTTCCCTCTTTCTGCACCCCTCTTGCCTCTCTCTGCACCTCTGTTCCTTCTTTCTGCACTTCTTTAGTTTCTTTCTGCACCTCTCTTGCTTCTTTCTGTACCCCTTTTGTCTCTTTCTCCACCCCTCTTACCCCTTTCTTCATCTCTGTTGCTTCTTTCTTTACTTCTCTTGTCTCTTTCTACACCCCTCTTCCCTCTTTCTGCACCTCTGTTGCTTCTTTCTGTACCTCTCTTTCTTCTTTCTGCACCCCTTGTGCCTCTTTCACACCCCTCTTCCCTCTTTCTGCACACCCTCTTGCCTCTTTCGGCACCTCTGTTCCTTGTTTCTGCACTTCTTTTGTTTCTTTCTGCATCTCACGCTTCTTTCTGCACCCCTTTGCCTCTTTTCTTCCTCTTTCTGCACCTCTCTAGCTTCTTTCTGCACCTCTCTTGGTTCTTTCTGCACTTCTGTTGCCTCTTTGTGCACTTCGCTTACGTCTTTCTGCACATTTCTTGCTTCTTTCTGCACTTCTATTGCCTCCTTCTGTACATTTCTTACTCTTTCTGCACCAGTCTTGATTTTTCTGCACTTCTCTTGCCTCTTTCTGTACTCAAATGGGAGGTGCAAGCTCTCAAGTTTAAAGGTCTGCGTGTTCTCAGGACAGAGGTATATGTCTACTTGTACATGTATTCTTACATGTGTTATGCATCTAAAGATGGTAGCTTAAAAAGCAGGTAACTTCTCGTATAGGTGGCCAAATCTTCTCAGTTCTGCCTGTCATTTGGTTGCACAGGCAGACATGTCTTATGTATATAGGTGTTATAGAGCCCCTCAAATATACTATTGAATACCCATGTACCCTGTATTGTGAGCAGAAAGAAATGCATACACCTTTTTGTACACAAATTTACAGAGTATGCTGTTTGAAACACAGATATTCAAGTATTTGTATGTTTATTTTTATGTAACATGTCACCACGTAAAAGCAGACACACACGCATGCATACCTTCACAAACTTGGTGAGACTTACAACAGTGATATGGTTAGGATTGCTGTTTTATATTTGGTAGGCCTAACATTCTGAGCAGTCGATGAATAGTGAACCTTGAAGAGAAAAGTGAGTCTTAAGAAATCTTGGGAGAAAGATTAGTGATTAGGCTACTTTGTATGAGTCTGTGGAAGGGTACAGTCAAAGTAGGCCTTTTTCTGCACCTCTGTAGCTTCTTTCTGTACCTCTCTTGCCTCTTTCTACACCTCTCTTGCCTCTTTCTGCACCTCACTTGCCTCTTTCTACACTTCTCTTTCTTCTTTCTACACCTCTGTTGCTTCTTTCAGCAATTCTCTTTCTGCACTTCTCTTGCCTGTTTCTGCACCTCTCTTGCCTCTTTCCACACCTCTCTTACCTCTTTCTGCAACTCACTTGCTTTTTTCTGCACCCCATTTGCCTCTTTCTGCACCCCTCTTTGCTCTTTCTGTACCTCTCTTGCCTCTTTCTGTACCCCGTTCCCTCTTTCTGCTCCTCTCCTGCCTGTTTCTGCACCTCTCTTACCTCTTTCTGCACTTCTCTTGCCTCTTTCTGCACCTCTGTTGCTTCTTTCTGCACTTCTTTTGCTTCTTTCTGCACCTCTCTTACTTCTTTCTGCACCTCTCTTGTATCTTTCTGCACCCTTCTTCACTCTTTGTGCACCTCTCTTGCCTCTTTCTGCAGTACTCTTACCTCTTTCTGAACCTCATTTGCTTCTTTCTGCACTTCTCTTTCATTTTTCTGCACCCCTTATGCCTCTTTCTGCACCTCTGTTGGTTTTTTCTGCACTGCTCTTGTTTCTTTCTGCACCTCTCTTGCAAATTTATGCACCTCTGTTCCCTCTTTCTGCACCCCTTTTGCCTGTTTCTGCAACTCTCTTGCCTCTATCTGCAGTTCTCTTGCCTCCTTCTTCGCTTCTCTTGCTTCTTTCTGCACCTCTCTAGCCTCTTTCTGCACACTCTTGCCACTTTCTGCGCCCCTGTTGCTTCATTCTGTACTTCTGTTGCTTCTTTCTGTGCCTCTCTTGCTTGCCTCTCTTGCTTCTTTCTGAACCTCTCTTGCTTCTTTCTGCACCCCTCTTCCCTCTTTCTGTACCTCTCCTGCCTCTTTCTGCACATCTCTTGCTTCTTTCTGCACTTCTCTTGCCTCTTTCTGCACCACTTTTCCCTCTTTCTGAACCTCTCCTGCCTGTTTCTGAACCTCTGTTGCCTCTTTCTGCACTTCTCTTGCCTCTTTCTGCACCTATGTTGCTTCTTTCTGTGCTTCTCTTGCTGCTTTTTGCACCTCTCTCACTGCTTTCTGCACTTCTGTTGCCTCTTTCGGCACCCCTCTTGCCTCTTTCTGCACCTCTGTTGGTTCTTTCTGCACTGCCCTTGCTTCTTTCTGCACATCTCTTGCAAATTTCTCCACCCCTCTTGTCTCTTTCTGCATTGCTCTTGCCTCTTTCTACACCCCTCTTGCCTCTTTCTGCACCTCTGTTGGTTCCTTCTGCACTTCCTTTTCTTTTTTCTGCACCTCTCTTGCTTCTTTCTGCACCTCTCTTGCCTCTTTCTGCATCTCTCTTGTTTCTGTCTGCACCCCTGTTCCCTCTTTCTGCACCTATTTTGCCTGTTTCTGCAATATTCTTGCCTCTTTCTGCAGTTCTCTTGCCTCTTTATGCAGCCCTCTTCCCTCTTTCTGCACCTCTGTTGCTTCTTTCTGCACTTTTCTTACTTCTTTCTGCACCTCTCTTGCTTCTTTCTGCACCCCTCATGCCTCTTTCTGCACCCCTCTTCCTGCACCCCTCTTCCCTCTTTCTGCACCCCTCTTGCCTCTCTCTGCACCTCTGTTCCTTCTTTCTGCACTTCTTTAGTTTCTTTCTGCACCTCTCTTGCTTCTTTCTGTACCCCTTTTGTCTTTTTCTCCACCCCTCTTACCCCTTTCTTCATCTCTGTTGCTTCTTTCTTCACTTCTCTTGTCTCTTTCTAAACCCCTCTTCCCTCTTCCCTCTTTCTGCACCTCTGTTGCTTCTTTCTGTACCTCTCTTTCTTCTTTCTGCACTCCTTGTGCCTCTTTTACACCCCTCTCCCCTCTTTCTGCACCCCCTCTTGACTCTTTCGGCACCTCTGTTCCTTGTTTCTGCACTTCTTTTGTTTCTTTCTGCATCTCATGCTTCTTTCTGCACCCCTTTTGCCTCTTTCTTCCTCTTTCTGCACCTCTCTAGCTTCTTTCTGCACCTCTCTTGGTTCTTTCTTCACTTCTGTTGCCTCTTTGTGCACTTCGCTTACGTCTTTCTGCACATTTCTTGCTTCTTTCTGCACTTTTATTGCCTCTTTCTGTACATTTCTTACTCTTTCTGCACCTGTCTTGATTTTTCTGTACTTCTCTTGCCTCTTTCTGTACTCAAATGGGAGGTGCAAGCTCTCAAGTTTAAAGGTCTGCGTGTTCTCAGGACAGAGGTATATGTCTACTTGTACATGTATTCTTACATGTGTTATGCATCTAAAGATGGTAGCTTAAAAAGCAGGTAACTTCTCGTATAGGTGGTCAAATCTTCTCAGTTCTGCCTGTCATTCGGTTGCAGAGGCAGACATGTCTTATGTATATAGGTGTTATAGAGCCCCTCAAATATACTATTGAATACCCATGTACCCTGTATTGTGAGCAGAAAGAAATGCATACACCTTTTTGTACACAAATTTACAGAGTATGATGTTTGAAACACAGATATTCAAGTATTTGTATGTTTATTTTTATGTAACATGTCACCAGGTAAAAGCAGACATACACGCATGCATACCTTCACAAACCTGGTGAGACTTACAACAGTGATATGGTTAGGATTGCTGTTTTACATTTGGTAGGCCTAACATTCTGAGCAGTCGATGAATAGTGAACCTTGAAGAGAAAAGTGAGGTTTAAGACATCTTGGGAGAAGGATTAGTGATTAGGCTACTTTGTATGAGTCTGTGGAAAGGTACAGTAAAAGTAGGCCTTTTTCTGCACTTCTGTTGCTTCTTTCTGTACCTCTCTTGCCTCTTTCTGCACCTCTCTTGCCTCTTTCTGTACCTCACTTGCCTTTTTCTACACTTCTCTTGCTTCTTTCTACACCTCTGTTGCATCTTTCAGCAATTTTCTTTCCTCTTTCTGCACTTCTCTTGCCTGTTTCTGCACCTCTCTTGCCTCTTTCTGCACCTCTCTTGCTTCTTTCTGAACTTCTCTTGCCTCTTTCTGCACTCCTGTTCCCTATTTCTGCACCTCTCCTGCCTCTTTCTGCACCCCTGTTCCCTCTTGCTGCACCTCTGTTGCTTCTTTCTGCGCTTCCCTTGCTTCTTTATGCACCTCTCTTGCTTCTTTCTGCACCCTTCTTGTCTCTTTCTGCACCCTTCTTCCATCTTTGTGCACCACATGTGCCTATTTCTGCACCTCCCTTGCCTGTTTCTGCAGTTCTCTTGCCTGTTTCTGCATCTCTTTTGCTTCTTTCTGCACTTCTGTTGCCTCTTTCGGCATCCCTCTTGTCTCTTTCTGCACCTCTGTTGGTTCTTTCTGCACTGCTCTTGCTTCTTTCTGCATTGCTCTTGCCTCTTTCTGCACCCTCTTGCCTCTTTCTGCACCTCCATTGGTTCTTTCTGCACCTCCATTGGTTCTTTCTGCACTTCCCTTGCTTCTTTCTGCACCTCTCTTGCCTCTTTCTGCAACTCTCTTGCTTCTGCCTGCACCCCTGTTCCCTCTTTCTGCACCTATTTTGCCTGTTTCTGCAACATTATTGCCTCTATCTGCACCTATTTTGCCTGCTTCTGCAACACTCATGCCTCTTTCTGCAGTTCTCTCGCCTCTTTCTGCACCTCTCTTGCTTCTTTCTGCACCCCTCATGCCTCTTTCTGCACCCCTCTTCACTCTTTCTACACCCCTCTTGCGTCTCTCTGCACCTCTGTTCCTTCTTTCTGCACTTCTTTTGTTTCTTTCTACACCTCTCTTGCTTCATTCTGCAGCCCTTTTGTCTCTTTCTCCACCCCTCTTACCCCTTTCTGCATCTCTGTTCCTTCTTTCTGCACTTCTTTTGTTTCTTTCTACACCTCTCTTGCTTCATTCTGCAGCCCTTTTGTCTCTTTCTCCACCCCTCTTACCCCTTTCTGCACCTCTGTTGCTTCATTCTGTACCTCTCTTTCTTCTTTCTGCAGCCCTCATGCCTCTTTCACACCCCTCTTCCCTCTTTCTGCACCCCTCTTGCCTCTTTCTGCACCTCTGTTCCTTGTTTCTGCACTTCTTTTGTTTCTTTCTGCATCTCTCGCTTCTTCCTGCACCCCGTTTGCCTCTTTCTTCCTCTTTCTGCACATCTCTAGCTTCTTTCTGCACCTCTCTTGGTTCTTTCTGCACTTCTGTTGCCTCTTTGTGCACTTCGCTTATGTCTTTCTGCACATTCCTTGCTTCTTTCTGCACTTCTCTTGCCTTTTCCTGTACATTTCTTACTCTTTCTGCACCTGTCTTGATTTTTCTGCACTTCTCTTGCTTCTTTCTGTACTTCTCTCAACTCTTTCTGTACTCAAATGGGAAGTGCAAGCTCTCAAGTTTAAAGGTCTGCGTGCTCTCAGGACAGAGGTATATGTCTACTTGTACATGTATTCTTACATGTGTTATGCATCTAAAGATGGTAGCTTAAAAAGCGGGTAACTTCTCGTATAGGTGGTCAAATCTTCTCAGTTCTGCCTGTCATTCGGTTGCACAGGCAGACATGTCTTATGTATATAGGTGTTATAGAGCCCCTCAAATATACTATTGAATACCCATGTACCCTGTATTGTGAGCAGAAAGAAATGCATACACCTTTTTCAACACACATTTACAGAGTATGCTGTTTGAAACACAGGTATTCAAGTATTTGTATGTTTATTTTTATGTAACATGTCACCAAGTGAAAGCAGACACACACGCATGCATACCTTCACAAACTTGGTGAGACTTACAACAGTGATATGGTTAGGATTGCTGTTTTACATTTGGTAGGCCTAACATTCTGAGCAGTCGATGAATAGTGAACCTTGAAGAGAAAAGTGAGGTTTAAGACATCTTGGGAGAAGGATTAGTGATTAGGCTACTTTGTATGAGTCTGTGGAAAGGTACAGTCAAAGTAGGCCTTTTTCTGCACCTCTGTTGCTTCTTTCTGGACTTCTTTTGCTTTTTTCTCCACCTTTCTTCCTCTTTCAGGACTTCTGTTGCGTCTTTCTGCATTTTTCTTGATTCTTTCTGCACCTTTCTTCCTCTTTCTGCACCTCTCTTACCTCGTTCTGCACTACTCTTGCTTCTTTCTGCGCCTTTCTTCCTCTTTCTGTACATGTTTTACCTATGTAGGCATAGTTAGAAATTAGCATTTAAAAAAACTTCGAAATTCACTGCAAAAACCACAGGTTTCAGGGACGTTATAGTTAGTAATTAACTTTTAAAAATCCTTAGAAATTCACTGAAAAACCACAGGTTTCAGGGTCGTTATACTTAGGCTGACATTTCACTTGTACAAAACCAGAGAAATTCGGCCGTAGTAGTTAGCTGAGCTAACTATAACTCGCACCCCCGCAATGCACTGCTGAAGACGTCACATATTACATCACTCATGACATGGTCAGTGACGTCACTGATGACATCACTGATGGCATCATCCACTTAATATCTGATGCACCTCCTCACACCCTAATATAACCTTTCATACACCCACTCTAAAATGCAGACTATCATTCACGAAACCATAGACACACCAATACCAGTTAGTACATACCCACTTACTGATTCATAGGTCTACACACATCCACTCACTCAACCAAACAGTCACTCATACACGCAGTCACTCATCAATACAGTCACTGATACATGCACTCATACACCCATACAGACACTCACATACCGCCACTCACCCACAGAGATACTCACACACCTAGTCAGTCACCCAAAGACTGAATCACACTGCCATTTACTCACCTATACAGTTATACACACACACCCTTACTTATTCATACAGATACTAACACATACTTACTCTCTTATACAATCACTGACACAAGCACACACTCATCCATACAGCCACTCTCACAATCACTCACTCTCACATCTAGTCACTTTTATACTCCAACACTCACATATGCTGCCTTTCACATATGTCGTTACTCACACATATACCACTGAGACATCCATTCACTCACCAACACAGCCATATGCACACTCACTCACCCATACAGCCCCTCGCAGACACACTCATGAGCCCATGCACCCACTGAATCACCCACTCACACATCCGTGCAGGGAGTCACATGCCCCCCACCCACACAGACACTCAGGCACCACTACAGGTAATCAGACAACCAATCATTAACCCATATAGATACTCATGTAGCTACTCACCAATCCATGCAGCCACTTACACACCAACTGACAGACTGATACAGACATTCACATAGATTAGTCATTCACCCATGCATTCACTAAGACACGTTTAATCACTCACTTATACAGCCAGTCACGCACCCACTAAATCATCCATTCAGACACTCATAAGCCCACTCATTCTTCAATAAACCTTGGCGCATATATATATAACATTCTTAAACTTTTTAGAAACACTCAGTCGCTGAGCCCCCATGGAGGGAGCGCGTACCATTCAGCGACAGACGAGGGGCATACAATTAAACTTACAGAGTGACAGTGCATGGAGATTTTAAAGGAACTGAGGACGGAGGGCAGTGATGGGATCTGGCTTCCACGTAACATCGGAGGAAAATCTTTTATTGGACATTGGAGTCCTATAATTACAAAAATACTGCGGAGGTGCCGGCCCGTCATTCCGTGCTGCTCGGATTGGTACCTTTTGATTGGATGGAGAACAGCCAAATATAGAGTAAGACAGTTTAAATCTCAGTGGCGCTGCCCATGTTGGTTATTTGTATATGCCACACTGGGAAGGCGACTGTTGAAACACGTCTGCGGCGAATAAAGTTTGTTGAAAATGCCCCATGAGTGCTCCAGGTGCTTTTTTTTGGTTGTTGAACGAAGCGGGTCTCACCCCCGCTAAATTGGAGGCACCAGTCGCGAGTTCGGCTGCTTTGGTGGGAGACGTCAGTGCATTCAATTAGGGCCTGCCTGAACTGTCGCTAAACAACGCCTGTTGATCAATGGAGGTCATGTACCATTCAAGTCTGGGGAAGTCAGTCATTTGTCTGACCCCCACGGAGTGAGTTGGTACAATTCAGCGACAGACGAGGGGCATACAATTAAATTAAGTGACATCGCATGTAGATTTTAAAGGAACTGAGGATGGAGGGCAGTGATGGGATCCGGCTTCCACGTAACATCGGAGGAAAATCTTTTATTGGACATTGGAGTCCTATTATTACAAAAATACCTCGGAATTGCTGGCCCATCATTTCCGTGCCACTCCGATTGGTGCCTTTTGATTGGACGGAGAACAGCCAATTATGGAGTAAGACAGTTTAAATCTCCGTGGCGCTGCCCATGTTGGTTATTTGTATATGGCGACTACTGAAATGCGTCTGTGGTGAATTAAGTTTGTTGAAAATGCCCAGTGAGTGCTCCAGATGCTTTTTTTGGTTTTTGAACGAGCGGGTCTAACCCCCACTAAATTGGAGGCACCCGTCGCGAGTTCAGCGGCTTTGGTGGGAGACGTCAGTGCATTTAATTAGGGCCTGCCTGAACCGTCGCTAAACAACCCCCCTTGACCAATGGAGGTCATGGACTATTCAAGTCTGGGGAAGCCAGTCATTTGTCTGACCCCCACGGAGGGAGCGCGTACCATTCAGCGACAGATGAGGGGCATACAATTAAACTTACCGAGTGACAGCGCATGTAGATTTTAAAGGAACTGGGGACAGAGGGCAGTGATGGGATCCGGCTTCCACGTAACATCGGAGGAAAATCTTTTATTGGACATTGGAGTCCTATAATTACAAAAATACTGCGGAGTTGCCGGTACGTAATTTCCGTGCCGCTCGGATTGGTGCCTGTTGATTGGAGGGAGAACAGCCAATTATGGAGTAAGACAGTTTAAATCTCTGTGGCGCTGTCCACGTTGGTTATTTGTATATGCCGCACTGAGGAAGGCGACTGCTGAAACGCATCTGCGGTGAATAAAGTTTGTTGAAAATGCCCCGTGAGAGCTCCAGGTGCTTTTTTTGGGTGGTTGAATGAAGCGGGTCTCACCCCCGCTAAATTGGAGGCACCAGTCTCTAGTTCGGCGGCTTTGGTGGGAGATGTCAGTGCATTCAATTAGGAACTGCTCGAACCGTCGCTAAGCAACCTCCGTTGACCAATCGAGGTCATGGACTATTCAAGTCTGGGGAAGTCAGTCATTTGTCTGACCCCCTCGGAGGGAGCTCGTACCATTCAGCGACAGACGAGGGGCATACAACTATACTTACCGAGTGACAGCTCATGAAGATTTTAAAGGAACTGAGGATGGAGGGCAGTGATGGGATCCGGCTTCCACGTAACCTCGGAGGAAAATCTTTTATTGGACATTGGAGTCCTATAATTACAAAAATACTGCGGATTTGCCGGCCCGTCATTTCCGTGCCACTCGGATTGGTGCCTTTTGATTGGACGGAGAACAGCCAATTATGGAGTAAGACAGTTTAAATCTCCGTGGCGCTGCCCATGTTGGTTATTTGTATATGCCGCACTGAGGATGGCGACTGCTGAAACGCGTCTGCGGTGAATAAAGTTTGTTGAAAATGCCCCGTGAGTGCTCCAGGTGCTTTTTTTGGTTGTTGAACGAAGCGGGTCTCACCCCGCTAAATTGGAGGCACCAGTCTCAAGTTCGGCGGCTTTGGTGGGAGACGTCAGTGCATTGAATTAGGGCCTGCCTGAATCGTCGCTAAACAACCCCCGTTGACCAATGGAGGTCATGGACTATTCAAGTCTGGGGAAGCCAGTCATTTGTCTGACCCCACGGACGGAGCGCGTACAATTCAGTGACAGACGAGGGGCATACAATTAAACTTACCGAGTGACAGCGCATGGAGATTTCAAAGGAACTGAGGACGGAGGGCAGTGATGGGATCTGGCTTCTACGTAACATCGGAAGAAAATCTTTTATTGGACATTGGAGTCCTATAATTACAAAAATACTGCGGAGTTGCTGGCCCATCATTTCCGTGCTGCTCGGATTGGTGCCTTTTGATTGGACGGAGAACAGCCAATTATGGAGTAAGACAGTTTAAATCTCCGTGGCGCTGCCCATGTTGGTTATTTGTATATGGCGACTACTGAAATGCGTCTGTGGTGAATTAAGTTTGTTGAAAATGCCCAGTGAGTGCTCCAGATGCTTTTTTGGTTTTTGAACGAAGCGGGTCTAACCCCCACTAAATTGGAGGCACCCGTCGCGAGTTCAGCGGCTTTGGTGGGAGACGTCAGTGCATTTAATTAGGGCCTGCCTGAACCGTCGCTAAACAACCCCCCTTGACCAATGGAGGTCATGGACTATTCAAGTCTGGGGAAGCCAGTCATTTGTCTGACCCCCACGGAGGGAGCGCGTACCATTCAGCGACAGACGAGAGGCCTACAATTAAACTTACCGAGTGACAGCGCATGTAGATTTTAAAGGAACTGGGGACGAGAGGGCAGTGATGGGATCCGGCTTCCACGTAACATCGGAGGAAAATCTTTTATTGGACATTGGAGTCCTATAATTACAAAAATACTGCGGAGTTGCCGGTACGTCATTTCCGTGCCACTCGGATTGGTGCCTTTTGATTGGACGGAGAACAGCCAATTATGGAGTAAGACAGTTTAAATCTCCGTGGCGCTGCCCATGTTGGTTATTTGTATATGCCGCACTGAGGATGGCGACTGCTGAAACGCGTCTGCGGTGAATAAAGTTTGTTGAAAATGCCCCGTGAGTGCTCCAGGTGCTTTTTTGGTTGTTGAACGAAGCGGGTCTCACCCCCGCTAAATTGGAGGCACCAGTCTCAAGTTCGGCGGCTTTGGTGGGAGACGTCAGTGCATTCAATTAGGGTCTGCCTGAATCGTCGCTAAACAACCCCCGTTGACCAATGGAGGTCATGGACTATTCAAGTCTGGGGAAGCCAGTCATTTGTCTGACCCCCACGGAGGGAGCGCGTACCATTCAGTGACAGACGAGGGGCATACAATTAAACTTACCGAGTGACAGCGCATGGAGATTTCAAAGGAACTGAGGACGGAGGGCAGTGATGGGATCTGGCTTCTACGTAACATCGGAAGAAAATCTTTTATTGGACATTGGAGTCCTATAATTACAAAAATACTGCGGAATTGCTGGCCCATCATTTCCGTGCTGCTCGGATTGGTGCCTTTTGATTGGACGGAGAACAGCCAATTATGGAGTAAGACAGTTTAAATCTCCGTGGCGCTGCCCATGTTGGTTATTTGTATATGGCGACTACTGAAATGCGTCTGTGGTGAATTAAGTTTGTTGAAAATGCCCAGTGAGTGCTCCAGATGCTTTTTTTGGTTTTTGAACGAAGCGGGTCTAACCCCCACTAAATTGGAGGCACCCGTCGCGAGTTCAGCGGCTTTGGTGGGAGACGTCAGTGCATTTAATTAGGGCCTGCCTGAACCGTCGCTAAACAACCCCCTTGACCAATGGAGGTCATGGACTATTCAAGTCTGGGGAAGCCAGTCATTTGTCTGACCCCCACGGAGGGAGCGCGTACCATTCAGCGACAGACGAGAGGCCTACAATTAAACTTACCGAGTGACAGCGCATGTAGATTTTAAAGGAACTGGGGAGAGAGGGCAGTGATGGGATCCGGCTTCCACGTAACATCGGAGGAAAATCTTTTATTGGACATTGGAGTCCTATAATTACAAAAATACTGCGGAGTTGACGGTACGTCATTTCCGTGCCGCTCGGATTGGTGCCTGTTGATTGGAGGAGAACAGCCAATTATGGAGTAAGACAGTTTAAATCTCTGTGGCGCTGTCCACGTTGGTTATTTGTATATGCCGCACTGAGGAAGGCGACTGCTGAAACGCATCTGCGGTGAATAAAGTTTGTTGAAAATGCCCCGTGAGAGCTCCAGGTGCTTTTTTTGGTGGTTGAACGAAGCGGGTCTCACCCCCGCTAAATTGTAGGCACCAGTCTCGAGTTCGGCGGCTTTGGTGGGAGACGTCAGTGCATTCAATTAGGACCTGCTCGAACCGTCGCTAAGCAACCTCCGTTGACCAATCGAGGTCATGGACTATTCAAGTCTGGAGAAGCCAGTCATTTGTCTGACCCCCTCGGAGGGAGCTCGCACCATTCAGCGACAGACGAGGGGCATACAACTATACTTACCGAGTGACAGCGCATGAAGATTTTAAAGGAACTGAGGACGGAGGGCAGTGATGGGATCCGGCTTCCACGTAACATCAGAGGAAAATCTTTTATTGGACATTGGAGTCCTATAATTACAAAAATACTGCGGATTTGCCGGCCCGTCATTTCCGTGCCACTCGGATTGGTGCCTTTTGATTGGATGGAGAACAGCCAATTATGGAGTAAGACAGTTTAAATCTCCGTGGCGCTGCCCATGTTGGTTATTTGTATATGCCGCACTGAGGATGGCGACTGCTGAAACGCGTCTGCGGTGAATAAAGTTTGTTGAAAATGCCCCGTGAGTGTTCCAGGTGCTTTTTTTTGGTTGTTGAACGAAGCGGGTCTCACCCCCGCTAAATTGGAGGCACCCGTCTCAAGTTCGGCGGCTTTGGTGGGAGACGTCAGTGCATTCAATTAGGGCCTGCCTGAATCGTCGCTAAACAACCCCGTTGACCAATGGAGGTCATGGACTATTCAAGTCTGGGGAAGCCAGTCATTTGTCTGACCCCCACGGACGGAGCGTGTACCATTCAGTGACAGACGAGGGGCATACAATTAAACTTACCGAGTGACAGCGCATGGAGATTTCAAAGGAACTGAGGACGGAGGGCAGTGATGGGATCTGGCTTCCACGTAACATCGGAAGAAAATCTTTTATTGGACATTGGAGTCCTATAATTACAAAAATACTGCGGAGTTGCCGGCCAGTCATTTCCATGCCTCTCGGATTGGCGCCTTTTGATTGGATGGAGAACAGCCAATTATGGAGTAAGACAGTTTAAATCTCCGTGGCGCTGCCCATGGTGGTTTTTTGCATATGCCGCACTGAGGAAGGCGACTGCTGAAACGGGTCTGCGGCGAATAAAGTTTGTTAAAAATGCCCTGTGAGTGCTTCAAGAGCTTTTTTTGGTTGAACGAAGCGGGTCTCACCCCCGCTAAATTGGAGGCACCCGTCTCAAGTTCGGCGGCTTTGGTGGGAGACGTCAGTGCATTCAATTAGGGCCTGCCTGAATCGTCGCTAAACAACCCCCGTTGACCAATGGAGGTCATGGACTATTCAAGTCTGGGGAAGCCAGTCATTTGTCTGACCCCCACGGACGGAGCGTGTACCATTCAGTGACAGACGAGGGGCATACAATTAAACTTACCGAGTGACAGCGCATGGAGATTTCAAAGGAACTGAGGACGGAGGGCAGTGATGGGATCTGGCTTCCACGTAACATCGGAAGAAAATCTTTTATTGGACATTGGAGTCCTATAATTACAAAAATACTGCGGAGTTGCCGGCCAGTCATTTCCATGCCTCTCGGATTGGCGCCTTTTGATTGGATGGAGAACAGCCAATTATGGAGTAAGACAGTTTAAATCTCCGTGGCGCTGCCCATGGTGGTTTTTGCATATGCCGCACTGAGGAAGGCGACTGCTGAAACGGGTCTGCGGCGAATAAAGTTTGTTAAAAATGCCCTGTGAGTGCTTCAAGAGCTTTTTTTTGGTTGAACGAAGCGGGTCTCACCCCCGCTAAATTGGAGGCACCAGTCTCAAGTTCGGCGGCTTTGGTGGGAGACGTCAGTGCATTCAATTAGGGCCTGCCTGAATCGTCGCTAAACAACCCCCGTTGACCAATGGAGGTCATGGACTATTCAAGTCTGGGGAAGCCAGTCATTTGTCTGACCCCCACGGACGGAGCGCGTACAATTCAGTGACAGACGAGGGGCATACAATTAAACTTACCGAGTGACAGCGCATGGAGATTTCAAAGGAACTGAGGACGGAGGGCAGTGATGGGATCTGGCTTCTACGTAACATCGGAAGAAAATCTTTTATTGGACATTGGAGTCCTATAATTACAAAAATACTGCGGAATTGCTGGCCCATCATTTCCGTGCTGCTCGGATTGGTGCCTTTTGATTGGACGGAGAACAGCCAATTATGGAGTAAGACAGTTTAAATCTCCGTGGCGCTGCCCATGTTGGTTATTTGTATATGGCGACTACTGAAATGCGTCTGTGGTGAATTAAGTTTGTTGAACATGCCCAGTGAGTGCTCCAGATGCTTTTTTTTGGTTTTTGAACGAAGCGGGTCTAACCCCCACTAAATTGGAGGCACCCGTCGCGAGTTCAGCGGCTTTGGTGGGAGACGTCAGTGCATTTAATTAGGGCCTGCCTGAACCGTCGCTAAACAACCCCCTTGACCAATGGAGGTCATGGACTATTCAAGTCTGGGGAAGCCAGTCATTTGTCTGACCCCCACGGAGGGAGCGCGTACCATTCAGCGACAGACGAGAGGCCTACAATTAAACTTACCGAGTGACAGCGCATGTAGATTTTAAAGGAACTGGGGAGAGAGGGCAGTGATGGGATCCGGCTTCCACGTAACATCGGAGGAAAATCTTTTATTGGACATTGGAGTCCTATAATTACAAAAATACTGCGGAGTTGACGGTACGTCATTTCCGTGCCGCTCGGATTGGTGCCTGTTGATTGGAGGAGAACAGCCAATTATGGAGTAAGACAGTTTAAATCTCTGTGGCGCTGTCCACATTGGTTATTTGTATATGCCGCACTGAGGATGGCGACTGCTGAAACGCGTCTGCGGTGAATAAAGTTTGTTGAAAATGCCCCGTGAGTGCTCCAGGTGCTTTTTTTGGTTGTTGAACGAAGCGGGTCTCACCCCCGCTAAATTGGAGGCACCAGTCTCAAGTTCGGCGGCTTTGGTGGGAGACGTCAGTGCATTCAATTAGGGTCTGCCTGAATCGTCGCTAAACAACCCCCGTTGACCAATGGAGGTCATGGACTATTCAAGTCTGGGGAAGCCAGTCATTTGTCTGACCCCCACGGAGGGAGCGCGTACCATTCAGTGACAGACGAGGGGCATACAATTAAACTTACCGAGTGACAGCGCATGGAGATTTCAAAGGAACTGAGGACGGAGGGCAGTGATGGGATCTGGCTTCTACGTAACATCGGAAGAAAATCTTTTATTGGACATTGGAGTCCTATAATTACAAAAATACTGCGGAATTGCTGGCCCATCATTTCCGTGCTGCTCGGATTGGTGCCTTTTGATTGGACGGAGAACAGCCAATTATGGAGTAAGACAGTTTAAATCTCCGTGGCGCTGCCCATGTTGGTTATTTGTATATGGCGACTACTGAAATGCGTCTGTGGTGAATTAAGTTTGTTGAAAATGCCCAGTGAGTGCTCCAGATGCTTTTTTTTGTTTTTGAACGAAGCGGGTCTAACCCCCACTAAATTGGAGGCACCCGTCGCGAGTTCAGCGGCTTTGGTGGGAGACGTCAGTGCATTTAATTAGGGCCTGCCTGAACCGTCGCTAAACAACCCCCTTGACCAATGGAGGTCATGGACTATTCAAGTCTGGGGAAGCCAGTCATTTGTCTGACCCCCACGGAGGGAGCGCGTACCATTCAGCGACAGACGAGAGGCCTACAATTAAACTTACCGAGTGACAGCGCATGTAGATTTTAAAGGAACTGGGGAGAGAGGGCAGTGATGGGATCCGGCTTCCACGTAACATCGGAGGAAAATCTTTTATTGGACATTGGAGTCCTATAATTACAAAAATACTGCGGAGTTGACGGTACGTCATTTCCGTGCCGCTCGGATTGGTGCCTGTTGATTGGAGGGAGAACAGCCAATTATGGAGTAAGACAGTTTAAATCTCTGTGGCGCTGTCCACATTGGTTATTTGTATATGCCGCACTGAGGAAGGCGACTGCTGAAACGCATCTGCGGCGAATAAAGTTTGTTGAAAATGCCCCGTGAGAGCTCCAGGTGCTTTTTTTTGGTGGTTGAACGAAGCGGGTCTCACCCCCGCTAAATTGTAGGCACCCGTCGCGAGTTCCGCGGCTTTGGTGGGAGACGTCAGTGCATTCAATTAGGACCTGCTCGAACCGTCGCTAAGCAACCTCCGTTGACCAATCGAGGTCATGGACTATTCAAGTCTGGAGAAGCCAGTCATTTGTCAGACCCCCTCGGAGGGAGCTCGCACCATTCCGCGACAGACGAGGGGCATACAACTATACTTACCGAGTGACAGCGCATGAAGATTTTAAAGGAACTGAGGACGGAGGACAGTGATGGGATCCGGCTTCCACGTAACATCAGAGGAAAATCTTTTATTGGACATTGGAGTCCTATAATTACAAAAATACTGCGGATTTGCCGGCCCGTCATTTCCGTGCCACTCGGATTGGTGCCTTTTGATTGGACGGAGAACAGCCAATTATGGAGTAAGACAGTTTAAATCTCTGTGGCACTGCCCATGTTGGTTATTTGTATATGCCGCACTGAGGATGGCGACTGCTGAAACGCGTCTGCGGTGAATAAAGTTTGTTGAAAATGCCCCGTGAGTGTTCCAGGTGCTTTTTTTGGTTGTTGAACGAAGCGGGTCTCACCCCGCTAAATTGGAGGCACCCGTCTCAAGTTCGGCGGCTTTGGTGGGAGACGTCAGTGCATTCAATTAGGGCCTGCCTGAATCGTCGCTAAACAACCCCCGTTGACCAATGGAGGTCATGGACTATTCAAGTCTGGGGAAGCCAGTCATTTGTCTGACCCCCACGGACGGAGCGTGTACCATTCAGTGACAGACGAGGGGCATACAATTAAACTTACCGAGTGACAGCGCATGGAGATTTCAAAGGAACTGAGGACGGAGGGCAGTGATGGGATCTGGCTTCCACGTAACATCGGAAGAAAATCTTTTATTGGACATTGGAGTCCTATAATTACAAAAATACTGCGGAGTTGCCGGCCAGTCATTTCCATGCCTCTCGGATTGGCGCCTTTTGATTGGATGGAGAACAGCCAATTATGGAGTAAGACAGTTTAAATCTCCGTGGCGCTGCCCATGGTGGTTTTTTGCATATGCCGCACTGAGGAAGGCGACTGCTGAAACGGGTCTGCGGCGAATAAAGTTTGTTAAAAATGCCCTGTGAGTGCTTCAAGAGCTTTTTTTGGTTGAACGAAGCGGGTCTCACCCCCGCTAAATTGGAGGCACCCGTCTCAAGTTCGGCGGCTTTGGTGGGAGACGTCAGTGCATTCAATTAGGGCCTGCCTGAATCGTCGCTAAACAACCCCCGTTGACCAATGGAGGTCATGGACTATTCAAGTCTGGGGAAGCCAGTCATTTGTCTGACCCCCACGGACGGAGCGTGTACCATTCAGTGACAGACGAGGGGCATACAATTAAACTTACCGAGTGACAGCGCATGGAGATTTCAAAGGAACTGAGGACGGAGGGCAGTGATGGGATCTGGCTTCCACGTAACATCGGAAGAAAATCTTTTATTGGACATTGGAGTCCTATAATTACAAAAATACTGCGGAGTTGCCGGCCAGTCATTTCCATGCCTCTCGGATTGGCGCCTTTTGATTGGATGGAGAACAGCCAATTATGGAGTAAGACAGTTTAAATCTCCGTGGCGCTGCCCATGGTGGTTTTTTGCATATGCCGCACTGAGGAAGGCGACTGCTGAAACGGGTCTGCGGCGAATAAAGTTTGTTAAAAATGCCCTGTGAGTGCTTCAAGAGCTTTTTTTTGGTTGAACGAAGCGGGTCTCACCCCCGCTAAATTGGAGGCACCAGTCTCAAGTTCGGCGGCTTTGGTGGGAGACGTCAGTGCATTCAATTAGGGCCTGCCTGAATCGTCGCTAAACAACCCCCGTTGACCAATGGAGGTCATGGACTATTCAAGTCTGGGGAAGCCAGTCATTTGTCTGACCCCCACGGACGGAGCGCGTACCATTCAGTGACAGACGAGGGGCATACAATTAAACTTACCAAGTGACAGCGCATGGAGATTTCAAAGGAACTGAGGATGGAGGGCAGTGATGGGATCTGGCTTCTACGTAACATCGGAAGAAAATCTTTTATTGGACATTGGAGTCCTATAATTACAAAAATACTGCGGAATTGCTGGCCCATCATTTCCGTGCTGCTCGGATTGGTGCCTTTTGATTGGACGGAGAACAGCCAATTATGGAGTAAGACAGTTTAAATCTCCGTGGCGCTGCCCATGTTGGTTATTTGTATATGGCGACTACTGAAATGCGTCTGTGGTGAATTAAGTTTGTTGAAAATGCCCAGTGAGTGCTCCAGATGCTTTTTTTTTGTTTTTGAACGAAGCGGGTCTAACCCCCACTAAATTGGAGGCACCCGTCGCGAGTTCAGCGGCTTTGGTGGGAGACGTCAGTGCATTTAATTAGGGCCTGCCTGAACCGTCGCTAAACAACCCCCTTGACCAATGGAGGTCATGGACTATTCAAGTCTGGGGAAGCCAGTCATTTGTCTGACCCCCACGGAGGGAGCGCGTACCATTCAGCGACAGACGAGGGGCTTACAATTAAACTTACCGAGTGACAGCGCATGTAGATTTTAAAGGAACTGGGGAGAGAGGGCAGTGATGGGATCCGGCTTCCACGTAACATCGGAGGAAAATCTTTTGTTGGACATTGGAGTCCTATAATTACAAAAATACTGCGGAGTTGCCGGTACGTCATTTCCGTGCTGCTCGGATTGGTGCCTGTTGATTGGAGGGAGAACAGCCAATTATGGAGTAAGACAGTTTAAATCTCTGTGGCGCTGTCCACGTTGGTTATTTGTATATGCCGCACTGAGGAAGGCGACTGCTGAAACGCATCTGCGGCGAATAAAGTTTGTTGAAAATGCCCCGTGAGAGCTCCAGGTGCTTTTTTTTGGTGGTTAAACGAAGCGGGTCTCACCCCCGCTAAATTGTAGGCACCCGTCCCGAGTTCGGCGGCTTTGGTGGGAGACGTCAGTGCATTCAATTAGGACCTGCTCGAACCGTCGCTAAGCAACCTCCGTTGACCAATCGAGGTCATGGACTATTCAAGTCTGGAGAAGCCAGTCATTTGTCAGACCCCCTCGGAGGGAGCTCGCACCATTCCGCGACAGACGAGGGGCATACAACTATACTTACCGAGTGACAGCGCATGAAGATTTTAAAGGAACTGAGGACGGAGGGCAGTGATGGGATCCGGCTTCCACGTAACATCAGAGGAAAATCTTTTATTGGACATTGGAGTCCTATAATTACAAAAATACTGCGGATTTGCCGGCCCGTCATTTCCGTGCCACTCGGATTGGTGCCTTTTCATTGGACGGAGAACAGCCAATTATGGAGTAAGACAGTTTAAATCTCCGTGGCGCTGCCCATGTTGGTTATTTGTATATGCCGCACTGAGGATGGCGACTGCTGAAACGCGTCTGCGGTGAATAAAGTTTGTTGAAAATGCCCCGTGAGTGCTCCAGGTGCTTTTTTTTGGTTGTTGAACGAAGCGGGTCTCACCCCCGCTAAATTGGAGGCACCCGTCTCAAGTTCGGCGGCTTTGGTGGGAGACGTCAGTGCATTCAATTAGGGCCTGCCTGAATCGTCGCTAAACAACCCCCGTTGACCAATGGAGGTCATGGACTATTCAAGTCTGGGAAGCCAGTCATTTGTCTGATCCCCACGGACGGAGCGTGTACCATTCAGTGACAGACGAGGGGCATACAATTAAACTTACCGAGTGACAGCGCATGGAGATTTCAAAGGAACTGAGGACGGAGGGCAGTGATGGGATCTGGCTTCCACGTAACATCGGAAGAAAATCTTTTATTGGACATTGGAGTCCTATAATTACAAAAATACTGCGGAGTTGCCGGCCAGTCATTTCCATGCCTCTCGGATTGGCGCCTTTTGATTGGATGGAGAACAGCCAATTATGGAGTAAGACAGTTTAAATCTCCGTGGCGCTGCCCATGGTGGTTTTTTGCATATGCCGCACTGAGGAAGGCGACTGCTGAAACGGGTCTGCGGCGAATAAAGTTTGTTGAAAATGCCCTGTGAGTGCTTCAAGTGCTTTTTTTGGGTTGTTGAACGAAGTGGGTCTCACCCCCGCTAAATTGAAGGCACCCATCGCAAGTTCAGCGGCCTTGGTGGGAGACGTCAGTGCATTCAATTAGGGCCTGCCTGAACCGTCGCCAAACAACCCCCGTTGACCAATGGAGGTCATGGACTATTCAAGTCTGGGGAAGCCAGTCATTTGTCTGACCCCCACAGAGGGAGCGCGTACCATTCAGCGACAGATGAGGGGCATACAATTAAACTTACTGAGTGACAGCGCATGGAGATTTTAGAGGGACTGAGGACGGAGGGCAGTGATGGGATCCAGCTTCCACGTAACATCGGAGGAAAATCTTTTATTGGACATTGGAGTCCTATAATTACAAAAATACTGCGGAGTTGCCGGCCCGTCATTTCCGTGCCGCTCGGATTGGTGCCTTTTGATTGGACAGAGAAGAGCCAATTATAGAGTAAGACAGTTTAAATCTCCGTGGCGCTGCCCATGTTGGTTATTTGTATATGCCGAACTGATGAAGGCGACTGCTGAAACGCTTCTGCGGCGAATAAAGTTTGTTGAAAATTCCCTTTGTGTGCTTCAGGTGCCTTTTTTTTGGTTGTTATGTATATATATATATATTATCTACTGGCAGTCGCCAGTAGATAGTTATAGTTAGGACCTATTTTCCATAGGAAATCCGCAACATTCTATTTGAAATAACGTTGGCGCCGGTTGACGAATCTTCGCAAAATTTTCCAACTTGTTGGAGCGCTCCGGTCCGCTCCTGTCCTGAAAGTCTCGGGGTATTCGTCAAGCGGGGGCTAAGAAAAAAGGGGGGTCCCAAAACATGTTTTCCCCATTCATTTTTCCATAGGAACCGTTCATCGCGGCTACAGCCCGAACTGCTGAACGGAATTACACCAAATTTGGCAAAGAGGTAGCCCTTGGTTCAGACTCGTGCCTTTTGCTTAAATGGTGTAAATCCGTTCAGTAGTTCCTGAGAAAATCACAAGTAAAATCACATATATATCTATGGCCGCGTCGGATCCGCGCACCCTGAGCGCACCCTGCGCGCACTGTCCCGATCACGAGCTGCATGCTAATTGGCTGTCAACTGGCTGTCAACACTCCAAATCAGGAAGTGTTGGCAGCCATTTTGTCCCTCGGTAGAACCGAGGCACAGAAACAAGTGCGCAAAATGCACAAAGGGGGCAGGGTAGAAACACCCTGACCCCTAGGTGTGCTCAGGGGGTCCCACAAGGACCCCTGGGCAGAAAAAGCATTTTTTAATTTAAAAAATCGGCGGGATGCGCGAATCCCGCCGATAAAAAATCGAAGCTTCCGCGCTTCGATGCTATTTTGCCCCGGGTGGCCCAAGTACCGGGGCATGCGGAGGGTGGGTTTATATTTTATGTGGGGGCCTCTAAGGCCCCAAGCCCCGGGACCACCACCCCCGGGGCTTTAAGAATAATGGTGCGGGAGGGCTCTCGGCCCTCCCGCAGCTCCGGGGACCGCCACCCCCCGGGGCTTCTTTTTAAAAAAAAAAATAAATGACCTGTGTGGGGGGGCTCAAGCCTCCCCACATGCCCCGGGGACCGCCACCTCCCCGGGGCACTAAATATTTCAATATGGGGGTCCGTTACGGACCCCCGAGCCCCGGGGACCACCACCTCTCCGGGGCTTTGCCAATGGAGGGAGGGGGGCTGCCGGGGGCACGAGTTATAGTTAGCTGAACTAACTATAACAGGGGAATTTCACGGGTTTTGTACGAGTGCAATCAACTAACTATAACTGTCCCTAAAACCTATGGTTTTTTCAGTGAATTTGTAAGGTTTTTTAAATGCTAATTTCTAACTATAACGTGCCTGAAACCTATGGTTTTTTCAATGAATTTCAAAGGTTTTTTAAATGCTAATTCCTAACTATAACATGTCTGAAACCTATGGTTTTTTTCAGTGAATTTCAAAGGTTTTGTAAATGACAATTTTTAAATGTATTAATTGTTATATTTATTTTTTGATACTGATTTACTACATTTTTTTAAACTATTTATTTTTAGATATTTTATTTTTTAAATTACATTGTAATTACATTATACATTACATTACAAAATATACTTACTCAGAATGAATTACTTTAGTTTAAATACTTTGCACATAGGCAATAGACTTTTAAGTACAGTAGTTACAGTTGTTGCAATGGGCAACACATTTTCAAACACAATGCAACATTCAGCTCAATGTGAATTTCTAGTTAAATGCAATTAGTTACTTTATGGATTACTTTTCTAACCACAGGACTGGATCCTAGATTCAGTCCTGGGACATCTCCTGTAAACAGTTGAGTAAAAGCGTTTTGGTTACAGTAGTGATTTTTAAGGAATATTATTGTATTTTAAAAGTTGACACAGAAACTTTTTCACATAGAATCACCAATGTTATCCTATGGGAGGAAATTCACTTAGCAGGTAAGTAGTGTTATCGTTACTTTTTCTTACTCAGTGGTGGATCCTGGATCCAGCACTGGTGCATCTCCTGTAAACAGTTGAAAGAATGCGTTTAAGTCATACAGGCGATTTTTAAGGAATATTTGTAGTTTGTGAAAATCGACACTGAAAGTTTTCTGCTGAAAACCAGACAATGGATTCCTATGGAAGAAAATATAAGTTACTGGTAAGTACGGTTAAAATTACTTTTCAGGGTCAGTGCTGGGCTAAAAGATGCAGCACTGGGTTCTCTCCTGATAACAGGTGAGTAAATTGGAATTCGTACTTTGGTTGATTTTAGAGGAATATTATAAAGTTCCAAAACTCCACACTTAGAAGAATTTCCAAGTGAAACCAGTCAATGTTAGCCTATGAAGGAAATTCAAGTTACCGGTAAGTACGGTTAAAATTACTTTTCAGGACCAGTACTGGGCTGAAAGATGCAGCACTGAGGTCTCTCCTGATAACAGGTGAGTAAATCAGAATTCGGATTTTGGCTGATTTTAGAGGAATATTTGTATGTTTCAAAAATCAACACTTAGAAACTTTTTCAGCAAAAGAAGGCAATGATATCCTATGGAAGGAAATTCAAGTTACTGGTAAGTACGGTTAAAATTACTTTTGAGGATCAGTACTGGGCTGAAAGATGCAGCACTGAGGTCTCTCCTGATAACAGGTGAGTAAATCAGAATTCGGATTTCGGCTGATTTTAGAGGAATATTTGTATGTTTCAAAAATCAACACTTAGAAGAATTTCCAAGTGAAACCAGTCAATGTTAGCCTATGAAGGAAATTCAAGTTACCGGTAAGTACGGTTAAAATTACTTTTGAGGATCAGTACTGGGCTGAAAGATGCAGCACTGAGGTCTCTCCTGATAACAGGTGAGTAAATCGGAATTCGGATTTCGGCTGATTTTAGAGGAATATTTGCACAATGGTGAAGGGAGGGGCGGGGCCTGAGGTGACATCTGTGCAAACGCGCCCGTGGTGCGTTTTAAGTTGGGGGATTAAGTCCCCTTGAATCATGAGGGTCCCTACGGGCCAACTAGCCCACCAGGAACCTCCAGTATGCGCCAGGGGCTGCGTTGCAGAGACATGTACAGAGGCCACACCCCTTTTTACACCTCTCTGCAACGCAGCTCTGTGGCGCTTTCTGGACGTACCTGTTGGGCTAGTTGGCCCCCAGGGACCCTCAGGATTGAAGAGGATTTAATTCCCCATCTTAAAACGCGCCATGGGGCCTGTTTGCACACATGTCACCTGAAGCCCCGCCCCTCCCTTCACCACTGTGCAAACGCGCCCCGTGGCGCGTTTTAAGTCGAGGATTAACTCCCTTGAATCCTGAGGGTCGCTGGGGTGCAACTAGCCCACCATATACCTCCAAAGCGCCATAGAGCTGCGTTGCAGAGAGGTGTAAAAGGGGCGTGGCCTCTGTACACCTCTCTGCAAGGCAGCCCCTGGCGCATACTGGAGGTTCCTGGTGGGCTAGTTGGCTCCCAGGGACCCCCAGTATTCAAGGGGAATTCGTTCCCCTCTGCAAACGCGCCAGGGGCGCGTTTGCAGAGTGGTGAAGGAAGGGGCGGGGCCTGCGGGCCCGATCGTTTTTTCCCCCTGAAGGGGGCTGTGTGACCCCCTTCCTTTTTCCTATTTTTAGGCCCTGGGGACCCCATCCCCCAGGGCCTTACCCCTTTTTTAATTAAAATTAAAAAAAAACGGGAAGGGCCGCGTGGCCCCCTTCCCTGGGCCTGTATTGGCCCGGGGACCCCATCCCCCGGGGCATGGCCTGTTTTTTTATTTGGAGGGGGCTGCGTGGCCCCCTCCTCAGGCCATTTAAGGCCCCGGGGACCCCATCCCGGGGCCGGCCTTGCACTTTTTAAAATTATTTTCTTTTTTTTACTTTGGGGAGGGGGCTGCGTGGCCCCCTCCGTGGCACTTATGGCCCCGGGGACCCCATCCCCGGGGCCTGGCCTCTCGTTGGGGACTGTGGGGGTCCCCAATCCCCCACAGTCCCGCCGGCTCCCGTGTCCTACGGGAGCCGGCATTGCTTACACATGGGGAGCAGCTAACATGCTGCTCCCCATGTGGAAAAGCAATCTGCTTGGATATTGGAAGAGAGAGCAGGTTTCCCTGCTCTCTCTTCCAATATCCAAAGCAGTTTGCAATGACAGGACGGGAGCCGCGAGGCTCCCGTCCTGTCATTGCAAACAGCAGTGTCCCGGGGTAGGCACCCCGGGACACTGCAGGAGCCGGCCCTGGGGGTGGTGGTCCCCAGGGCCATCAAGGGCTCCAGGAGGGGGCCGTGCGGCCCCCTCCCATTCAGTGCACAGCCCCGGGGAGGTGGTGGTCCCCAGGGCTCTGGGGGTCCAAAACGGACCCCCATTGTAATTTTTCTTAGTGCCCCGGGAGGTGGTGGTCCCGGGCGTGTGGGGGCTGGAGCCCCCACACAGGTTTTTAATTAAAAAAGAAGCCCCGGGAGGTGGTGGTCCCGGGGCTGCGGGAGGGCTCAGAGCCCTCCCGCACCATTCTACATAAAGCCCCGGGGTGGTGGTCCCGGGGCTTGGTGGGCCCTTAGAGGCCCCCCACACATAAAATTAACCCCCCAGCATGCCCCCGGGACTTGGCCCACCCGGGGCCAATTAACATCGAGCGATGGAGACCGCGCTTCGATTTTTTGTTTCGGCAGGGTTCGCGCTCCCTGAGCGCATCCTGCCGATTTAAAAAAAAAAATGTTTGGCCCAGGGGGTCCTTGTGGGACCCCTGAGCAGACCTAGGGGTCAGGGTGTTTCTACCCTGCCCCCTTTGTGCGCTTTGCGCACTTGTTTCTGTCCCTCGGTTCTACCGAGGGACAAAATGGCTGCCAACACTTCCTGATTTGGAGTGTTGACAGCCAATTAACATAAAGCTCGTGCTCGGGAGGATCCGCGGCCCTAGATAGATCTATCTTTTTACTTTTCATTTTCTCAGCAACTACTGAACGGATTTACACCATTTAACAAAAGGGTTCTTTCTGAACCAAGAACTACCTCTTTGCCAAATTTGGTGTAATTCCGTTCAGCAGTTCGGGCTGTAGCCGTGTCTAAAGTTTCCTATGGAAAATTGCATGGGGAAAACGCGTTTTGGGACCCCCTTTTTCTCGGCCCCCGCTTGACGAATCCCCCGAGACTTTCAGGGTAGGAGCGGACCGGAGCGGGCCACAAAGTTTGAAAATTTTGCGAAGATACGTCAACCGGCAAGAGAGTTATTTCAAATAGAATGTCGCGGATTTCCTATGGATAATAGGTTGTAACTATAACTATCTACTGGCGACCGCCAGTAGATATATATATATATATATATATATATATATATATATATATATATATATATATATATATATATATATATATTCTGCTCCAAAGGTTGTCCACCAGGTGAGTAGAACTCGATCAGCAGCTTTGTTTATGAAAGGCAGGGACGAGGATCCGCTTGTGGAAGCTGCTCCGTAATGGAAATGCCTGACGCGTTTCGAAGCTCCATATGCTTCTCTTCAGAGGCTTGAACGGAGACAGTGTGTGCAAACCCTGAACCCACTTCGCCATTTTCATATTGCACACCCACAAATGGGAAGCTCAGGCATTTCCATTACGGAGCAGCTTCTACAAGCGGATCCTCGTCCCTACCTATCATAAACAAAGCTGCTGATCGAGTGCTACTCACCAAGTGGACAACCTTTGGAGCAGAATATATATATATATATATTCACTGCCGAAACCCAAGTTTACAGGAACCTTAGGCTCAGATTTCACTCGTACAACTCCAGTGAAATTCAGCAGTTATAGTTACCTGAGCTAACTATAACTTACTCCCCCACAATGCACTTTTTATGGCCTCGCATATTACATCACTCATGACATGGTCAGTCACATTACTGATGGCATCACTGATGACATCTTAAATGATATCACTGATGACATCCACAGAACCACTCACACACCCACTCATACCCCCACAGAACATCTAATACTCCTACCCCACACTCACACACAACTCTCCACATACCCATCCACAGACCCATACCAGTATACTCACACAACCAATCCCTCAACCATAGAGCCACTCACACAAACACTCACTCATACTGTCTAACCTTTGAAAGTGAGTGCGTGAGTGAGTGAGTGTATGAGCATCTCAGTGTGTCTCAGTGAGTGTTGGAGTGGCTGTATATGTGTCTCATTGGGTGTGTGAGTGGGTTTGTGAGTGTCTGAGTGGGTCTGTGAGTACGTGTGTGAGTGTCTGAGGTGGATGTCTGTGTGGGTGCATGAGTGTCTGAGTGAGTGTTTGAGTGGGTACGTGAGTGGGTGTGAGAGTGTCTGAGTAGGTTTGTGAGTGCCTCCATGTGTCTGTGTGAGTCAGTCTGTGAGTGAGTGTCTGAGTGGGTCTGTGAGTGTGTGCATGAGTGTCTGAGTGGATGAGTTGTGGGTGTCTGAGTGGGTGAATGAGTGTCTGAGTGGGTCTATGAGTGTGTGTCGGAGTGTCTGAGTGCATTTGCATCTGCCTCCATAAGTGTGTGAGCCAGTCTCTGAGTGAGTGCATGAATGTCTGAGCGGGTCTGTAAAAAGGTGCATGAGTCTCTAACTGAGTCTGTGAGTGGGAGTTTAAGTCTGTGAGTAGGTCTGTGTGTGAGTACTTGAATCTGTGAGTGGGTCTGTTAGTGAGTGCATGAGTCTCTGAGTGGGTCAGTGAGTGAGTGTGTGAGTCTCTGAGTAGGTCTGTAAGTAGGTGCATAAGGGTCTAAGTGGGTCTGTGAGTGAATTCATGAGTCTCTGAGTGGGTCAGTGAGCGAGTGCATGAGTCTCTGAGTGGGTCTGTGAGTGGGTGCATGAGTGTCTAAGTGAGTCTGTGAGTGAGTTCATGAGTCTCTGAGTGGGTCTGTGAGTTCATGAGTCTGTGAGTGAGTGCATGAGTCTCTGAGTGGGTCTGTGAGTGGGTGCATGAGTGTCTAAGTGGGTCTGTGAGTGGGTACATGAGTGTCTCAGTGGGTCTATGAATCTCTGAGTGGGTCTATGATTGAGTGCATGAGTTTTTCAGTGGGTCTATGAGTGGTTACTTGAGTCTGAGTGGGTCTGTGAATAGGTACGTGAGTGTATAGGTGGGTCTGTGAGTGGGTGAATGAGTGTCTAAGTGGGTCTGTGAGTGGGTGCATGAGTCTCTGAGTGGGTTTGTGAGTGGATGTATGAGTGTCTCATTGGGTATGTAAGTGGGTGCGTGAGTCTGTGAGTAGGTGTGTGAGCGTCTGAGTGCTCTCTGTTTTGCCCTCTTCTGCTCTGTTTTGCCTTTTCTACTTGTTTTTCTACCCTATGTTTTGCTTTTCCTGCTCATTTTTCTCCCATTTGTTTTGCCCTCTTCAGCTCTTTTTTGACTTTCCTGCTTGTTTTTCTACCCTCTGTTTTGCCTTTTCTGCTCGTTTGTCTGCTCTCCGTTTTGCCTTTTCTGCTAATTTTTCTGTCCTCTGTTTTGTCTTTCCTGCTCATTTTTGTGCCCTCTGTTTTCCCTCCTATGATCCCTGGGAACACCAACCTCCCCGGGGCTTAACTGATATTAAGGAGGGGGCTGCAGGGATCCCCCTACATTGAGCTCCAAGAGCCCCCAGTCCTTGGGGACCACCCCAGGGTTGAATATATTCTTTAAAGTGGGAGGAGGCCACGCAACACCCCTCCCTGGCCACATACTGCCCTGGGGAACCCATCCCCCAGGGCCCGGCCTTAACTCAAGGGGGGAGGGGAGCCATGTGGCCTCCTTTCCGGGCCAATTTTAGTTCCTGGGACCCCATCACCCGGGTCCCAGCCATGTCTCCTGCTGGGTGCCCCCCAGGGCACCCAGTGTGCAGCATGGGTACTGCAGGGGGAGCCTCAGGGCCCCCACAGTCCCAGCTGGCTCCCCACATCGTGTGGGCACCAGCATTGCTTTCACAAACAGGGAACTGCTAAACATGCAGCTCCCTGTCTGTGAGAGAAATTGTTTCATCTGTTTCCCTGCCTACTTGACAGTGGGTAAGGAAACAGCCAAAAACTCCGCTCTCAGCAAGTGGGAGCCATTTCACAGCTCTTGCCTACTGAGAGCAGAGTTTGTTTGCTATGACTTGATGGGAACTGTAAAAGCTCCTGCCAGGTCAGAGCAAACAGCTATGTCCCGGGGGGGCACCCCGGGATATAACAAGAGCCAGCCCTGGGGGGAGGCGGTCCACAGGGCCATATATTGCTCCAGGAGGGGGGCGCACAGCCCTTCTCCTTCTGTTTGCACAGGTTGAACCCAGGGAGGTGGTGGTTCCCAGAGCCGTATATGGCCCGGGAGAGGAGCCGCATGGCCCCCTCTCAGTATTTTTGATTGTGTAAGCTCACGGGAGGTGGTGATCCCTGGGGTCTGGGAACCTGTGTGGCCCACCACAATTTGCTCAATTTATTGCCCCTCAAGAGGTGATGGTCCCCGGGGCTTGTAATAAGCCCAGGAGGGTGGTCCATGCGGACCCCCACCATAATTAAAATGAAAGCCCTGGGGAGGTGGTGGTCCCCAGGGCTTCTAGCAAGCCCTTGAGAGGGATCCACGCAGCCCCCCTCCATTATGAAAATAAGTCCCTGGGAGGTGGTGGGCCCTGGGCATCTAAGAGTCTTAGGAGGGGGGTCCATGCCCTCTCCTTTTTTTTAAAAATGCCCCTGGGACCTGGCCCACCCTGAAGTTTCTTTCAAAACAAGCAGGGGAGCCCGCACTTGCTTTTTAAAAGATATTTTTGCCAGAGTCGCCGATCTGCAACAAATGTTCATTGAAAATAAAAACAAAATGCTTTTTTGTCCTGGTGGGATCCGTCTGGGACCCCAACTTCTGAACTAAGGCGTGAGGGTAGTCCTACCCTGACTCGTTTTCTTTTTTTTTGTAACCTTCTTTGAGGGACTTGGCTGAAGCTGAGTCCCAAGATGGCTACCAACACTTCCTGGTTGAAGTTTTGGTAGCCAATCAGATCTCAGCACAAGATCAGGAGGGTTTGCGAAGCCTTCTTGTCCCTAAATATACAAATTAGTTTTTCCTTTAATATCTCCCAAACCAGTGAATGGATTTACACCAAATTACAAAAAGGGTTATATCTGGACCAAGAGCTACCTTTCCGCCAAATTTGTTGTAATTCCATCCAGCGGTTCGGGCTGCAGTTGTGTCTAAATTCTTGATGGAAATTAACACTGGAAAAACACTTTTTTTGTTCCCCTCTTTTTCTCGGCCCCTGCTTGATGGATCACCCCAGAACTTTACATCAACAACAAGAAGCACTGGCACACTTTCTTTCGTGAATGTCATGACGATTCGTTAAATGGTCCCAAAGATGTGGGCAAGTCAACAAATGCTTTTCCTATGGAAACTTGGTCCTAGGTATAGCTACCTACTGGCGACCGCCAGAAAGTAAGCTATATATATGGGTAGGGGGATAGGATAGTAAGGGTATTTTTAGGGTTTAGGGCATGGTAAAGGTATTGGGTGGTAAGGGTATTTTTAGGGTTAAGGGTAGGGGTGGGCGGAATTTGCGTAGTCGCGTTACGCAAATCTCCGCGAAATTGTTAAAAATCTCCGCGAGCACGTAGAAATTCTGCGAAGTCGCGGAATTGCTTGTTCCGCCCGTTCGCGATGTGTTTTTGCGTGCTCGCGGGGAAATATATCACTAACTTGCCCATGCAGTCGCTAATGGGCGCGGCCATCTTGTTTTTCACTTGTCCCGCCTGCTCGCGATGGTTATTTCCTGTTCCGGGTCGCGTATTGCATGCTCCCGCCCGTTCGCGATAAGTATTTCCTGTTCGGGAATGCGCATTACGTGTTCGCGACGCTTTTTGCGTGCTCGGGGGGGGAAATATCGCGTGAACTTGCCCATGCAGTCGCAATGGGCGCGGCCATCTTGTTTTTCACTCTATTGCTATGGTTCTGGGCCTGCTTTTCAATCCTCCCTCTATCTTTTCAATCCTTTGTTTCTGTAAACTTTTTTTGGTCTTTTTATTTATTATCTATCTCTCTATTTTCCTGATTCTATATTTTGAGTTTTTTTCTACTTTTTGTGTGTTTTTAACTACTTTTTCACACTTTTTCTATTACCTGCTTTTTAATTTCTTTTACTTACTTTTTTTAATTCCTACCTTTTCTTTTCCGCCCCCCGCCTACCCAGAACCATGGCAAAGGGCCACAGCCACAGGGCTCGTAGTCGCAGCCAGAGCCGCGACCGCCTTCCTTGCGGAAAGCGGCGCCAAAGAGGGGTGCAGGCACGGGCCTTATTCAGTGAGGCGGAGGTGGCCGCACTGGTTTTTTTTGTTCAGCGCCACCTCCCCTTAACCCTGGCAGCAGGCGAAAGGCCTGGGTCCGGGTACAGGCTCCGGGAGCGTCGGCAGCGGTGGGGAAAGGTGCGTCGGGCAGTGTTTTGCTGCTCTGGTGTCCGGTGCACCAATAATCAGCTGACGCACCGGTGGTCCGATATTCTGGACAGGGAGCAGGACCTGCTGGACCTGCTAGGAGTGGAGGTCCCGGGGCTTGGTGAGTAGCTATTTAATATTACTACTTTGTGTTCTCATGCTCTGTGTTATATATTGCGAATATTTTTTTTTTCCGACCAGCAAGAATGCTGCTGCTTACATTGCAGGTCAATTACGTTTAAAAATCTGTGATTGTTATGACACAGGCGCTCGGCGCTACTAATCTTACTTGTTTGCAACTTTGCGCTCGCTTGGCCTGATGATTATGTAAGAGTTTACTTTAGAGAACTTAAGTGACGTAATGCTAGAGAGAGTAGTCCTTCCTTTGTCCTCCTGCCACTAAGTAGGGATAGTGGTGGATTGATAGGTTTAGTTACTTATTAGTTGGTAATTTTTAAGTGGTGTGCGTGACGCATCCTCTGTCACGTCACGTGCTGCTGAGTGCTGCTTACCCCAGTCCTTAGTAGAACCTTTTGTAGTTTGTTTACTGAGTGTTAATGTTAATAGGCTTATATCATCACTAGCAGAACATCAGCAGCAACCAGCCAACAATTTGGTGTATGCAAAAATGTATGCATGTGTCCTCCATCTATGAATATTTGAGGACTAAAATAAATGGAAATGCAGACTTACTGAACAATTGGCCCGTCTGGATTGGAATAGGTGGGCTAGGTCAGGTGGTAGTTAGGCTTGCTAGACGGTCCGTGAATTTCGCAATACTACCAGTCGATCAGATTAGATAGGTAAATTTTATTGCAATTGTTGTTACCAAAAAAAATGTTTTTGGTGCGTATTTGAAAATATTTTATTTATTTCACACCAAACTTTAATTTTTGTCTCTTTCTTTATGAAATCTTACATGATCAGCACCCAGGGGCAAGAAGACGGGGTCACAGCCGGCGGGCCAAGAAGATCTCCAAGATGCCTCCCAGGGACAGGACCGCTCCTCTATCGAGGGCTCTGCTGCTGGCCCCAGTAAGTCCTCCAGTGGTTAATATTAATAATTATATTTCCCAAACTTTTCCTGCACCTTATTTTTTCCGAACTATTATTTCAATATCCTAATTATAATTTTTACAAATTCTTCTTTGAGCTATACTATCTGTTTCTAAATTCTTGTTATCCCTGCCTCTAACTGCGTCTGCTATGACTCTCTGTACTACTACTATTAGTCTGTCTGTAGCTAAGCTTGCCCAGTTGGCCACTCTTTATTTAAAATATTTTAAATAAAACTCAGATTCACCAATAGCTCTAGCCATTGAGTCCAGTCCTTTGGGTTGTCCTCTTCTACTACTTCTAGTCTTCTTAATCTTGAGGCTTTTCGACAATTCCCACCAAGAAAATGCCCAACCACATTTTACAATTTTTGATAGGATAGGACATACTACTACTGTTGTAGGGATTCTGCACATACAGAACTTTGCACAAGAAAATAGGACGTTGGTGATGGGAGGTTGGACCTTCCTCACACCTCAATCAGAAGCCACCACAATCCCCTGACCGACTAGTTATACTGTCTCATTAGGTCTCCGAAACCCCCCAAAATACCCAATGAGTAGACAACCCAGAACATAACACTCCCGACCTCTGTCTCCGAAGCAATGCACACCCTTTCGCTCACTCTCTCGTATAAGTCCACACCAAATACCACCGAGTCTATGTAAGTTCAAAAGGTTTATTTCCAACTGACAAGCTCTGTACGTTGTTCTATAATGCAGCAGCAACAGCAAAATGCATAAGATTAAAACAATAAACATTGTTACACTTACAACTACAAGTCCATAGAAGCCAAATGGCGAGATCATGATAACTGAACAGTGGTGGAAGAACCACCCTCCCTTCGTAGGAATCTAGTTTATATAAAATTATAAATGGAGATGTGAGAATTCTGGGGACCCCTCACCTTATAAGAACCTAGAACTGGTTACATCATAAGCTCTGCAAAGCTCTGCTTCTTCGTATAAGGGAATCTTCTGTCTGTTATGAGAAAAATGGTGCGCGTTAGTATAGTGCAAGCATTTCTCAGTCGTGCCAAAAAGTGTAGTATTTTTATGGATAAGCAATATGGACTAACACCAGAACTCCATAACAAAGTGGCTTGTTTTTCGACCTTGTACGCAGCACTCAGACAGTAGCAGTATGAGCTCATGTGGGCTCAAAGGCATCTTTCTCAACAAGCTGCGAGGTAACTTGCGCAAAAATAAAAGACACAAAGCTAAAATGGTTGCATGGCTCGGGGTAACTTAGCAAAGACTAGAATGACCCTAGGGACCATATAACACTTACACTACTAGTGTCTACTCTACTACCTAATTTGTACTACTGATGTATGTTGTATATGTATTATGTATGTATTAACTTTTTTTTCAATCTTGCTAGTGAAAAATAGGGGAGGTGTATATGGCATCTGAAAAATGTGTAATGTTTTTCTAGGCGTACTACCGACCACCAGTACCGGGGCCAGCGGCGAAGGTGACGCGGCCGCTGAGGGTGCAGACGATGCAGCAGTTGTAGGAGGAGCTGCAGGGGGTGAGCCAGCAGCAGTGGCAGGTGGTGGTAAGTTATATTCCTAATCCTTACTTATTGACATTACACTCGCTGCAAGGGTGTAATGTATACTGTACTGTTGAGACTTAAGTAAGAAGTTGTTGTGAACGGTTGAAGAAGACACCCTTTACTTAGCATTAGCAATGGGAGTGTACTGAGTAACCAATGGCCTCTTCTATCGGACTTCAACTCAGCTGTGAAAGTTTTATGGAGAAGACTAAAAGTCAGATCAGATGACCTTGATGGATGGGTTGAACGAAAAGAGAAAGAAGGGTGGAAGGAGGAAGGACGGGCGAGATTTTATATTTATGACTGGCAGAGAAGGATACGTGGGATGCATGCATAGGTGTCTGATAGGAATCAGATGCATGGGTGGTGGAATGCCTAAAACTCCCACAAATGTTCGAGGCAGTGGGAGGATAGATACATACCGCAAATGTTACGTACTGTGCTTGCTAGTGCTACTGTGCCACTATGTGTAGAATGAATTTGTCTGACTGCTTTGCTAAGAGTATATTTTACAATAGTTTTGTTTTTTCTTCTTGATATAGCTACTCCTTCCAAAGGTAAAGACGACAGGAAGGAGTTGGCAGCCAAGGCCCGGCGCCGGAAGCTCGAGGCCATACAGGCTGAATACCAGCGGCTGGTGGTTCTAGAGGAGGAGGAGGAGGCGGCAGCAGCTGCAGCCTCCTCCAATGCCCCGGGCCCCAGCCACCCCCTCCAGTGTTACAGCACCACCGCCTGCAGCCGCCCGCCGCCACATTGCAAGAAGCACTGCTGCCCCCCCCCCCTGTGGATGCAACTGCTGCACGTTGAAGCGCAGCGTGGCCCGCCTAGAGGAGCGCATCCATGTCCTGGAGAGGCGAGCCCGCTGAGACCCCGTTTATTTATTGCCCCTTTTTTATAGCTTATTTCGGTGGGTGGGAATCGGGTGTTGGGTTTTGGACTATTGGACATTTGTTGGACTTTTTCGTTCCGGGACATGGACATTGGTTGGGGTTAGAGAGAGGGGTGGGTCAGGTGTTGTGGGATTTTTTTTTACATAGTTTATTTTTGTTAGGGTATTAAATTACATATTTAGACTTTATATACGATGTTGTTAATGTTTTGTGGGTGGGGTTACTGTTTTACGTTACACTGTTTCCTTGCTGGTGCAGTGCCACAGCCAGTGTTTGATTTAAATAATTGGCTGAGTTACTAAGACATAAACAGACAGATGCGGTACCCCTCACTAAGGGACTTGTCCTACTAGTACTGTCAGTCTCTCCTCCTAATCTATGCATTCTGCAACTGGACTCAAAGGGGTGTGTGAAATAGAATTAATGAAAAATATTCCGTTATTAATTATGCCTCCCCCAAACTTCTTCTCTTACCTGTGCTTGATGTTTAACTTGGGCACGGCGATGGCTGCATGGTGATGATGGTTTTCTTTCCCAACATGCCATGGTTGTGGTGGTAGTAGTAGTAGACCCTGGCAGTAGCATTTGCAAAAAAAAGAAAATGAGACAGTCAGTCGCCTGAGAGAGACTGTGGGAGGAGTAGTAGAACGAAGTACAGTACGGAACTTACTGCCAAACAATAATATGCCAAAATACAAGGAAACATAATGGTGGCGGGGATAGCCTAGTACATAGAGTTACAAAGTCTAGCTGTGTCGAGTCACTCGACTAGGCCTACAGTACACTCGACACAAGCGTAACCGTTAGTGCTGTTTCGGAGGATGACAACAAATCCAATCTATGCCGGCAATTAATGCTGATGGATTAGGTTCCTTTGGTAAAAAAATTATCTCGCAAATATACTGCTCATAGGTGGGCAAGCAGAAGAAGATCCTCGCCCTGCCTTGAAAATGAATTTTTGTTGCTTTAGCCACATCCGCCCCAGCAAGCGTGTGATAAATTATTGGTGTACATTTAATTTAGTCACACCTCAATAAGTCACACAGCCCGGGGGAAGAGGGTTAGGGTTTGATGAATGGTTGGGAAGGGGGGTTTTGGGAAAGGTTTGACAAAGAAAAACAGTACGCATGGACAACAACAAAACACAATCTTGGCAGACAACCATATCCATAAATCTGTTAAGGGAGAAAAGGAAATGCATGCATGATGATGATAACTTGATGGTTAATGATAGTACTTACTAACTACTACTACTAGACAATTAAAAGGTACAGGGCAGCAGTATATTATGCAATTTGCCTTGCCTGTCTGCCCTCAGAGAGACCCGAATGACATACAGTTTCTGTTCTGTTGTACCGGCCCGGGCTTAACCCCTTCGGTGCGCGGCCGATTTTCGCCCTGTGCGGGGCGTTTCATTGAGTGGGCGGGTTCATGACGAGCTCAGCTCGTCATGCGCACACGAGCACTGCGCAGCATGACGAGCTGAGCTCGTCATGAGCACCGAAGGGGTTAAAGATAGCAAAGAAAAGTCAAAAATAGCTGTAGGGATGAATTGAATTATAAGCAGAGAGCAAACATAATAACAACAACAACAACACACAGTAGTAATGGTTGAAGACAAAAAATGAATCAAATTTAAAAGATGATGAAAGTTGATACTGTTACTGTATGTTATCCTGGTCAAAATGGGGAGTTGCATCTCGGCATTCGTCTTGGTCCTCCCTTCCATGGACGCTCCGGCCATCAATCTTGGGTGATGCCACTGCCTGCCTGGCAGATGTAGATTCATTGGTAAGGTAAGTGAGAGTTGTTTTTCCCAGTGTAGCACAGGGTAAGGGCCGGGCTGTAATTGCAGATAGGAAAACAAAAGGGATATTGAAAAATCAAGTAGAAAAAAAAATGCCTAAATTACGGTGGAGTGCAACAAGAACACTTTCAGAGGCGGCATGGATTTGGATACATCATGTCTACTCTAGTCTGTTTCCAGCATTAACCTCCAACAACAGGACAGAGCAGGCTCACGGCACCCTTGACCCATCCTCCATTTAGCGTACCTTTTTTGACAGAGGCAGACAAAGCAGATATACAGCAACATAGCATTTTACAAATTAAGTGACTAAATCAATGCCCCGCTGTCAGTCATACCACCACACTCGACTCCACCACTACACAGACATGTAGGTCTGCAGTGGTTGTTGTTGACTTGGTTACCTTTAATGCACTCATGAAACGCACTGAGTTATTCCATCAATCATCTCGGATCGTACTGAGTGACTGTGAAGATATTATGTCACTGTGGTCATCATCATGGTGTGTTGTCCAACTCAGTGTGCAGTAGTGTACAGATTGAGTCCCCTTTCCATATTCAAAATGCAATGGATCGGCCTGCAGTAGAAGTAGAAAATTGTTATTAAAAAACAAGAATGGAAACAAACATTGCATTGAGTTACTTTTAGTGTGTAGATTAGATAATAGTACATGCACTACAAACAACAACAACACAAATCACTCAGTCAGCATTCATTACCTGTTCCTTCTCATCTTCAGTTAATGGGCAGTCTGTATCGGCTCGGAAAGGAGGATAGCTATAGTAGTCATCATCATGTTCCACTTCTTTTGGAGAGACTCAACGAGGCAAGATTTTAGTTTTTCGTCGATTATGCTACATCCAATCATCATCTGGCTTGAGGGCAATAGATTTAGGTCGATTCAGGAGGATGGAGGAGGACTTGGAGGAGTGGACTGAAATGCAGACAGCTGAAACTCATATAAGGCAATAAAATACAAAGATGGTGGTGATGGATTTGTTGTGATTTGAAGTTTCCAAACAGAAAGACAGACACACAAATAGAAGTAAATAAGGGAGAACCACAGTAAGAAGTGGAAGCCTAGTTGTCAGGGAAGTATAGCTCGTCCTCAAACTCTGGGGGTTCAACCAGAAATAGGTAATCAGTATCCAACACGCTACTTCCGTCACCTGAGCCGCTGTCCTCATCTTCCTGTGTTGATTCATGTATTGTGTAATTCGGTGGTATAAATTGCTGATTCATTTTGATCATGGTTAACCTCTCCACGTTTTTGGGTGAGAGACTGGTCCTTTTCACTGTTACAATGGAACCAGCAGCACTGAAAACACGTTCAGAAGAGACACTTGCGACAGGGCAAGCCAGATAGTTTATCGCCAGCCTGCTGAGCACTGGCCATTGGCCCCTTTTGCCATACCAATACCGCAATGGGTTTTGATCAATGTAGACCTCTGTTGGGTCATCCAGGTAGGCCTGGACCATTCGGTCAATGTTCAGGGGTGCTACACTGTGTTCGGCCTCTTTTGTCTTTGCATCAGCACTGGACCTAGCAAGTCCTTGCTGTAAATACCAATCCTGTGCCGTTTGTACTGGGGCTGATGATCCGGTTCTTGCTATTGTCAATAGTGTTGGTGACAGCTGTGAACCAAATGTACTGCCCACAGGCTCTGAAGTTGAACTTGATGCCGGATGCCCTTCTGCAGTACTTGATGTGGGTTTGAGGCCTTTAATTAACAGCCGTTCATTTTCCAATGTACTGGCTGCCTCAGCTATCCATGTTTTGTACCGGGCAACATCCACTTCTGAAAAAGGGAGTAATGTCTTACTGTGCAGTGCCGATTTGTACCGTGGATCCAGAATTGTGGCACAAATGTAATGTTCTTCTGACAGAATCTTATTTTGCACCCTTGCATTTTCACTTAAGCGACATGATAAGCTCTCCAACAACTCATATGCTTCTTTTTTTTCCTCCACACCTATGTACGCTTCAGACACCTCCTTCAGCTGTTGCTCTAGCATGTGCAACAATGGGATAGCTTGGCCCATAGTACAGTCCTCCTTGCTGACTTCACGTGTGAAGACCTCGAAAGGAAGAAGCATCTCTGTAAGAGATTTAACTAGGCACCATTGGTCCATCTGAAGGGTCATCCCTTTCACAGTAGCATCCACCCTTCGCATGACATATTCATTGATTCGTCTGTACTGCTCAAACAGACGGTCAAGCATGTAATACGTTGAGTTCCAACGTGTTGCCACCTCCTGGATCAGTGCTTTGACTGGCATTCTATAGTCACGTTGAATGATCCTCAGCTGCTTCCGGGCTTTAAAAGAATGGCTGAAATGCGTGCATATTCTGCGGCAGGTGGTCAGTAAGTTGCTGACTATGGGTTCTTTTTTCAGAAAGTCTTGAACTATAATGTTAATGCAGTGCGCCAAACACGGGACCCTGAAATAGGCACCAAGCGTCATGGCCTTAAGTATATTACTGCCATTATCCGTGGCAACAAAACCAATGTGAAGCCCTCTGGGGCGCAGCCATTCAAAGACCTTGCTGTTAAACTCTTCCAAAATGTTTGCAGCAGTATGAGATTTCTCCATGGCGAACATGGCTACAGTTGCATGTTTCCGAGAAGCATTAAAAATCTCAGCTGTGTCAACAGCACATACTTCAGATAGCTTTTCTCTAACCCCCACAAAAGAGACCCAGTGTGCAGTGATGCACATGTAATCAGTGGCTTGGCAACTGGTCCACATGTCTGTTGTCAGATGGATTTTGTGAACAGCACTCTGCTGCAAAGCTTGTCCAACCAATTCCAGCACATCGTGATGTAGTGCTGGAACAGCAACTCGGGCAAAATAGGACCGGCTGGGAACCTTCCATTTAGGGCAGATGGCTGACACAAATTCAAGGAAACCCACCCCTTCCACAAATGAAAAAGGGAGAAGGTCCAGCGCTAACATTTTAGCCAGCTTCGCATTGTACAACCGTGCCGTTGGGTGGTTGCGTAGGTACTGCCCCTCCGACCTAAGCATGCTGTCAATGGTAGGTTGGAATATTTTCCTTTGTGGTGCACCCTTCTTCTTGAACCCAGTTAGGCTCAACGACGCCGCACTTTTGCTCATTGCAGTGCCCGGTTGCCTTGGTGTCTCAGGCTGACTCTTAGTACGGTGCCACTCAGATGTTGCTGAGGATGTGGGCGTTACCACTACACTGCTGAGGGTAGGGATAGAAATGACTCCCTCTTGTTGACCTTCCACTGCGATCATATCTTCCCCTACTTCTTCATCCCCAACAACAGCAATGGGTCCAGTTTTACTTTTTTCTAAGTGAAGTAGGTGAGCCTCCCACTTGATACTGTGGTGTTTTTTGAGATGACTTCTTTGTCCTCCGGTACCATAGTTTGTACCAAGCTTACCCCGCCTAACAGCCTGCTGACAAATTGAGCATATAGCAATGTTCTCCTCCTTACTGCTAACCGAAAAGAAGTCCCAAACTGGGGAGGAGAACTTTCTGGCGCTGCTGGAGGTGCCACTTACAATACCAGATGAACTGGAGGGTGTGCCTGGAATTTGACTCTGTGCACTTACATTACCACCACCCACTGAGGTGGTGGTTGAGCTGGATGTAGGTCCCTGCCGGGCCTTTGCAAAGGCAAATATGGAAGCTGGAGGTCGTGTTGGCGTTACCTGTGTTGGTGGTATCCGTGCTACATCCCTCGCAGCGATTTTGGATAGTCTAATAATGTTGTTCTCCATCTCTGCAGGCCCAGGAGTGATGTTCATGATGACTGGCTCTTCATCATCATCATCACCCCCCTCGTCTACATCTACCTCCATAACTCTAAGGCTTTCTGGAACCTTCCTTTTCACTAGCCTTGTCTTGTGGCGTGCATCACTCTCAGGCTGAGCTGGTGGCTTCCAAGTGGCATCTAGATCATCAGAAGCGGGGCTTGAAGAAGAAGTTGATAGACTAACCCTCCTTTTCCTTGTCGGGGGTCTGGAAGACAATGGATCTTCTGGAACAGTGGCTTGCTCCTCTTCGTCTGCAAAAAGCTCGATTTCCTGAACTGCCCCTACTTCAGGTGGAACAACTACTATTGTGGGCTGTGGTTCCGGCTGCGGCTGTGGTTGCGGCTGTGGTTCCGGCTGTGGTTCCGACTGCGGCTGGGGTTGCGGCTGCGGTTCTGGCTGGGGTTGCGGCTGGGGTTGCGGTTGCGGCTGGGGTTGCGGCTGCGGCTGTGGTTGCGGCTGCAGCTGTGGTTGCGGCTGTGGTTGCGGCTGTGGTTGCGGCTGTGGTTGCCCACTTATCTGCTGAGTTTCCGCCTGCGTGGATTGGGTACTACTTTGCGATAATGACATTTCAACATCACTGGTCGTTAGTAGACTGGCTACCTCTGCCACAGTCATGGGCTTGGGCCTAGGTTGCTGGGGTGGGCCCGCTGATGCGGAGGTGCTGCTCCCAGCTTGGTCCCCGCCGGACACCGCTGCTGCAGGCGTAAGTTTTTTTTTACCAGAAAACACATCGGCCGGCACACCAGTCTTGGCAAGTGCCACTTCCTTCTTCTGTTCCTTCTTCTTCTCACTGGCAACTTTCTTGGTACTGGAGGACCTGGTACCTTTCTTTGGGCCCATCTTCTTCAGATGTCAGCAGGACGCAGGTGCACAAGTTGTAGAGATGTCTGTGGTGGTCACACGTGGACGTGACGTGTAGCAGGACTTCTGCCTGGCAGTACAACAGGTGATGATGATGACACCTCCTCCTCTGTCTTTTTGTGCACCTAAAAGCAAAGAAGCCAGGAGAAGAACATCAGTGAAATGTTGCATTTGTTGTTGTGGTTCAATTACTAGTAGTACAAACAAACAAATAAAAGATATAAATTAGTGTAGCCATTTGTGAGACTGTCAACAAGGGCTTTCATGGTATACTGTGTGTACACTGTCAGGAAGGATAGGAAAGAAGAGGAACAACAACAAAAATACAAATGTAATAGAAGTGGACCCTGTTTGGCATTAAATTATTTGCTCATCACATCATTCAGGGAGCTGCAGCTGGCAAAGGGGATGGATGCAAGCAGTAAGCCAAGAGGAAAACCATGCAGGCCTAAATGGCAAAAGCAGCACACTTATAACTCCCACCAGAAATGGCCACCAGCCACATGGACACTCACAAATCACAAGCAACAAGCATGAGGCCTGGAAAACAATGTACTGAAAATAGGCCTACTGATAGCCAGGCAAAGGCTGCATGCTAAACCACACTGCTTTGCCTGTAATGCAATAAAATGCAAAAACGAAAATACACAGGGCTAAACAAGGCCTGCAGCACACCACACACAACTAAGGCATGTATTTAACACACAGCCCAAAAACTGAAATACACCCAAAAAACACATTTTGCAATTCAATCCAATGCCATCCATGCTCCCTAAATGATGTTTGAAATTAATAAATACATCACACAGCAAAGGAACAGTTGTCTCATCATGTTTCATCATGCACCCACCCATGACTAGCTCTGGGCCTACTGGCTACCCACAACTATTTATTTTTAAAAATGATGAAAAGTACAAAAATTGTAGTTGCAGCAACTGCAATGCCCCAATCAAACAACACCAACTTACTTGTAAAATCTCAAATCCCAAAATCCTCAAATCCAATAATAATGATGCAGCAGACACAAAGAGTGATCCTTCCAGCTCAAATCCAAGTGAAAAATGAACAGGAGATGGACAAAGCACTGGGAGTAGCCTGCTGGACAGGAACAGGAAGTAGGAGACTCTGTGGCACTTCCTCCCTCTCCCCCCAAAAATTTGACAAAAAAGGACAGCCAAATATCAATCTGAGTTTTTTTTTTCATCCAAATCATCAATTTATAGAAGGTTTTATGCTGCTTGCGATGTTATTGTTCTCCAGATTGAAAATTTTGCGTGTTCGGGATCGCGAGCTTGACCAACATTCCGCCGGATGTCCGATGGCGCGCCCGAATGACGTATTCGCGATCGCAATCTCTCTCGCGGTGCAAGATGGCGCGGCGAATGACGTGTTCGCGATCGCACACTCTCGCGTTGTCCGGTGGCGCGGCGAATGACGTGTTCGCGATCGCAAACTCTCACGGGATAACGCGGCCGGCTACCGAAATCTCGTGGCGCACGCGAATGGATAGGAAAACCCATCGGCGAACGCAGGAATCCCGGTAAGTCGCTATCGCGCGCGCTAGAACGCATTTTAAAGCGTGAACAAGAAAATAATTCCGCTACGCCGTGGATCGCGGAATTGTTGGCAATTCCGCGTTCTCCGCGGAACTCGAAATTGCCTAAATTCCGCAAATTCTGCGAGCGGAGCGGAATTGGATGCCCAGGGTTAGTTTAGGGCAGTGCTTAATTTGTGCCGGTGGTTTCCAGTGCCCAGCACCAGCACCTATTTCACAGGGCCGGGTCTATGAATCTTAGGACACTGGTTGTAACTGCTAATGCTTGATGGCTGCTAAGGTACACTGTATGGTTTCATTGTCCGTTTTCAATCTCTCGCATTCCACAGTATTGTCTCCGCCTCAGAACGGAAGCGGAAGCTGAGTGGTAACTTGCAGTGAGATTGAGAGGGAAAAAGAAGTTCTGCTGCTGGGGCACTGTGCATATTCGGGACGAGCTCACGGGCGTGGGAGAGAAGAAAGCATTGCTCCATTTCGTCAGCATTTTTTGGATGCAGAGATGTAACTTAAGGCCCCGCATTGCGGGGTGGCCCCAGGTCACCTAGCCCCTCTGAGCCTGAATTGTGTATTACAAAATGATTATAAAAACAGTTTGCAGCAGCTTGCGATGTTATTTCAGGAACCGAAATGTATCTATTTCATGAGGCAGGAGGCCCGGGCTTTTCCTTCCAGGAGTGAATTTGGCCTGGCCTCCCTAGGCTGAGTGGATGAACTGAAGCTACAATTTAGTTTCACGGACAGCTCTGTGTACCAGTCTTCACTCAAAACTGAAGAGCTGTTCTGTGCTAGTAAACCATATGGCCTGACCTTCAGACGCTCTTTCCATCCGCACTGCACTCAGAGGTGCTGCAAGAGCCTGTGCTCCACCTTCCGGCTTTGAAATCAGGTAAATCAAAGTAGCGACGACTCCGTCCTGCTGGCCTCATTTTTTTATTTCATGTTTCTTGACTCTGCCTAGTGTTGTTAACCTTCCAAGAGAAAAGGACTGTTCATCTGTTCATGTTTTAACATTCTATAAAGGCCTGCACGGAATTCTTATGAAAAACTTCGTATACAAAGGTCTCTACTAATTCTAACATGGGCTTTCTGTTTTTGTTTACTTTAATTATCAGTTGGGGTCAGTAGGGTGGTTGTAGAACACCTTTCTGCATCTTCAGAAGTAGATGTTCAGGCCACACTTATGGTTTCCACTTTCGGTGGATGGTATTTGGTTTCCAACTCTCTATTACTCACATTGAAAACAATGAAAGCTTGACGTAGCACCTCAAAGATTAAACTGTGTGTCTCTTAATATGAAAGCTATGCATGAATCACAGCAGCAAGCACATGAACCTGCTTAGCTATGATACTTGGATGATGGCGTGCAACATTTTCTTTCACACTGCTCAGTAGCAGGCATGTGCACATTCCAGGGCTTTTTTATGATGATGTAAACCTGTGATCAGCAGGTTCCACACAGGTATCTGCAGCAAGGGCATTAACCACCCTTGCTATTTTACCAGAAGAGAAGAGACCTGCTTCATACAAACCAGTTGCCGCAATGGGCACTTTAACCCTTTAAGCTAGTCTTCTACAGATGCATTTATGTACCACATGTTGCTGAGGACAGCACAGCCTTTCGTGCTTCTAGGATCGATAAATGTGCATTTCTCATTTGGGTAATAATAAAAAAAAACTACCATTTACACTGCCACTCAACTGTGTTACCGATTGCTATGTCAAAGAAAAAGTAGTGCCAGTGTGTGACTCACCTATAAATATTTGTATTATGATTGGTTTGTTTTAGCCCATTCGCAACTTTGAAATCTACGAACCTGGTAACTAATGCTGGCTCTTGATCCAACTTTATCACACTCTGGGGCATATTCACAAGGACTTATCTCCGATTTATCTCCACCTTAACTCATCAAAAGTGGAGATAGATTTAACACCCCATTCACAAGCGGGTGTAAACTGCAGACATCGCCAGTATTCCCGCGACAACTGCCCCAAAATTTAACACCACGGTGGACACCACCAACTAACCCTAATGAGATGCAGAGTAGGCGTTCCCGTGCAAAAACACACAAAAAAACCACAACACCACTTTCACAACAAACTGCCAGATCTGCGATGCGAACCAAAAACAGGCGATAAGCTGCGGTAGCACCAGGGATTTAACACCTGCCTTTTGCTGGTGTTAAGCAGGACGACTACCTGCAGCATGAAAGGGAGCCCAGCCAAGAGCCACACCCGAAGACCCACAGATGCCATGGAGACAATCATCATGCAGTTCCGAGACCCATGAGGGACACAACACCCACCCGCACCCACCCCAGGCCTGCCACCACCCCCAGGACCCGTCCCGCCCCCCCCGGGAACACCACAGAGGCAGGGTACACAAAGACAGCGGACCCACCTGAAACGCACCTGCCACCCAGACCCAACGCCAGAGGAGGACATTGCCCACTATAGGCCCAAAAGGACAACCATCCCCCGCATCCTGACCCACATCCCCCACCTGCTGACTGTCCCAACCCAGCGGACTACCAACATCCCTCCGCAGACAAAGCTGCCGGCTGCGCAGCACATGTTGGCCTCTGCTACCATCCAACCCACAACTGCCAGAGTCGGAGGAGTCACACAGCCAGCCCCATACAAGGTCATCACACCTGTCCTGGATGCCAACAACAGCCTGGTACCCCAGCACCACCACTTCACTCACACTGCGCAGGAGCTGCTGGAGACCAAGCAAGGCCCCTACGCCATAGCTGGATTCCCTCACGTGCCAGGGCCAATCAACTGCACACATGTACCCCTCGTGCCCCCTGCCGACACTGCACACAACTACCACAACAGAAAGCACATGCATATCATGAATGTGCAGGCAACAGTGGACCGCCCGGGACTCCTCAACAATGTCGTGGCCAACTCCCCAGGCCGAGTGCATGCTTCTCACATCTCCGGACAGTCCAGCATCACCCAGCGCTCCCAGGATGGCACCCATGGAAATGCAGTGCCCGTTGGTAAGTCCAAAATGAACACACCACACACCTCCAGCCCACAGTCATGCAACTCACAACACCGGCAATGGACACGCAGCACAACTACATTCAACATGACACACAACATGCCAACCGACCAGACAAGACAACACGACTCCATCAGGAACTTGGTCTTGCCATGCCCACAACCCAGCCACGGCATGGCACCACAGACACACAATAGCAGGATGTGAGGAGAGGCATGGAGCAGGCATGTGCGAGAGCGGCAAGTGACTAAGGAATGTGAACCTACCCAATGCCAGATGTGGCGTGGAGATGCCGGACAGACCACAGTGTGCAAATCACGGAAATGGCCATGTGGAGATCAACTGCTGGTGCATGGAGTGTAGTGGCCAGTGGACGCTACCAGGTCCCCACAGGCTGTGGGGCAGAATGCGGAAATGTCGCACGTTACGTCCCCCCCTGCATGCGCGGGCGGAGTGGGTTGGACCTGCGTACGCCAGGCCTGCGTAGGGGTGTGAACAAAAAGCCCATCGCACTGGGCGTGGTTGCCATTCGGAATGAACAACGCGTCTGCCAGGGCGGCGCCTCTCAGCCCGCCACGAGTCCGGCGCCGAGCGCGGTGGGGCCTGCGTCCCTGTGCGCCTGCTGCACCCCGGGCCGCTGGGCCCCAGACCCATCATGCCTGCCCCAGCGCACCAACGAGGCTCCACTCACCTGCCGACACCGGCGTGTGCCAAAGAGGGCCCACCACGTGCCGGTGCAAGCTCCAGGCCCCAGGCCCATGACCTTTGCAGCCTCCGCAGACTATCGCTGGCCTCCACGGCGCAGGCCCACAGTACTCCTTTTACATTTACATACTCCACCTGCATCCTCCTCGGCCCAGTGGGTCCCACATGTGGAACTGTGTCCTGAGTCATGAATGGCAGTGACAGCACCAGACTCTCTTCGATCAGTGAGGCATAATTCCATATCGCAAGCTGGCGACACGTGGTGCCACTAACCCTGTTCAACGCAAGCCGGCGACACGTGGTGTCACTAACCCTGTTCAACGCAAGCCGGCGACACGTGGTGCCACTAACCCTGTTCAACGCAAGCCGGCGACACGTGGATGAGGGCACAGGCCTACACAGCGTCCCAGTGTGTCCCACATGTGGAACTGTGTCCTGAGTCATGAATGGCAGTGACCAGATGTCTACTGCAGGGGTGATATCACTAAACTCCCTGCGATCAGTGGAGCAAACTAATGCATCACAAGCATACGACACATGTCTGTGGGCCCGTGCTGACCGCAGCCCCCGGCCTACACTGCAGTCCAGTAGGCCCCACATCCAGCACCCAGTCGTGATTCATGGATGGCAGAGTCCATACCAGTGAACGCACGGAGAGGAGTAAGAGGAAGATGCGGTTCAGTCCGGATGAAAGCCGGATCCTCGTTACGGAGGTGACCGAACACTAGCAACAACTGACCTGGTGCCACTAACCCTGTGCAACGCAAGTCCGCGTTCCGTGGTGCCACTGAACCTGAACTACGCAGGCCGGTGGGACCATCCAACCTAAGCTTGCGACACTCGGTGAATGGCCCCTGCTGACCGCTGCCTCAGGCCTACACTGCTGTCCAGTAGGCCACACATGTGGAACTGTGTCCTGGGTAAGATATGGAGGAGTCCACGCCATTGGACACGCCTCATCGCAGGCGGCATCCCCTATCAGCACTGGTGCCACTAACTCTGTGCGCAATGACTCATGGGCACTCTCTGGTTGAACTTTGGTGGCGTCTGAGTCCATGGCCTGGGGGTTGTCTGCATCATCATCTGGCTGGGACGGACTTGGGGTCCGACATGTGTTTGCTCCACTCATCTCCACCATGGTGACTGTTTCAGCATGGTTCTGCCCTCGGCATCATGCCCTGGGGGTACACCTTCCACTGTCCACCGAGACACTCTGCGACAACCCCCCTAGTCATCTGCGGGAACCTGCTCTGCTCTCGTGACCCTGCCCCAGTGCACCGCAAGTCAGCGGCCCGTGGCGGTAGGCCCGTGCAGGACGCTGTGCATCCGGGGCCTCTAACTCTGTGCAGCTCAGGTCATGGGTCCTTTACGGTTGAATGGTTGTGTCCTTTACGATGTACACTGTTGTCGATTTCTGACTGCACCAGGCAGCCCTTGCCGGCTGGTGTGCACACACCCCACACACATCCAACACAGGTGTCACTCGATATGTGTGCCTGCTAATAAATGTGGCCGGGCGCACGTGCCCATAGCCATTCACACCATCTGAGCAAGTGTGTCCGTGTGGTCATTGTGTCAGCATGATGGGCACGGGCCCTGCAACATCACAGTGTGCTGTCTTCAGCGGACGATACCATGTCACCTCAGCGTTGGCAGTGACCTTGGACATGTAGCTTCGCCCGCCCCCCCTGCATGCACAAGCGGCGTGTGCTGGTCCGGCGTACGTCAGGTCAGCGCAGGGGTGTGCTGATTCGGCAGGGGGAGCAGGGCGTGGCTCGGACCTGGCCTTGGGCAGGAAGTGCGGTAAATGTGTCTCTGTGTTAGGGTGTTGTCACCACCAGGGCCACAGTAGTCGATGTTGCAATGTAGTATGCACCAGGAGGGCGGGCCCGCACGGACGGGGAAATGTAGGAGCGCAAGACCGCTCGGGGTCTTGGCACATGCATGCCAAGTGTTATGTGTATCAGTCCTGAGGCTGCATGAGTCAGTTGCCTAGCCTCATTCGCAGCGTGATCACAGCCAGCCATGGACTGTACACTTGTGTCCGCCCTGTCCGGAGCATTGGCCTACACTCACTTGGCCACACACCTTCAAAGGCCAGCGTCACGGTGTTGGTGGCATGCCGCTGGACATGCGCGGACAGGCATTACAATGGTGTGCCGTAGGAGTGCACGTGATGCAACCGCACAGGGCACACAAGTGTGGGGGCCCGTGGGAGGGTGGAGCAGCTGTGAGGCAACGTAACACACAGTGAGGCCGCACATGTGCCACGTGCTGGGCATATCATCCATGATTCCCAGGGTTGCAGACATCCCACCACACCCACGGCAGGCCTCTGTACGTCTCCTGAATGCATGCAGATGGTGCAGTTACTGTAGGGATGAATGGTCCTTTGTCCGCACTATCTGGCGGAAGCATATCTGAAGCTCCTAGATGTGACTTGCATGTGCCCAGCACCCCCTGACAGATAGGATAGCATTTCCAGGTGACTCCCACACTACGCACTGCCAGACGTGAGGCCAACGTGTACACATCCCACACGCAGAAGTCCTTGGTCGTAGTTTGCGTGCGTGAAATGGCCTTCACTCGTACTCCCACCACACCCCAGGCCTGCACCCATTGCACACAGACATTGCTCATTGCTCCGAGCTGTGGCGTTTCATCCACAGGACTGGCGAAGGTCCTCACAGTGCCGCTTCAAGCAGAGCCACTGACGCAATGGCAGACCATACCGGACACATGCTCTACTCCAGTCACGTGGACCTGTACCGTGCACATCTGCTGCATGTATTGGGGGCACTGCCATTGGCAGTGCTGCGGATCAGTTACAGGCTGAGCTTCCGCATTGCCAACGTCACCTACGTTCAGCCTGTGTTGCACTGTCGCTCATGCATATTCGAGTGGTCCATGGATGTCTGCCTCTCCAACGTAATGGTAGCTGACCTGGATTTCGACATGTGTGTGCGCCCCCTGTTGGACCACGACCAGGAGTGTCACCGTGATGCCTGTTTATGGCATGCCTGGATGTTTGGCATGCATGCTGGGAACTGGACCTGGGAGATTGTAGGAGTCGTCGTGTGCAGTGACCACATTGAGCCGCTCCTTGATTGGGCTTTCGTGCATATTGGGGCCAGGGGTTGGAGTGAGCACATCTGTCCGGGACAGCTGATGGGTTACGTCGCCGACATGTCAGATGTGGTGGACAACGATCTCGCATTGGAAATGTTGGCCTACGCTGCTGCATTCACGTTCATGGACGAGTGACCAGGTACCTGCAGCCAGGACTGCATGTGACCCATTGCATGTGTCCCGACGCCTGGTTGCATGTTGGGGATCTGGTCACATGTCCCTGGGAGACAGTGGACATGGCTGCATTGGCCTGGACTCCTGATCCATGCGCGGACAACATACGCGGGTTGGCAATGACTTGTGTTGGTGATGGACTCCCCCAGGGTGGACATGGGCGCTTTCCAACGTTCCTCATTCAGACATGCTGCTGCATTGGTCTGCATGTCGTGGCACTTCCCTTGGCCGTACTGACACGCAATTGTTGATAAAGTTTCCGCATGTTCACTTGTCTCCAACTGTGCCGAGTGTTCATTTGTATGCCAATGTGTGTGTCACGGCCTATCTGGCTCCCTGCCATACGTGCATTGCTACCCCATCAGGACTGTGGGTTTGTACTTGTGCATTATCATGTCCCTGTTTCGTGCTTTGCCAGATGCGTATGGCCGTTTACTGGCCACAAGCGGGTGCACTTGTGTCCTGTGTTCGGTTGTGCAGATGTTGGTGTTTGTTCCACATTGTGTTCGATGTTGGGGTGCTCTGCTTCCTATGTGTGTGTGCTGCATTGTGTGTGAGATGTCCCTTCAGCTCAGATTTGGCTCACCCTTCTCCCTTTCAAGAAGTGTGGTTTTCACTTCTGTGCTTGTTCAGTGGTGTGATATTGCCGGCTTGTGTGACTTGTGCTCTTGGTTGGTGTTGTTCCTCTTGGGCATGGTTTGTCTGCAGTTGTGCTGTGCTTAATTGTGCATGTGTGCCATTGTGGCCATCTCCCCCCGTCCCCCCAGTCCCTGGTGGTTCCTCTCCCTGTTGCTGTTGTGTCTGTTGATTTTAAGCAGTTTCAGGGCCTCGAGTCCTGCCACCATCTCCAGACTGATGTGGTGGACACCATTTCCTCCATGTCATCCAGCTCCTGGTGTGGCGCTGGACTCCCACCTCTGGTGTGCATTGCTGCCTTGTGGTTGTTGGCGTGTTTGTGCGTTTCGCATCATTCCAGCTGTTCTGGTTTTCTGCCATTGTCCTCCTCCGCTCTCGGGCTGCATTCACCTTGTCCACGATGGCCTGCCATGTCTAATGTTTTGTTGCCAATGGTGCTTGTGGGGTTGTGTGCTGGCTCCGACTGCCTCCATTGTGCTTCGCTGTTTTCTGTTTGGTTTGTCTTTCTTTTTCCTGCTTTTGTTGTGCTTATTCCCGCATGCCGTATATGTGTCGCGGGCCTTGCGCTGCTTATCGCTGCTTTCCTCCTCGCGAATGGGCTCACCGCATGTTTTTTGGTGTTGGGGTTTGTGTTTTTATCTCCGTCGAGGTGGTTGTATCACGGACATTGGCCGCGGTTTCGGGAGACTATCGCATGGTACCGCCGTGTTGTGAATTCCAGGTTAACACGGGGTTATTTCCCCGTGATAGGCTGCGATGTGTAAAGTTGCGTTAACATTTTCTGGTGATATTTAGCACACGTTCTTTTTGTAAACCAATTTCTATTGGTTTTTCAAAGTGATGCCGTAAAAAAAAACAGCCCAGAGGGCATAGCAGATATTTAGCACACGTTCTTGTGAATATCCCCCTCTGTTTTCCTGCCCTGGTCAGCTGTGTCACTGTATTGCTGATCTGATATCTAACAAAGCTCCGAGTGCTAGAAACCGGCTAGCCTCAGACGTACTATATTAAGTCACATTGTGATGCCAATAGTTTAGGTTTTTTTATATTGCCAGCTTATAACAGATAGCAGCACATGTGTGTTAGTAATGGATGCTTTTGTTCTTCATATAATGCAGCACCACTGATGCTGCCTATTCAATGCATGAATTATCTGTTGGTGAAGCTTAGTAAATATCTCATCACTATACAAAGGCTAATTCACTGCCACATTCAGTGTGTGGACTGGGGTCGACTCGAGAGCAGTTCAGGGTGTGAGGAGGACAGACCTGTGCAGGGTCCAAAGGAGATGAAAGGCGAAGCAGCTCAGACTTAAAGATGCTGCACAGGAGAGGAGCAGAGAGCAGCAGCGAGGAGCAGAGATTGCGGCACAGAGGGCAGAAAGGAGCAGTGAGGGGCAGAGAGCGGCAGAGAGCGGCAGAGAGGAGCAGAGAGCGGCAGAGAGCGACAGAGATGAGCAGGGAGCAGCGCAGAGGTGCAGAGAGAAGCAAACAGGAGCAGAGAGCAGCAGAGAGAAGCAAAGAGGGCAACGAGGAGCAGAGAGAGGCAGAGAGCTGCAGGATGCCAAGAGGGCTCAGAGGGCAGACACTAGAATGCTGCAAAGATTAGCACAGGGTCTAAAGGGGATAGAGAACACTGCCAGGCCTAGGGCGGTGGAGGGGAGAGAACACTGCATTGTCCAGAGGGGTGGGAGAGCAGCACGGAGTATAAAGGGAGATAGGGGATAGTGCCTGGCCTAAGGCAGTGGAGGGGCGTGACCACTGAAGGGTTCCAAGGGGTTGGAGACCAGCTGAAAATGAGGTCCGAGAGCATTGCAGGGTAAAGGAGTGTTGGGGAGCAGTACGTTTAAATGGCAGGTGTTTTGAGTGCTTACCATGTGTGCTCATGAAGGGCCTTTGTATCTCTACTTTGAGCTCAGGGTCATAAATTTAAATCTTGGTGTGGCCACCCAGTCTTTCATCTTTCTGAGGTTTCTGAAATTAGTGCCATTGAGTTGGATAACAAAATTTTTAATGTGGTGTCAAGACCCTCTCTGGTGAATATGTTCTTTACAACATACATGGTGTGGTAAGGACACAGAAATGTATTTTAATCTTTTGTTTTTGAATTTCTTTGCAATATTACACTGTTATTATTCCCTCTGTCCCTCTTTTACCCAGTACCTTCCATACCTGTATCCATTCCCCGGACCGCCTTTCCCATCTTTTTCCTTTCCTTTTTCTATTCCTCAGCACTTCCAGCCATGCCTCCTTTCTTCTTTCCATTCTTGCTTCCTTACATCCTCATTCATTCCCCATCTTTCCTCCCTTGGTGCATTATTTCCTTCTTCCTTTATTCGTTCCTTATTTTCTTTTTTCCTGCTCCTTCTTTCATCCCTTCTTTAATTTCTTCCTTTCATATCCTCAACCCTTCCTTCTGCTTTTCATCTTTCTATTCATCCATCACACATCCTTCACTTCCTTTCTCCCTCTAACCCTTCATTTCTTCCTTTCACATTCTTTTCTTAGTTCCTCCTTTTTTCATCCATTACTTAATTTCCTCACTCAAGTACTCCCCTTCCTTCCTTCATTTGTTGCTGCCTTCTTTGATGTACACCTTCCTTCATCCCTTCCTCTCTTTTAAACAGCACAGTACAAGCACATTTTCTTTAGTTTGCAAAGTTGCCTCAAGTCCTCAAATGACCTTTACAAAAGCTGTATTTTGAGACATACACATATTCTCTAACTTGAGTTCACTTCTGAGTTGTTCATATGTTATATTATGTTATGTTATATAGTGCACTTATCACCCAAGAGGGTATTCAGGTGCTTGGGCAGGTGTGTTGGTGTGAGGTCCCCGAGGTGCTTATACGAAGAGCCAGGTCTTCAGCTTCTTGCAGAACTCAAGAAGTGAGGAGGTGGCTCTGATGTGTTGAGGCTTTTGGATGTGGGTGGAACCATTAAAGGTGGGTGGATCCAGTGGAGGAAGTAGGTGGAGCCGGGGGAGGTGGGTGTGGCCTCCTAAAAAGTGAGAGCACCTGCACTTAATATTTTACAAATTAAGCACTGGTTTAGGGCATGGTAGGGGGATTGGATGGTAAGGGCGTTTTAGGTTTTAGGGGTAGATAAGGGTATTGTGTTGCAAGGGTATTTTTATGGATTAGGGCAGGGTAAATCTCCTGTATCCCAAATGCATGAGGATACATTTTCCACGAATTGCCTTTAATGGTCCACATACCTCGATGTGTTTTCCAATGGGATGCCCATTGAAGATACAATGGGTCTGCCTGGTGGTTATATAGGATTTTTGTGTAGTTTGGGCAGGAAATATAAAGCGGAAAGTTTCAGAAAATCACACTTCAAAAACTGATATTCCTCCCACTCTATTAACCCTTGATCATGCCAGTCACTTAATTTGCTGTGATACGTTTTGTTACCCTTTAACGCATCATCCTTGATGACACAGTATAGCTGGATAAATAATTTAGCTGTCTATAACCTTCCTTTAGGTACATTTCCAAATGGAGAACGATTATATTTCCCCTTTTGTCTGATTGCTTTATTAAAATATCCTCTCTTTCTTTAAATTCTTTGATTGCTTGATAGTGGCGAGTTTGTAAGTTACCTCCATACAGTGGTGTTGTGTACCTGAGTTTCCTTAGTTCTTTAACTATCCCATCACGAATACATCAATAGCATTACTGATTCTGGGGGTTAACAAACAGATTTTGCCTTAAAACCACTGGGGCAATTTATATCATAATCTATATCAAAGTTCGCCAAATGAAGCACTGGATCAAGTACAATGTCATCACCCTCTTCCAAAGTACTTAATGTATGTAGAAAATCGATAGCGCTAATGCACATATTTTAGGGTTTGTTTTTTTGTGTGTGTTTGTTCTGTTGTAACTCAAACCATCTCTTCAATTTCAATTTTCAGGTGCAGTGCAAGAGAGCTATGTGACTTTGGGGGATATTCACAAGAACGTGCGCTAAACATCTCCAAAAAATGTTAACGCAACTTTACACATCGCAGTCTATCACGGGAAAATAACCCAGTGTTAACGTGGAATTCACAACACGGCGGTACCATGCGATAGTCTGCCGAAAACGCGGCCAATGTCCGTGATACAACCACCGCGACGGTGATAAAAACCCAAACCCCAACGCAAAAAAACATGCGATGGGCCAAACCGCGATGTGTAAATCAGCGATAAGCAGCGCCAGGCCTGCAATACACACACGGCAGGCGGGAAAATCACTACAAAAGTAGAAAAAACACACAAACACAAAATAACCAACACCGAAGCACCATGGAGGCAGCCGGAGCAGGCACAGGGGACGAGCGGAACCCCACAAGCACCCCAGACGACCAGCCTGGGACCTCGGGGACAGGGAAGGGCAAGGACAAGAAGAAGAGGAAGAGGCAGTTCGGTCCGCAGGAGAATAGGATCCTGGTCACGGAGGTGATGGAACACCATCAAGAACTGTTCGTCACCTCCAACGTGTCATTGGGCACCAAAAATGGAATATGGCGGTCCATCGTGGACAAGGTGAATGCCGTCGGAGAGCACAAGAGGTCAATGGACGAGGTCAAGAGGCGATGGATTGACATCAAGCGCAAAACCAAGGAGAAACTCGCAGGCAACCACAAGGTAGCAATGCAGACTGGAGGTGGGAGCCCAGCGCCACAGCTGGAGCTGGATGACATGGAGGAGCTGGTGTCGACAGTCATCAGTGTGGAGACCGTGGCAGGAGTTGGGGGAGCGGACACTGCTCGACATGACACAACACAACACCAACAGGGTGAGTAACCACCAGGTACTGTGGGGACGGGGGGAGATGGCCACAATGGCACACATGCACAATCAAGCAGAGCACAGTGCACACCCACAATGACCCTGGATCATGGCCCTGATCTACAGACTGACACAATGTACATTGCCATGCTGTCTGAATGTGAACATGTACCATGTGGCTACATACATGTGGACACATTGTAATACAGCATCTCCCCTTCACATTGCAGGGGCACCGTCAACACCTCCTGCAGAGCAGTCCCAGCCACTCTTCACTGATGATGAGGAGGACACCACCAGCATCGACACCCAAGCCCTCCAAGACATCATTGACATCATTCGCAACTCTCCTCCAGGATCAGGGCAGCCCAGCTGCATCGAGGAGACCCCACCCACTCCACAAACCACCCAGCAGGAGGCATCCACAACCCCGGCTGTCTCCCAAGACCCCCCGAACAACACATGGCCTTCCAACGCCGTGTGTTGGAGGGCCAGAGGGAGATGGCTGAGCAGGTGCGGGTGGGGTTCGACCTCATGGCTACCAAACTTGACGCCATCCATGGGTGTCTAAGTCCCATCAGGGACCACCTCCAGTCCCTAACAGACACCCACACGCCGCTCCATAGTCTCCAACGAGCCCTGGCTGACATCGCTGGAGTCATGACTCAGAGACAAGAACACCTGTCTGCTCAGAGTGGCTCCAGCAATCTCAGCCGTGAGCTGGCACACATGCGGAGGCTCATGGAGGACATGGTGCGGATGGAGGCGGAAAGGATGGCAGCCACCGCTGCACATCAGCAAAATGTAGCTGGGATCTACCATGCCCTGCATATCCTCATCATGGCATTGCTGCCAAAAATGCGTGGCGCAGATGAATGCTGCTGCTCCTACACCATCCACATCTCCGCCCCCTGGTGTGTCAGTGCCTCACAGTGCGGCAGGCATTTCCACTCCGGCACCTGACGTGTCAGTGGCACACAGTGCCGTAGCCGGAACTGCACCACCCACAGGTAGGGCAGAGCACACATCCGAGGACGAGGACGTGGATGGGATTGAGATCAGACGGAGGCACTAGCATTCATGTCCGCCACCTGGCCTGTTGCTGCTTGGTGCCGCACATGGCCCCATGACCTTCCACTGACCCCCGATACACTCTGCTGCACTCACCTTGGACCACGACATGGACTGCCATATCCTGTTTGGTGACCAATAACATGGCGACCAGACTGCGGACTGTACCCTTCCTCTTCCGCTGTACTTGTCATTCCCCGATGGACTCTGGCTGGCCCTCCACGGGCCCATATTGTGAAGTGGGTTTGGCATGGCCCTGTACTGCTCCAGCTGCAAAACTCCACTCAATGTGCATTAAACTTTCAGAAACGCACTGCTGTGTCATGTCTTTCATCATTCATGTATGAATGTGTGGATGAATGTAGGGTCAGTGATTCACCCTAACGTCAATGATGCTCATCTAGTGGGATTCCAGCCACAGTGTGCTACATTGCCGATTGCGTTCCGGTTGCCGTAGACACTACAACAGGGACACACACATTAGTCACTTCCTTGTCCGGACATGGACTGAACCACGCCCAGAGCCCCTGAGTCATTGTTGCAAGCCCTGCGCTGGTCAGGCGTACGCCAGGCCAGAGCACTCTGTTAACGCTCCGAGGGGGGCCACATAGCTACATGTCGCAGGTTTATACGCTAGTGGTCTGCAGGTCACTGGTCTAGTTGTCAGCATGTCACGGCCACTCCCTGAGGGCAGGTTTGCACACACACCACACCCATCCGGCACAGGTGTCACAGGCCATGTGACCCCGCCAATATAAGGGGCCGACAACGTCACATTCCCCACTGCCGGTGGTGACTGGATGACGGACGTTCCATGATTCTCAATCATAAAGGGCCCATGAGTTGTTGCGCACAGGGTTAGTGGCACCCAAAGCCTTGCAGCCGTCATGGGCCTACCACCACGTGGCGCTGACTGGGGTTGCACAGGGTTAGTGGCACCCAAAGCCATGCGGCCGTCACGGCCCTACCACCACGTGGCGCTGACTGGGGTTGCACAGGGTTAGTGGCACCAAAATTGCTGAGCGGGTGTGCAGCCTGGGATGATGACGTGTGCACTGATGTGGTCTCTGCCATTGATGCCTCAGGACTCAGCGTCATGTGTGGGACCTGCTGGGCCGCGGTGCGGGTCCGCATGATGTGGAGCATGCCATGGTGGTGGGACCGGGGCCTGGAGCTTTCAAGGGCACGTGGTGTGCCCACTGGTGGACACACTGTTGGTGGCAGGTGAGCAGTGGGGCCTGGGTGCGCAAGTGCGGACAGCCAGCGCTGGCCGGCGGGAGGGGGTAGGGTGCGGCTGCATGTGTGCGCAGGACAGACAGGCGTTGTTGCTGTGTGCAGTGAGATGGACTCTGCCATGATTGACTCTGGCCTCGATTACAGATTGCAGACCTGGTGGCTTGCAGTGTATACCGGCACGTGGTTGGAGACACACCGGTGGCAGCAGGTGAGCAGTGGTGCCTGGGTGCGCGGGGGCGGCAGTGTCCCTCCCTCTCTCTCTCTCCCTTCCTTTCCTTCTCTCTCTCTCTCTCTCTCCCTTCCTTTCCTTCTCTCTCTCTCTCCCTTCCTTTCCTTCTCTCTCTCTCTCCCTTCCTTTCCTTTTCTCTCTCTCTCTCCCTTCCTTTCCTTCTCTCTCTTTCTCTCTCTGCCTTTCTTTCCTTCTCTGTTTCTCTGGGTCTCGCTCCTTTGATGTGCGCATGACACACGTTCTGATTTGGTGCTTTTTTTTCCAGGCTGTGACATCAAGGTTGTCCCGGATGGACCCGACAGGAGTCTTCCGCATTGGTGTTTTGTGTTGTATTTGAATAAAGTTTTTGGTTGTTACTTCAATGATGAGTGACTGTTTCTCGTTCTTCTGACCACACATGAGTGTTTCTTTTTGTCATTGTGCGACATCATGTGTTTTTTGTGGCTCTTGTGTCGTGCACGGTATGTGTTTGTCCGGGAGGGGGGACCGGGGGGGGGGCCTGGGAGTGGTGGCGGTGGGTGTTGTGGCCCTCATGGGTCTCCGAGCTGCATGATCATTGTCTCCATGGCATCTGTGGGTCTTCAGATGTGGCTCTTGGCTGGGCTCCCTTTCATGCTGCCGGTAGTCGTCCTGCTTAACACCAGCAAAAGGCAGGTGTTAATTCCCTGCTGCTACCGCGGCTTATCGCCTGTTTTTGGTTCGCATCGCAAATCTGGCAGCTCGTTGTGAAAGTGGTGTAGTGGTGTTTTCGTGTGTTTTTGCACGGGAACGCCTACTCTGCATCTCATTAGGGTTAGTTGGTGGTGTCACCCGTGGGGGTAAAATTTGCGGCAGTTATCGTGGGAATACCGGTGATGTCTGCAGTTTGCACCCGCTTGTGAATGGGGCGTTAAATCTATCTCCACTTTTGATGCGTTAAGGTGGCGATCACTCGGCGATAAGTCCTTGTGAATATGCTCCTTTGTGTATAGTCAAGATTGGTTGTCGGGCAAAATGTAAATCCTAAAACCAAAAATTCTATCTGTTAATTATTGAGAGTATGTTCAGACAAATGTACCCCATTTTTCTTTAATTCTATCATTTTGATGTTGTTTGGCCCCTTGTCTTCATTCCCATCGAGGCGCTTTCATTTTTTGTTGTTCTTGTATATCTTTTTCTTCCTCCTTTTCCTCCTCGACCTCGTTTTCTTGGAGCTCCTCTGGGTGGTTTTGTTTCCATTCTTCCTAGCGTAAGGAGTTTAAACTGTTTTAAAATGTTAGCTTTTACTCCAACTACGTCAGAGCTTGCTGAGCTTGCTGAAGCTTCACTCTCACTGGCATTCATGTCTTCTTCTGTTTCAGTGGTGTCTTGCATATTGCTTGATTGTTTGTTATCACTTGCTATTGTTCCACTTGGTCTGGGCGCTTTGTTTTCACTTTCAGTTAAATGTGCTTTTAGTTTTTTTCATATTTAATCAAATTTCTTTCCAACAGTTAGAATCTGGCCTGTTTAGTAATCTCTAAAATCTCTATAAAATGTTCTTTGCCTTTTAGCTTTAGTTTCTTCTTCTACTTTGTCCAGTTTTGTGTTGAGATTATCCATTTCCTTCTCAAATTCTTGCTTTGCGCACAAACATGTTAGAATTGCTGTTATCTTAACAATTTCTTCCAGCAATTTATCTATATATATATTTTACTTACCTTATTTATACTTATCTGCATGGTAAAGGTAAATGCCTGGTAAATGCGTGCATTGTAAAAAATGCATAGTAAAGGTATGTATGATAAATGCCTGCTTGCAACGTCATTCACCCAACCGGAGATATGCAGTTTTAAAGATTTAAGTGAAAATAGCGTCAAAAAGCACAAGGCACCAACTGAAGTTATCTGGTTGCGCCGGACCGCGAAAAAGCCACAAGTTCAGGCTGACTACGATGGATTCCAGGCCGGATACAGGGACCAAGTTAGGCCCACTGAGCAGGAGTACTGTAAACCCTGGTTCCAGAGCATTGCGAGGTCCTGTGATGGGGATGCGTCATGCAGCCGAGGAGATGGGAGGTGCTGGTGGGGAGGTGCGTCACGCATTGGTGGTTCTGGGAAGCTGCGAGGCTGTGATGCAAGACTTGCACTGGGGATGGATCGTGCAGCAGTTCTGATGCACAGATTCTGTAGGACGATGCGTCGTGTTGCCTGTCCAATGCAGAGTTTTGGGATGCAATGCATTGTGCTGTGTTGGGTCTGCTGCAACAAAAGCTGGGCTGACATAGCACCTTCAGGCTCACTTCCAAGGGTCCAGGACTGGGGTGGCAAAACCTTGGGAGGGCAGAGTCCAGGTGCTGGGTTCAAGATGTGGGAAGCTTGTTCTGTCCCTGAGGCTTCTGATCAGGAGGCCAGCCAACTAGCCTTTGGAATCACTCTGGTGGTCCTGAGTTCAAGGTACAGATTCAATCCTTCTCACTTAGCCAGGTGGGCAGCAGGGTATCAGAGCAACACAGCAGGACAGCAGAGTGGCAGTCCTTCTTGCAGCAAAGCAGCACAACAGTCCTTCTTTTGAGTCTTCCACAGGTCCAGATGTGCAGTAAATCGTTGGGGTCTGAGGTCCAATTTTTATACCTAGTGCCCACTTCGAAGTCGGAGAAGCTTCTAGAGGCTTCCTTGCCCCTGATGTGTCAGGCATCCCATTCCGCCCTGCCCTGGCCTCAGATTGTCTGAAGACTAGTGATAAACCCTTAGGTAGAGTGCTCAGGCAGAGCCTTTGTAATGTGCAAGTGTGATAGGTGACAGCTCCCCCTAATATGTCACAGTGGCCCATCCTCCCAACACCTAGCTTCCCTTTGTCTCACGGTATAGGAGCAATACACAAAGACCAACTGCCAGATACACCTAGTCATTTGACCCAGTAACAGGCTGCACGTACCAAATGGTTAGGACAAGAAAATGGCAACTCTCTAACAGTAATCATCGAATTGGTAATCAGATCCGCCTGTCTCAAACTTCTGGACCTAATTTTTTTTTTTAAATCTTGGCAAGAACTTAATACCCTGACCAGGACTTTCTACTCATTTTAAATTGAAAGGGTAGGACTCATTTTGAGCCATTGACACCTTTGTTCAGTATTACTCTCTAAATACATACTATTTCATTTTTAGATTTTCGGAATACGATCAACTCTTCGTTTCTACATTGAATCGCTCTATGTACTCGAACACATGATTATCTTCTCAGTCTTCCAGTAAGTTTTTGCAACTTGCCTTTCTTATTAAGTTGGTGATGGTCTCACTTATTTCTTTTTCTGGCACATCACTTTCTCAGGCAATATCTGGCCTTTGGTCTTTCTTTAGTTGCACAATAAAATTGATTTTCCTTTTTATCACATGTGTATCACTTTTGAAATTCTGAAATCTTCTATTGATGTACACTTTTCTGGATTATTCCATCCTCATAGGGGTCTCCAGTCCACATAAGAACAATCTGTCCTGAAGATGGTCTTCTAGATGTTATCACAGCAAAGATCGAAACGTCGACAATTGAACCCATTTTCCTTGTAACAATCATCTCAGGAATTGTTCATTGTGTAAACAATGATGATTTGCCTGTTTTCTAGTGTTTGAAATGGGTTATGGCAAAGGTGCTCATGAGACAAAATAACCATAGTGAAGAATCTCTATCTCAGTCGCTTTTTCTCTATATGTGAATTGCATCTTGTACCCTTTTAAACAACACGTTTATCTACATAAATTTGTATTTTGAAATGTATACACCCATTTTACATTGTTCATTTTTGTTGTGCACCAGTTTGGTGATAGATTCGCTTTAAAGTTAAATAATTAATTTTGAAATTTATTTACAAGCCGCTGAAAAGGGCTTAAAACAATTAATTTTGGAAGATTACTTAAGATTTTCTACATTTAAAAGAATCCCTTGTTGGCACTGTTACCTGATATTAATTCTAAAAGTTGCATTTTCAGAATTTACTAAAAATCTGACTTTACCATTAAAGAGGGCTTTTCATGACAATGCTTTAGACACCAAACTCCACCTGTCCACCTGCTCCCAATTTATAGCTATCACTTATTAAATGTAATAAGGAAACCCAATGTTTCCCTGTGGGAGAGGTAGGCCTTGCAGTAGTAAAAAAACAAATGTAGGATTTTTTCACTACCAGGACATGTAAAACTTAAAATACATGTCCAACGTTTTAAATAAACTGCACCCTGCAATCAGGGCTGTTCAGAACCTTCCCTAGTGCTGACTTATAATTATTATAAAGGAAGATTTGAGCCTGGCAAAGGTTTATTTTGCCAGGTAGAAATGGCAGTTTAAAACTGCACACACAGGCTGCAATGGCAGGCCTGAGACATGTTTAAAAGTGCTACTTAAGGGGTGGCATAATATGTGCTGGAGGTCCACTAGTAACATTTCATTTACAGGCCCTGGGTACATGTGGTACCACTTTACTAGGGACTTACAAGTAAATTAAATATGTCATTTAAGTGTAAGACAATTCTACCATGTTTAAAGAACAGGCACTAGCACTTTAGCACTGGTTAGCAGTGGTAAAGTGAACAGAGTCCTAAGGCCAACAAAACGAGATCAGCAAAAATAGGAGCAGTGAAGGAAAAAATGTTTGGGGAAAGACCACACTAAGGTTGACAGGTCTAACAATGTGAGCATGTGTGTGTATGTGTAAGAGTGTGCGTGTGGTTTTCTCTATGCCAGTATGTGTGTACCTGTCTGTGTCTGGATGTGTGTGGGAAATCCAGGTCAGAGGGTCCCAGGGCAGTCAGACGTATTGGCCTCAATTGTAACAACACAGTCTTTCACTTCTGGTGTCATGGGTTCCCGTGCTGCAGAACCGCATACTCCTTTTAGAATGTGACATTCAGGTTAGCGAGGCAGGGCAGTCCAAGGCTTACTCAGGGAGGTACAAGGGGCTAGAGACTCTGAACTCAGGAATGCAACAAATACCATTCAATTTATCAACGCCCAGTCAAAGCTTTTACTTTAAAAATGAAATGTACTTTAATACACACAAAGCTAAATGCTCTGTATAAAAATACAAATCTATAAAAGATGGCAAATGGAAAAAAACAACGCAGCATCCCCTAAAGGGCCTTGTACAGAACATTGGGCATCCACCAAGGAAAAAGTCACAGAAGTAAAAAAAACATGCTTAATGTGGCCTAGACCAGATTGGTCTCGGGCACTTTAAATATGAGCAGACGCTAACCACTAAAACTACAAGGTCATTAGACATGCCTAAATTAAACATGGTATGCAACTATAAAAAGCTTGCCTACCGACTGTGTCATAGGGTGTCACTTACATTTAACAGTAAGGAAGCAAAATTTCACCAATATCAAACATTGCAGCATGCTATCATAAACATATTTATTTTGCCTTTCAGTATAAAAGAGGAATCCCTAAGGCTTCGGCATACACTTCATAGCAAAGAATACAAAATCACCTAACATTTCATTGAAAGTTATTTTTCTACCATTAATTCAAGTTGCTTAGTGGACACAGAGGACAACAAACTCAATTTATGATTCACTTACAACGCACACCAAATAGCCAGAAATATTTAACATCTTCTGTTGTCTTCAGTGCTCCTTTCTGGGAAACCTCTTGTGTCACAATTTCCAAACTGATGTGAGAGCTTTAGTGGGGTCTGCTGCTCTCCTGGCAGCCCCCAAAGCACAACAAACCCTTCTGACGGTACTCACTTGCTGGTGAGCTCCAAGGTCCAGAGAAAATCACATTGATCCTTCTGACGCTCAGTCCTGAAGAATTTTTGTCGAACTATCTGAGTAATATAACAAAGATGCAGAAAATGATAGTGACACTAAGAAAAAACAAAACTTAATGCTCACCACTAAGAAAAACAGAATTTAATGTGCATCAGTACAAAACCAAGCCTTGAATAATGGATTTTCATTAGAAGCATTGTGAAGTGTGACAAACTCAGTAAGATTTAACAAAAAACTGCAATTTTCAAGTTTGGAAACGAACAAAGGAACACATTAATCTTTCACAGTTTACAGTACAGCATTTTTCAGCTAGCCTAACTATATATATGCTCTGCACAGCGTCTAGTAGAGGAACCACGATATCAACTCTTGAAAATATTGTTCCAAAGATATTGATGGGCCCTTGATTTAACTAATGGTAACCAATAATCATTAAAGAAATTAACACTATTCACGCCCAAATATCTTCCATACCAACAAACCCATGGTCTCTACCAAAATCAGTAGAGACAATAGCTAAGCTTGTCCTAAAATCAACCAGTTTTCAAGATTTTAGGGTAGAATCTCCACCAACTAACTAAACAACTTTGGTTACTGTTCCATTATAAATTCAAGTCATTACACCTCCCTCTATTCCTTTAACCCCACTTGAGTGCTTTCATTGAGATAGCTCAAAATTTGGGACATTCATGAATCAGTGTTATTTGCATTTTCAGCTTTCCCTGCTGAAGTGTCCAAGGTGGCCTCATCGTTTCTTATCTTGATGGAGATGTGGTCTTATGGTCCATTTCTTTGCCGGAAACAAATGATTCGCTGTTATATAATATAACAACTTTAAAGAGGCGATGCAAAAACTCTTTGCTTATCATATGTTTATTCAAGCAACCAATAAAGAGCTAGTCTATCTTAGTAAAGGCTCTTCAGATCTTTTACATTATGTTTACAATTGTAAGTGATTGACAACATTTGGCCCTAGGTAAAGCGGGCCTCTATTTTTTATACCGGAGTAAGAAATGATCTAAAATATCTCCTTTCTAAAATCATTGGATTTTAGATTGTGCCAAATTTATTGTGCTGAAACTTAATCATCAGTTACAGGAAAGGATAAAGAAGAAGGGAAAACCCTCATATTGTAAGGTTATTATAATTTGTGATAAAGTTTGAGTAGAAGGCACTAAGACTAATGCCTCTAGTGAGCCTACGCAGATTTGAGGAATTTGGGGGCTGGTAAATAAAAAGGAAAAACAAAAGAGAGGACAGATGAATCAGTGTATACACTGTAGAAAGAGTGGACATTTAATAAAAGGTTGACAAAGTTGTCCAAGTAAATCAAAACATCTCAAGCCAGTTTTGGCAGCCCTGTTTTCCATTGAACCGTGGTGAGATGATTTTACTTGGTAGGGAGGAAGTTCACTCTGCCAGGTTTGCCTAAATTTTCGTCCTCTAAATTTTAATCTCTCATAGTGTACTACCATTTAACTCTCCCTGTCATTCTAACTTAGCCTATAGAACAGATCTAGGAGCTAAACGTTTTCGATTCAGGGGTACCAGGAATTTTATTGATATTCAGTTGGGGTTTTTTTTATAGGTTTTTTTTTTTACAACAGTATTAATCAGATCACACACCCCATTGGCAATCCAATTGGCACATTTAACTTTATACTTCATACTTTATACAATCATTATCATCATCTCAAAAGAAAAGGGGAAAAAATATGATATAACAGATGAGCAGGTGGGAAAAAGAGAAAAATAAGAGGCAAGAAAGGAGGGTAAAAAAAAGAAAGTTCTAACTCCGGAAATTCAGTCAATCAAGGATAAAAGGGTAGCAGATAGATAAAAGAGGAGTAGCAAGAATAAAAATACAGCATCCCTAGTAAGCATAAATACATTCTATTGACGCAAAATAAAAGATTACCAACATTAATGGGCATCAATCTACAGATCCCAATTAAAATGTGCCCATATTCTATCAAACCTTCTAAGTGACTGAGCACTCCTAACCATGTATTTGCCGGATTGTTGCCCATCATTCAGTAGCCCGTGGAGGGACTACTGAAACCCAAGATCTAGCAATGCAAAGTCTGGCAGATACTATGGGCCTCGTTTACAAACCTTTGACTTTTTCAAAAGAAAAGGGCAAAACTATGTCATTGCTGATTGTGATCTTTTAGCCATTAAAACAGCCTCTGAAGAATGGTGGCAGTACCTTTTGGAAGCCAGCCACCTAATCACAATTTACTCTAACAACAGACACTTAAAGTTTCTGAATTGAGATTAAGCTTTGTGGGACATACCATTGTGTTGGACAGTGTTTTTTAATTACTTTGATTCTGTAATTACTTACTGATGATTCAGTAAGGCAAAATGACAAGGGGAATGCATTGTCTCCCATGGGGGATATAGATTAGCCCCTTTCACAGGTAGTTCCAGCTCATCGTTTCCGAGGACTCATTGCCACATCAGAGTTCCTGGCAAGTCTTTGAAAATTATTTGACCAAAAAACAAATTCACAATGGTTAGCCGAAAACAATAAACAGACTGAAAAAGATGGCATATAGATCCTTGAGAACAAAGTGTATCTACTGGATCCAAGTTTGCATCATCAGGTTATGACTATCCCATGGCAATATTTCAGAAAGTCATCCTGTTTCACAAAAACCTTTGGTCTTTTGAAATGCAACTTCTCGTCGCCATCCATATCTAGACATGCACATGAGAAAGTCAAAACATGTTCATCATGTGTGCGAGGAAAATTGTGTCAAATTCCTCTGCAAGGGTTGCTTGTCCCTATTATTGTACTTAAACCATGGCATACAATTGCTATGAATTTTGTTGGAGTGTTACCTATGACCAAAACTGGATTCTCAGTCATCTTCACCATTATCGATCATCTGTCTAAAATAGCTCATTTTGTTTAATTCAAAAAGAATTCCCTCAGCACAAGATTTGGCTTCAATATGCATGAATCATGTGATTCGCCTTCATGGAGTACCTTTGGCTCTAATTACTGTACTTATTAGCTCCCCTATTATTCTCCATCTATATTAGCGATCTACCAGGGCGTCTTTCTCTAATTAAAAATTACCCTCCTAAATTAGCACAAGTTGATATACTGTGTTTAATGTATGCCGACGATATCGTTATACTCGACCATAGCCCGATAGGCTTGCAAAGAACCCTGAATGAATTAAATCATTATGCAATTGAAAATTTTCTGGTGCCAAACATTACTAAAACTAAAGCACTCCCTTTCAGTGGCAGAAGGAAGGCTTTACCTTATACATGGTCGTTAGAGGGCGAACCGATCGAGACAGTAAAAGAGTATGTTTATTTGGGCCGTATTTTTACTTCTAATTTACAAGATACAGCCCACCTCCAACACTTAAGTCGGAAGGCAGAATCCCACGTTGGGGCTTTACAGAGACTGTACCTCTCTACGGGAAATAGACATTTCACACCAATGTTGGAGGTTTATGGTATGAAAATCCCTCCGATTTTATCATATGCCATGGAATTCACACAAATTAAAACATGGCAATCTATAAAAGTAAAGGAAGGAACCATACTCCGAAAATTGTTAAAAGTGTCGCATTCGGTACCAGTCCAAGCACTACGTCTTGAGCTATCGGGAACGGGAATCTTTGCTAGAGTAATTGCAAATATCATCAGGTGGGCATACAACTTATTACATGCAGCGCCAGACACCTTAAGGCATCTGTTAAAACTGGAGACTTTTAGAGAGGAAGCGTCTGGGTATACTTTTAATAGGAATTTGGAAAAAGCCTTTGAGGTTTCTCAATGCACTGTCGTACTCCTACAGGAGTGGTCCCCAGCACACTTGAAATTGTTTTTAAAACATTTGGCCCCTAGAATCAGTTATGAATTGGATAAAGAGCATTGCATTCAATTGAAGCATTATAAAGTGTTTGCAGAAAACATAGAATTTAAATCCTATGCTCCCTATTTACGTTTTCAACTAGAGCACGGGGTAAGGTGCTGTATCCTACTCTTACGTTTGGGTATACTCCCTTTAGCAACATTCTTAGCTAGCTGGGAAGGTACAAATAATCCCAGAGGTATATGTGAGTTATGCAAAGGTGGCCGACAAGATTTGCTTCACATTTTACTAATCTGTCCTAATGCGAGTATAGTAGTGGCACAACGTCGTTATATAATTCCAATTCAATTAAAGTATAATTCACTCTTGGCCCAAGATTTAATTATGTTGTGTAACTCTCCAGTAAATGAATTTGTTTGCCATAACCTGTATAAGTTTTTAAAAAGTTTTCTGAAGCTGTTCTAAAGTTAAAACGCCTAATCAGAAGTTTTTATCTTATCTTTATAGAATGTTGTATGGGTAGGCGATAGAACATTGTTATGCCCCATTTTATAGTGTGTTTTAAAAGCAAAATGTTGTACAGGTAGGCGATAGAATATTGTTACTGCTCCATTTTATAGTGTGTTTTAAAAGCAAAAGTGTTACCATCTAATCACTTTAAATTTAATAATAACAATTTTATCCTTGTATTTGTTGATCTCAGTTGAGGTCTGAATCAAATAATTTTTTTACTGATTTACTGATATATGCTTTTTTTTATAGTAATACAATTAAAAACATAACTCTAAATATTTTATATAACGTAAATATATATATTTTTAATAATAGTATTACATTATAAATATACACACACATATGTGTGCATGCTTATATATGTATATATATATATAGTAATGAATATTATTTAGATTTATTTACTTTACATCATATTAATGTTACATATTAAAATATTTAAGATGCACTCTTTTAAACTTCATATGTATATATATATATATATATATATATAAAAATGATATTTTTGTATGTTTTTTAATGATATTAGTGTAAAACAATATTGTTTTCAATATTTGTTCGCTTACCATTATAAGTATAGGGACATGATATTTTTGTAATCAATATTTTTGACATGATATTTTCGTATCACGATGTTGATTTCAATATTGTGTCAGTGATCCCTGATCTCGATGTCAACACTGCAAACTCTCAGTTGTCTGAAAGTTCAACCATTAATATTGATCATTTTGTCCCCCTTACATTAACACCACATAAACCTCTGAAATCCAAACCCTGGGTTAAACTCCCACTACATGAAAATGTTGACTATGCCTTGAGAAAATCTCCTATTAATGCCTTTCTTTTTATATCAACTACTCCACCTGTTTCTTAAGTTTGCCAAAATCTTTCAAGATATTGCAAAGCTAATCAGCCCTGCGTTTCCCCCTGCGCTGGTGCTAATTTTAGCTGCCTAGCGCCAATGCAGACACCCTTGCACCATAGTGCAAGGGTGCCGACGTTGTAGGGGAAGATTGTTTATATGCAGGAATGTGTCCTTTCCTGCACATAAGCAATCTTTAAATGGTGTTTTGGAACTTCTATGAGTGCTGCTTAATGCAGCACACATGGAAGTTGCAAAATGTCATTTTTTTTTAATTGATTGTTTATGTGCTGGAAGGGACACCTTCCTGCACATAAACAATCAATGGCCTTTTGCTGCTTCTATGTGTGCTGCACAATGCAGCACACATAAAACAGCAAAAACGAGTCGAAATGAAACATTTCTCCTAGTTGCGCCTGTTTAAAACCAGGTTTTTCTTGGTCTTAATTTTGGCGCTGCCCCATATTTACGCTGCCCTTGTAAATATGGGGCAGCATCAAAATCAATGGCTGTTGCGGTGGAATGCCCACCACAACACCCATTGCCTGCCCCTTTCATGTCAAGTATAGCGTGAAAGGGGACCTTATTTACAAGGCAGCATAAAGCCACGTTAAGAGGCTTAACACCGCCTTGTAAATAAGGCGAAGACCATATTGCCATAGGAATGTCGCTAAAAGTGAAGTTCCTGTGGCGATAGAGGCTTGTAAATATGCCCCATGTATGTTAATGATGAGAAAGCAGTTCCACAACAGAAACACGCTGTCCCCGCAACTAAAGACCAGTTATCCCTTTTACTCAATTCATTTGTGGTCTAAGATGAAGACATTTCTGACTTAACAATGATTGTGTGGCATCACTCAGAAAGTGCTGTGACACTATATAAACTTAAGAAGGTAAAAGCAGAGCTCCCATTTTAGTATCGTTAAATGAATCTCGGTCGCTCATAAAACTTTATTCTGCCACAGAGGTAGTCAGGAGTCTTCTGAGGACTCTAACCGTTATAGTGGCACCCTCTTTTCTTTTTTTCTTTTTAATTTTTCTTTTTAATTTTTTTCAATTGCAGTGATAGAAAGAATACAATACAATGACAGAATTTATACAAAGTGTAGCAGTCCCCCCATTCCCCCCCCCGGAGGCTGAAAGTATATGGCTAGTGCTGAATCTTAAAGAAATAGCTGAAATAATATTTTATGTGTAAATATCAATATCAAAAATTAGTAATATAAAAAAACATTTGAATAACAATGCAGCAAATCATTACTAGGAAAAAAAAATTATTTGGTCAACGTTACTAAAAAACAGTAAATAAAGTGACCAGTGCAACAATACATCACTAAAAAAGTGGTAAAGCATCCCTGCGGTTTAAACATTATAAGATATAGTTAAAAAGATATATACTTAAGTAACTAGTGCATAAGAGAAGAAGGTGACTTGTGCATTTTTGTCGAGAAAAGTAATTTAATCGCTAATCTCGCCTGTTTCCAGAGTTGATAAATTAAGCCAGTGAGAAAGATGACCCCAGATGATTAGTCCTTTTTTTTTATCTATGTCCCTTTTTAGAGTATATTGCCTTCTCGAGCGAATGAATTGAATAAAAATGGGCTAGCCAATGTGTAAACAGTGGGGGATTAGGATCCAGCCAGGCAGACGCAATACATAGCCTAAGGACAGCCATAGAAATAAATATTAGGGCTCCTCCATTCTTTCTTTCTATTGAGTCTAGTGTGCCCAACATTATGGTGGAGGGTGTTAAAGATAAGCTATGAGAAAGCACCTGTCCCAGGAAGTGTTGGATTTTATTTATTAATGGTCCTAATTTAGAGCATGTAGCAAACATGTGGATTGAGTCGGCTTTATATTCAGCACAACGAGGACAGTATGTTCCTTTGCCGGAGCCCCCCTTCGCAATCTTACAAGGAGTATAATATAAAAAAAAACAAGTTTTATAAAACTGTGCCTGAAGGTTGGAAGATAACAAATCACTTTGGGCGGCCTTCAGTGCGAAAGAGAAAGCATTATTAGTGATGTTCAGTTTCTTTTGCCACTTGGAGGAAATTATAGACAAATCATCAGACATTAGACTGTTAAGAAAGTTATAAATAATTCCAATGCGTGGAGATATATTTCCGCAAAGTTTTTCAATCAATTCACTTTTAGTGAAGCCTAAAGGACCCCCTGTCTTCCATGAAAAAAAGGATTTGATAGCTAGGTATTTAAAAGATTCCCTGTTATCCAAATTATAGCGGAATTGAAGATCTTTAAAGGGCAAGACCTCGTTAGATGAACAAAGATCTCCTAGTTTCTTTACTCCATTATCTATCCAAATTTGGAAGTAGGACGTATTAAAGATATCCGGTAGATTCGAATTACTTATTGTAGGAGTATAATAATTCAATCTGCCGATACCAAGAAATTTACGTAAAGCAGTAAAAACGTTATAGGCGCCTAGAAGGGTCTTAAATTTGACTCTTTTGTAGTATCCCAATTCCAGCTGTCGCCACAGATAGCCCCAAGCATCGGGGCCGAGTAAGAGCTCAAAGGATGAAGGCAGACCGGCAGCTGGCATTGGGGGAGAGACTTGTAACAGTATAGGGCACGATTGTAGGACAGTAGCCCAATAATATAATTTTAGGTTGGGCAAGGCCCATCCCCCTCTATCCCGGGGTAACAATAAAAATTTAAGTGCCCTTCTAGGTTGAGAAAATGCCCATACAAATTGGGAAAATAACTTTTCAAGCCTTAAAAGTGTCGATTTATTAAACTCTAAGGGTATAGCCCTGAATAGGTATAGTATTTATGGAAAAAAAATCATTTTCAACAAATTACATCGTCCAACAATAGATAGGTGTAAATTGTTGAGGCGGTTCAAGGCTTTCCTTGTTTCTAGGATAAGAGGGTCCGTGTTCTGGCTGACTATAAGGTCGATATCAGCTGAAATATCAATACCCAGATATTTGGCTTTAGCCACTACTCTTCCATCATTCCAGGCTACTTTGCTGTTAATTATAATTTGGGTTTTTCCTTCATTTAGTTTATAGCCGGATAAGGAGCCAAATAGATGAGCCTCAGCCTCGATTTCGGAAATGGCTTTCATTGGATCCGGCGTGACCAAGGCCAGATCATCGGCATAGGCCATGACTTTAGATTCTATACCGAATCTACTCACTGCCATTATAGACTGGTTTCCTTCTAGTTTTTTAATGAACGGGTCAATATAGATGGCAAAAAGTAGTGGGGAACAGGGGCAACCTTGACGGGTACCCCAAGTAATTTTGATTTGCTCGGTCAATCCCCCGTTAATGGATACCCTGGCCATGGGAGTAATATATAAAGCTTTAATGGCCTGAATGGCTTTAGACCCAAAGTTCATTCTCTGCATGACGCCCCAGAGAAAGTTCCAGGAGACCCGATCAAATGCTTTTTTGGCATCCAAGAATATTGCAGCAATTGGGTCCCCCGAGATCTGTGCGGCGTCAAGCAGAGTAATGAGCCTCCGGATATGTTCTGTAGTACCCCTAGCAGGGATAAATCCATGCTGCCACCTGGATACTAGACCTTCAATTCTAGCCGAAAGCCGTGAGGCAAAGATTTTGGAATAAGCTTTCGAATCACCATTAATAAGGGTGATTGGACGATATGAGCCCATTTCTGTTGGAGATTTATCTTTTTTAGGAAAAACTATAATTTTAGCGGTAGACCATGATTGAGGAGGGGAAATACCCTGGAAGATTTGAGTCACTACGGCATTAAAAATATCTTTGATTTGTGGGAGAAAAACTTTATAGAATTCAACAGTGATGCAGTCGGGCCCGGCTGCTTTCCCATCTGGTAGGCTGTGCAGAGCTCTAACGATTTCTTCCCATGATGGGGCAGTTTCCAGTAACTCTCGTTCTTCTCTGCTAAGTGTAGCCAACATAATCGAATCTAGATAAGTATCTAGATGATTACTGAAGTCAGATTGCTCACCTGCACCCTCAGAATATAAATCCCGGAAGAATCCGCAGAAGGCTGTACGAATTTCATCAGGGTCGTTGGTTATAACTCCTACAGATGATTTAATTTTTTGAATTTCGCTAGCCGAAACTTGTAGCCTGGTTCTCATAGCCAATTGGTGGTCAATTTTTTCGCTGCATTCGTATGTTTTTTCTCGAGCTGCAGCCCATTTGGAAGCAGCTTTATCAGCCAGAACCGAACAAATCTCTGCCCTGGCGGCGGCCACAGCCAGTTGAGCCGAATCAATCTCACCCTTGGACTGAATTACTGAGATAAGGGATTCTTCAGTTTTTGCTAATTTAGCTTGTAATTCCATCAGCTGAGCTTTCTCTTGTTTATTTTTCTTAAGTGAAAATTGTAAGGTTTCCCCGCGAACACAGGCTTTTAAAGTGTCCCAGACTACCACAAGGGGGGCTGAGCCTAAGTTGTTATCGAGGAAGTTCTTAATCCATTGTTTCATATGAATCTGGTAGCCTTCATCCTGTAAAAGTGCTCTTTCAAAGCTCCAGGATGAGATTTCCTTTCGTGATATCAGCCCCCGGATGTTAAGGCTTAAGGGGTTATGGTCAGAAAGAATATGGGGGAGCAGTTCAATTTCGCTGTAATGAACTAAAGAAGAAGAAACCATAAAAAAATCCAAGCGTGCAAAAGATTTGTGGGGTGCAGAAAAAAATGTATATCCAGGTGAATTTGGGTGTAAATAAGACCATACATCCACCAACCCATGAGTATATAGAAGATTTTTAAGTGCTCGAAGCACTTTGGGTTTGCGGGTGGTCTGATGGCATTGAGAATTAGACCCCCAATTAGACGGTAAATTAATATTAAGATCCCCACATAAGATAACAGGCAGGGGCCAATGAGCCAATTCAGCTGAGACCTGGTCAATCACCCTGGGGTCATCCAAGACACTCCCATATATAGAACACAAAGTAAATGAGAATGCAGGGGTTATGCGACATTCAGCAAGCATCCATCTTCCTTGGGGGTCAGATTTAATTCGAGTAGATTGAGGGAGATAGTTATAACGTGCTAAGATGGCAACACCCTTAGTACGAGTCCCTTGTGTAGTACCCCCAACAACTTTGTATCCTAAGCTATTTAAAAGATGCAATTGAGAGCCTTCTATGTGTGTCTCTTGGAGACAGGCTATATTGGCCCCTGATAGCCGGAAACTCTGAGCTACCCTTTGCCTTTTTCGAATGTCGTTTAGCCCACAGATGTTCAAAGAAAGGATCTTAAGATTTAATGTATTCATCAGTGTTTGGAAAAAAGATTTTCCTTGTAAAGAACATTATAAATGGGTATGCATAAAATATATGCATTGTATGAGGAAGGACCCTATTTATCTTATTGGACCCAGGAATCAACAAACCCTGTGTAAAAAGAAAAAAAAACACAATGAAAAACAGATTCAAAATGAGCCATTGGGATGCATATGTCTCACTGTAGAACACTCTATGTATACAATTGGTATAAAATTGCAAAGAACAGTTAGGGATTAGACACATTGACATCGTAAAAACAACTAGCTTAGATTCAGCCTTCCGCTCCTGAGCAACCCCCCCACCCAACCCAACCTTTGCCCCTGACCCTTCCAACCCACCCTCCCCCTGAAATTGAGCAATCAGGAATTTCCTGAATGATAGATCCTGTTGTGACACCCCGCCACCTTTGCCTTGCCAAGGAAGATACATTCAAATTTAGATAAGCGGCTTGTGCATATTATCACAGAAACAAGAAAAACCTATAAACAAAAGAAAAAAAGAGAGAGAGAAAAAAAGAAAACAAAAATATGAAAGAAAGTCTTCTTAGTTACATTATTCTGTGATTTAAGCTAGACTAAGTGCTTTTTGAGGTTTTTACTGTAACCAGCCTATGACAATTTATTTTGACGTATTCTTAGTTTTAAGTTCGGCAAGAAACTCTTGTGCCTTGATTTCTGATGTAAAAATTTGTGAAGTGTCATTCACGATGACCTTCAGTTTAGCAGGGTTCATAAGGAAGACCTGGGCTCCCAGCTGTTGGAATGAGGTTATAAGTTGTCGAAGTTGCCATCTTCGCTCCACGGTGATGTGGCAGAAATCCGGTTTGGCAAAGAAAGACACCCCTTCAAAAGATTTCTGGGAGTACTGTCTGGCTTGATCAAAAATTAGCTGCTTCAATAGAAAATTCCCCCAAAAAAACAGGAACGCTCGTGGCCTTGTAGAGTCATTGGTATTGCCTGACTGTCTTTTAAGCATAAGGGGAAAGCGATGAGCTCGTTGGATTTCATGCTCCCAACACCATTCGGACTGATCAGGAAAGGCCCCCTTTAGAAGCTTTATGATGTAACGCCTAGGATCTTCCCCTTCAACTCCTTCGGGAATCCCAAGAAGGCAAAGATTATTTCGACGTTGCCTGTTTTCTTGTTCTTCCAGCTTCCATACAACATCAGACATGCGATTGCTTTGGGAAGCACCTTGGTTTTTAAGTAGCGCAACATCCGATTCAAGATTTTCAGTGCGACCTTCTACCATTGTCACTCTTTCACAAATATCATAGCAGGTTTTATTGAGTTTTCGTATACTCCCTTGAAGTTTTTTTGCAGCACATTTGGCCAGTTGATTATCTGCCCGGACCTCCTCCTGAAATTGTTTAATGGAGGCCAAAATAGCGGCTAATGATGGCTCATCAGATTGAGCTTGTGAGGTGCAGTTCGTTTTAATGGATTCATCATTATGAGAAAAAGAGAGTTGAGTCCCGGAATAGTCCCATTTAAGATGATCCTTTTTATCCTGTTTCTTCCCTTTACTTTTTGCCCCCTGACATCTCTGCTTGTGAACCGTATTTTTCCCTTTGGAGGCATTACTATGATTGGATTCTGAAGAGTCACTGTCGCTTGAAGACAAAGAGCATGCCTCAACCGGAGAGTTAGACCCATCTGACACCGAAAAAAAATGTTCCCCCGCGAGGTCTGGGAAGCCTGAATTTGATAACCATTGTGTACTGATATTTTTAGAGTCATTGGTATCAATGGAGATAGGCCCCCAGACATTTTGATCTTGGGTAGCATTTGTGGTTGGGATCAAATTGGTGTCAGTCTGTATAAAAGGGACTGAAACTTCCATATTTATATTAGAAGTAGTTTTATCGATTACCGTGGTCCCCTGAGTTTGGACTAGTTGGTTGGCTTCAAGTTCAAAAATATCAGTTGGAAGTAAAGGAGGGATCAATTGCAATTCTGGAAGCTCATTTTGGCTAGCTGTGCCTAAGTTTGTCGAGCCACCTTCTTTGTGGGGGTTGTTTGTTGATCTTAACCCGCTACTGGGGCCCATCCCTACAGTGGAAAACAGTTTAGCAACAGAAGGTTGCGAGTAGCTTCCTTCTTTTGAGGGACCCCGTGGGTAGATTTGTTTAGCGCCTTCTTAGTACCCAGAGTCTCTCTTTTATTTTTGGGAGTAGGTTCTGCTTCGGGAGGAATGGGCACAGCATTAAAACCAGAGCTGAGATTAACTGATGGCTTGCCTTTAACCCCTCTGACCCCGCGAGAAGCCATGCCCCACTCACCGACATCAATGTCAGGGTCCGGGTCGCCAAAGTCAGCGGTAGACACCTCTGTGTCAAATTGGCTTTGCAGGAAGCCTCGCCGTGTCACCAAAGAAAACAGCCAAGCAAAGAGAAAACCAAAGACGACGCCGGGACCAAACCAGTCACACCAGCTATTCCAACTATTCCGGTTCACCAGGAACGTAATCAATATAATCCAGGCTTCGGGAATTTCGTGGCTTGAAGTTGTCAGTTTCCGCCGCGGCCTCAGAGGTACCCGCGGTCGCGGTGCTCGTGGTGATTCACAGTGTTGCAAGAGGAATCTACTGAAGCGCCGGGAGCAACAGCCAGACGCCAACCCCAGCGCTGACCGTTCGTGTGCGGTCACGAGGTCAGGCCGCATAGCTGATGGCCGAGAAATCCCGTGGCGCAGGTGGCGGTGAGACGGAGAATCACGCAGGAACCATCTTGCTCCTAACCGGCCATAGTGGCACCCTCTTGACTAGTAATAACTTGATAGACTCTAAATGTACTTAAATTGCACACCTCTTGAGTTCACTAATGTCTCCTTCCGGAGTGTAAACAACTATAAGGACAATATAAGGTTTGGCTTAAGCCCCAAAAATACTTTCAAACAGCTTCCTTCATTGTTGCCCTATAGATACAACACTAAGTTCAAACCTGATTAAAGATTGTGATGTACAGTGCAGGCGTTCAAATATTTTTCAAAGTTAGTTGGTTTAAATTAAGTTTAACATGATATTACACTTACCACTCTAAACCACAGCACAATATGTAGAATAGAATGCATTTTAATTGAGAATATTAATAGCAGCAGCGGTCCCTACAGGTAAGCCTGGTGGGGTGGTGGTGTGGTGGGGCGGGGTGGGTGGGATGTCGACAGACGATGGAATAGGAATTATTTATTTATTTAATTTTCCCCATTCCGTCATCTGTCGACTCCCCCCCTCCCACCCTGCCCGGCCCCGCCACACAACCCCACCCTTACCATTGTAAGCACACTTCGGTGCTCCACCGCAATCTGGATATCCCTAAAGATTGTGGGACACATTTATCAAGCTTTCACACAGCGCAGTGCAGCAAGCCACCTTGCTGCGCTGTGCTGCATGAAAGGAAAAGGGCAGGAATGCACTTTATTTCACATTATACAGCGCATTCCTGTCATTACCTCCTCGTCCGTCTTCCTGTCCCATTCCTTTACACGTGAGCATTTCTCATGCTCCACAGAACCTATTACCTAGCTAAGGTCAATAACTTCCCCTAATATGGCGCCAAACTACCCAGCATGCATAAAGGAGGAAATACGTCATCACGCCATCCTGTTCTTTTTTGTCTCCCATGCAGAAATGCTGCTTAGCTAGGTCAGGTGAGATCATGTTTTTTTTTTTCTTGAAATATCTTTTGTCCTACTGTGCGACTTGCCATAGTTTAGGAGACCTGGCTGCCCTGCGCAGCGGGCGTTGGTCCAGTTTTCGGGCTGCGATGCCAAGTGTCCTTTCATCCGTTGTTCAGTGACCTGCAGGTGGTCTTCTATTATCTTTAATTGCCGCAACGGGCGATGATGGTGGTTACACTCCATTTTTAGATAAGGGCATTTTCACTCTGTTGGTGCTGCGCGTGGGCTTGCAGTCTTCCTTTTATGGACGCGGGTGCTTCCTGCATTCCAGTGACTCCCGAGAGATCTTGGGAGATGCATGATTTGGTTCCTAGAGAAACGGAAGCGATGCAGGAAGCATCAGTGTTGGCATTTTTTGATAATGGGGTCGGCTGCCTCTGGTAGTTCTGAGGGGGTTACCACTGTGGAGTGCTGCACCTCTTAATTAATGAGGCTGGAGAGGCAGTGTTCAGGGACAGAGAATCTGAAGGGCCTCGGGCAAGGGTGCCAAGGCCTAATCCCCTGTATGATCTGGATGATCCAGATGAGGAAGAAGGAAGGCGGGGTCGATTTGTGCAGGGGCAGAGCTCTCCAATAGTTTTACCCATGTCAGGGGCAATCTGGGTTTTCCTACTCCTGTGGAGAATGAAATGGAGGAAGATTTCTTTGCACAACACTAGCACCCTGACTCTTTGCCTTTACACAGTGTGGTCCACAAAGTACTTTCACAGGAATGAAGGGACATTGATAAATCTGCTTTCCCTTGGTTTCTGAGCAAACGTTATTCCTTGGAGGGGTTTTCTGAAGAATTCCCACATTCTGTCAAGGTGGAAAACATTTCCATTAGGGCAATAGCCTATACCACTTACATGATCCAAGCCCTATTGAAGGATTTTCAGGCTCTTGCACAGCAAACGAGTGAGGGAGTGGATACAACTTCCCTGTTGCCTTTGATGGTACTCAAGTTCGTAACTTGTCCAACATATCTTTTGATGTGTTCGGCTGCAGCAGCATCAGGGGCTTCTATTGCTGCACATCGCCATATCTCGATGTGGGCTTGGAAGACTGATGCTTCTCAGAAGTAAATCCTGTTGAAATTGCCTTTTCGAGTGTTATACGTTTTTTGGGCACCAATTTACAGAAATGGTGAAACAGTCGGCGAAAAATAAAAAGCTGCTTGTTCCCATTCGCCCTCCCTCCAGAGGTAGAGGCTTTGGATATTGTCGCGGTTTTGTCCATCCTCAGTCTAGGGGTACTAGCCAGCCCTTTTGAGTCAGGGCTTCATGGCCGGGGGGACCCTGGTGGAGACAAATCCCGGCCTCAGTCACCTGTTGGCACAACCAATCCTCCTCAAAAGCAGTGACTATACATTTCTTTGGTGAGAGGTCGGCTTTGCTTCTACTGCCACCAGTGGCAGGTAATATGGGATGAGTGGGCGGTTCAACTCTTCTGCCACAGAACCCCGTGAATCAAGCAGCTTTGCTGGAAGATATTTTGCGTCTTTTGGAGAAGGCAGCCATTATCGAAGTTCCTCCCCAGGAAAGGGGTCACGGTTACTACTTCATTCTATTTCTCATGCAGAAAGCCTCAGGCGATGACAGTGCAGTTTTAGATCTAAAAGGGGTGAATTTGCACATTCCACACAAGCCTTTGAAGAGGGTGACTTTGCAGTTGATCCTTCAGCTGATTCATCAGGGGAACTACCTGGCATTCTTAGACCTGATGGACACTTGCTTGCATGCTCCCATCCACCCAGTGGAACAGAAGTTTCTTCCCTTTGGGTTGGGCACGAGTCATTACCAATTCAGGGAGCTTCCTTTCCGCTACAAAACTCTTTGCCCCCTTGGTTGGTATTCTTCATTCCAGATAAATCCTTACCTGGATGAGTGGCTAATTTTACCTTCTTTGTTTTCTAAGGCAGCGGAGGAGGTGAACCAGTCGTCTGGAAGATTTTGAATTTCTGATCAACCTCAAGAAGTCCTCTCTTCATGCCTCGCAGTCTCTGAGGTTCATCAGGGACCTCTTCAAGATGGAACTGAGGATGGTGTTCCTTTCTCCAGAGAGGCAATTTACCCTAATCCAAAACCTCTCTTGGGGTCTGTCCCAACCTCAGGTTTTAGCGCATCTCTGGCTGTGGAGTCAGGGGGAAATGGTCTCCAGTCTGCCGATTCTCCCCTGGGCCTGTCTCTATTTGTATCCCCTCATGTATCTTCTTCTCCACCACTGTAATCCGGCTTCACAGGGATATGATTCTCTCAATCCTGTTACCTAAGAGATTCAGATGTCTCTCCAGTGGAGGTTGTTGCCTCACCATCTCTCCAAGGGTTTACCATCTGAATGCTCCTCCCTCATGGTCCTGATGACCGATGAGAGCACCAAAGGGTTTGGGGAGGGGTTCTGAGGGATTCCATAGCCCAAAGCAAATGGTCCCACTTCAAGGCTCTTCAGTCTTCGAACTGGAGGGAGTTGAAGGTGGTGTGGCAGACAGGCACTTCTTTGGTTCACTCCTCTCCTTTGAACTCGGGCAGTCTGTGCAGACAGGCAACCAGGTAGTGCGAGCCTGTATTAACTGGCAGAGGGGTATGCAGCATGCTCTGTTTCTCCTCTCCGATAAGATCAGTCTGTGGGCAGAGAGGAATCTCCTTTCTCTCTCAGCACTCTATCTTCTGGGGAAGCAGAATGGGCCTGCGGACTCCCTGAGCAGAGTATTTCCCTTGTCTGTTACCATGCATCTGTTACCCGTTTTTTTACAGAAGGTTCTCTCCAGATTCGCTCTCCCCTGCCTCAGAGGAGAATTCCCTTCTCCCTCAGTTTTGAAGTCTGGTCCCCGCCAGGACATCAAGGGCAATAGATGCTTTCTCCATGTTGTGGCCATGGGGTCTCCTGTTTGCTTTTTCCCCCATTTCCCTTGATTCACAGGGTTCTCAGTAAGATACAGGTGGGTCAGGCGGAGGTTCTTCTAGTCATTCCAGAATGGTCCAGGAGGCCTTGGTTTCCCCTTCTTCAGGGTTTGGCAGTGAGCCCCCATTGGAGGTTTACCATTCATCTGTCTCTATCTGCCTCTTCTCAGCACAACCTCTCTTCTGCGCCTCAGGCTGGGGGTATGGCACTTGAGAGGTTGCCCTTGTTAGCATGGTGTTGCTCTCTTGAGGTTGCTCAGAGCAAGGTCTTCTACCCTTAAAACTTACAGTCGTCACTAGAAAAACTTTGATTCCTGGTGTAGGGACAAGGGTTTGACTCCCGATTCTTGTGATCCTGTCAAATCCTTAGGTTTTTTTAATGGATGGTTTTATGTTGGGCCTGGCTGTCTCTACTAGCTATGCTCAGTGGGCCACCATTCTTGCTCTTTGGGGTTCAGATATGTCTCTTGTTTCTCCTCTGGTAACGTGTCTCTTGTGAAGTTTTTTTCTTCAAAGACCTGTTTCCTGCTCCCCTGGCCCCTCCTGGGATCTTCCCTAAGTGCTTCAGGCATTGACTGGTCCTCTGTTTGAACCTCTTTCTGTTGACCTTCAGTTCGGTCGCAGGTTGGTGAAATTGGAGCATTGCTGACTTCTCCCCCTTTTTTATGTTTTTGTCCCAACAGCGTGATTTTGTGTCCTAGCCAGTTTTTTCTGTCTAAAGTCTTACAAGAATTCCACTGTCAGGAGAAAATTGTCCGTCCGTTTTTTTGTCCAGACCCGTCTTCTCCCAAGGAGATAAAGCTTCATTCCCTTGATGTTTTAAGGGCCCTTTGAATCTACCTTGACTGTACTGATTCATTTAGACAGGCAGATTCTTTGTTTGTCACCTATAGTCTCTCTGGGAAGGGTTGGAAACCCTCTTTGTCCGCTTTGACTCAGTGGCAAAAGTGTGCTATTCTTCTGTCCTATGAGGCTGCTCGCCATTCTCTCCTGTTTTCGGTCCAAGGTCGGTCAACAAGGAGGGTTTCCTCGCCCTGGGCGATGTTAAAGGGGGATTCGCTCTGAGACATTTGTAATGCAGCAAATTGAGCTTATCCCGACACGTTCGTCTCCCATTACCGGCTTCAGTTGGGAATGGCTGCATCATTAAACTATGGTTCTTGTGTTTTATGAAGTGTACATATTTTAAATTTATGCAGTTTTTTTGCATTAAAGATTCAAGTGTGTTGCGTCATCCTTGTATTGTGTGTGACTCAATCACCATGTGCTTGGGTATGGGCTCATGTGTAAAGGAATGGGATGGTAAGATGGACGATGATGTAATGCCCGGTTACCTACCAGTAATCTTCATTTCTCCGAGTCCATGTCTTCCCGTTCCATTCCTGAGTCTGTCCCTCCCTTCCATGTTCTGTTTTTTGGTGATTGTACTCTTTTGGGTTTCTTTGGTATTCTCAGGATGTCTTCATGAAGTACCTCCTCCTTTATGCATTCTGGGTAGTTTGGCGCTATATTGGAATACATTTTTGACCTCAGCTAGGTAATAGGTTCTGTGGAACAGGAAAACTGTCCATATGTGCAGGAATGGAATGGGAAGACCTGGACTCAGAGTAATGAAGATTACTGGTAAGTACCCGGGCATTTCCCTGCACTGGTGCACAATGTGCTGTCTAGCACCAATGCAGACACCCTTGCGCCATGTTGCAGGGGTGTCTGCGTTGTAGGCAGCATTGTTTTTGTGCAGGAAGGGACACCTTCCTGCACAAAAACTATCCTCAGAGGCATTTTCCTCTTTACGCAGACAAATAAACGTATTTCTCCTCATTACGATTTACCTGGGGAGGCATAGCATTTTGACCCATTCCCAGGTCTACCGGTAATGGTAAATCTGGGAAAGTGCCAAAATCTATAGGTGCCTGTGTGGGAATACCCAAGCTCTACTTATGGAACGTCTCCCTGGGGCAGGGTAATGCAACGCAGTGATTTGCGCTGTTTTGCGTTATTCTAGATTTATCAAGCCATGCACAGCCATGCGAGGTGGCCTTGCGTGGCTGGATACATCTGATTTTGTTGTTGTGTCGCTGTTGCGCCCCCTTATGTAGCACAAGGACGATGCAACTCACTGATAAATATGCCCCTATAACATTATAGTGTATTCCTAAGTAACACAATCCTTGATCACTCTTACTTGTGGGCCATTTATAAACCATATATTTTTATTGACCACACCCAAAAAAGCTTTATCTTGGTTTTGTCACGAATAATGCTAAAATGAGTTTGAGTATTATAGATAAGTAAGAACATTTAACAGTTTTGAAGGCCAATTTGGAATCTGCCCAACAGAACAAGTCCATCACTATCATCAGTACAAGCAAGAACTGAAATATGCTCACCTCCTAATTTAACGGCAAAGCCTTAACTGAGTGAAGGGAATCAAATAGGTTTGAGATATACAGATATTTTTTAAATGACTCCACCCCCATGACCCTCTAGCAGAATTATGCAATATTAGCACATTTTAATGCCCAAACAGGGGAAGTGTTTTGGGAGCGTGGAAATTGTATAAAAATTTCTGTAACGTCACCTTCAAACTTCATGCCTTCTAAGTTGATGAATCTTTGCCACCATATTAGAATGGAGCATCACACAAAATAGACATAATTATTTGCATTGGATGTTCAGCCTATAAAGAGCGATTTGGTGAAGTTTCAAAAGTTTATTTTCTCTTTAAGAGATTAGTCTGTATCTTTGTTCTTTTTATTCAGATTAGTCAAATTGTTCCAATTACAGAAATGATCGAAAATAAGTTTAGTTAGAACAAGCTTAGAAAATAACAGCGTGTTCCATTCAGTATTTAGTCATTATTCTAATCTAACGGACCTATCCTATCCTAACAAGAACCCATAAAGAGTTTCTTTTGGAAAAGAGCACGTACATTCTGGACCAAAGTCAGATAACGAAGAAGAGGTATAACTCCCCATAAAGGGTAGTTCCGGAGACTCAGTCGAGTTCCCAAACAGGTGCAGTAGCAATCGTTAAGACAAGTAGAAGGAAAGAACCACGGCAGTAGTTATGATTGACATAGAGATAGAAAGTCTCCTCACTTAGAGCAAGGAAAATTGAAGAAAAATCACCGTTAGCAATAGCTTATGGTAAAGTGCTAAGGGGCATGGCAGGGTAGGAGTGCATAGAATGGCTTGACTATCTAGCTGGGAACACGTACTATATAGAAAAGCCACTAAACATGTCTCAAAAACAGGCGAATATGTCATCAACAGCAAATGGAGGAAGATCTTCTGATGGTCCATCATCTTTATCCTCGATTCCCGCAGTAAACGTCCATGTCAAAATGATCTCACTCAGATGTGGCTACAGCATACTACAAAAAGATACATCTTTGAAGGTGTCCCATCGCGTAACAATGAGCTGCTCTATGAAATGAAACATTTAAATCTGGTATGTCCTAGTTAGATCACAAACTTTAAGCTTCAGCAAGCATTTTCTTTCATTAATACGCTTGTTCATTATGAATATGTGGCAAAGGAAACAATCTAAATACAGTGAAGTCATGTGGTATGAGGAAAAGAGAAATACAAATTTAAGGAGCCAGCACATTTCACAAAGAGGCCATGTGCTACAGTTCAGTTATAACTCTAAATCATATTTTGCAAAAAACATTCATATTCTTAAAGGGATAGAGAAGAATAATGAGGCCTAGCAGTGCGAGAACAATATAAATGAGAACTTCCTGCAGAAATAAGCAGCTTTTTCACTTTTGCACATTTAATAAAGGCACATTTTCCTAACGTCTATTTTATTATGCATTTTTATGTTTGTGTTAAAGCACATTTCTGTATTATTAGGTGGTCAATTTTTCATCTATTTTTCAACTTCCTAAATCCCCCATCTGATGATTTATAAAATCATCACATCTGTGCGTTTCCCATGTGAGTCCATTTCAGAGTGCACTTTAATCGTCAGTTGAGTCTCGTCTTTTTCTTTACAAACCTCTAAATTTCATTGAGTTCATGTAGTCATCATTCATAAAACCCCTCCATTTGAAATTCATCTCAAACCATTTCTTTTCCAACTTTTCCTTTCTTTTTCGAAGCATGTATTTACAGCCCAAGAATAGTGCATAAAAAGTATAAGACAAAGCCCCACTTTTATTATTGACATTAATATAGCTTTCGAAATACCCTTTCCAGCCATGGAAAACCAAGTGCCAATTGTGGAAATTCCTTTCCCCAAATTTTCAAACAAACTGGGGGTTTCCAAATAATTCAAATCAGGTTCCAAATTTAAAATACTCTTTGCCAAGCTTCCTATCTCCTTTCTGTTTTGATTGATTGATTTGCCAAGATCCACCTGTCAATTCGAAAGTGTATTCACAGCTACAAGTCCCTAAATGTTTAGTTCTTTTAGGTGTCCGTCTTTTGTACATGGAAATTTTCGCTTTGTGTTGGCTGCCATGTCTCAGTTTAGGGTAAACCATCTTCTTTCTAAATTCCTTTTCCTCTTTCCTCCAAGCATTCTCAAGAACATCACTCTTTTTTTCGGTAGTACGTGTCATTTTAGTGTATCTTTCTTTGAAGCCATTATACAATCTTTTTCTATAGGTCACATTAAACAGGTTAAATTGTCTTTATAAGTCTTTTCACTATCTATGGGTCTGTGAGGAAAGAAATAGCACCAGGCTGTATTCATTTCCTTTGCTTGTGAGTGTAAATTCATGCTTTCTATTAATTGTGCACTAGAAAGTATTAGCTCACGATTAGAATAAAAATACTCAAAATGTCCTCTCCTATAAACTAATGATAATAGGATACTGCAATAAATAGCATAGGATACAGGCATATGATAATAGGTAAATTCTTCTGACACTTATGTATGTAAGCGTGCACATACATAGCAGCCCTTTGTGTTCATGGCGTTAGTATATTCTTGTACTAACCTAGAATAGACATTAGTAGAATAGCCATTTTTCATGTAGCTTACAAAGGAGTAACTAAAGAGGGCTTCCTTAGTGTTGCGATTGTGCAAATTAGTAACGTTCTTTGCTCTAAGCTCTGACTCTAGTGCTAGATAAAATTCTAATAGTATTATGTTGATCATTATTATTATTACCGAAAATTGAACCCATAATATATTTACATTTATTTCTAATGCAGCATATTCTCTGAGTCAGTTCAAGGCACTTAGTCCAATAATGTAGCAAGGTTTAGTAAACAGCTTTTTTTTTTCTCTTCCAGTTCAGCTTCTAAGCAGACAATGCTTAATCCTACTCCGCGTTCTTCTAAAATGTTGTCCCTACTCTTGTGTAACTTTCAGCTCGGGCCTAGGTTGGTACTCTGTAAAATAAAGAATTAAAATAACAAATCTCTAATAGACACAGTTAAAGTTTCTTTCTACTTCTGTTCAGTCTTAGATGTTTCCCAATAATTTTCTGTTTGTTTTTGTTTTGTTTTCTATTTTTCAAGGAGGTTCAAATAATTCGGGGTTCACTTTGCACAAATTTTCTAAAGTGACATTCAAAACGGTATTCTCAAAGTGTGACCATTCAGGTGCTAAAAATCTGTGACAGGGCACTCATGCTCTTTTGATCTGCTTAAGTTTTGTTGATTCAGGTCTAAGCTAGTTTCAGCACAAGACTCAGCCTCTTCAGGCTTCTGGTATTTCTGGTATTCCAGCTATTGAAGAACTTCTCCTCAGATTATTGTTTTCATAGGTTTGTGGCCACTCTGCTTGTTGATTTACCCTCCTTGTTCCAGTGCTAGTTCCTTCGCCAGGATCTTTTTGTCTCAGGACCACATCAGCGGCACTTTCTCTCAGTCATTCGATCTCAGCTTCTCTTCTATTAGAGATCTCCATGCCACTCTGTGTTATTTCAGGTACTTGCATTTTATTTTCAGTCAATTGATCTTTACCCCTCTCATCCTCTTGCTGCTGAACTGGCAATGGTACTGCTGGTCTGGATCATCTCTCGACTGGTGGTGCAACCGCCAATGCTCTTCGCTCAGGATCAAAGACCAAAGGCACTTGTTCTGGATTGCTCACTCTTTTGGTATGCGAGGCATGAATTCAGTGCAGTATTCCAGCACACTTAACAGCTGTATGTGTAGGTAGGATCACCTGAAAGGGGTCTTTCCATCTGGGCTCAAGGCAAGTCTTCCAAATGTGCTTCTTGATCATGACCCAACCACCAGGATTGCGGTCATGGCACTGTTCTTGATGTGGATCTTGGGTGGCATCTGAGAACTGATGAAAGACAGAATGGACTACATCAACCAGTCCTTTACAGCAATCCTAAATAATATTGTCAGTAATATTTAAAAGAGCATTTGCAGGAACAGCTGGTAATATCATTCCCTGCCCATTACAATCTTGTGGGGGGATAGCCCTGTCTTCCTGTCCGGTGTACTCAGAATACTCATCAGCACCAATGGTAAAGCATCTGGCCATTTTAGAGAGGTGGATGCACAGATTTTGGCCAAACTAGACTTGATGGAACCATTCATTTGTTCAACAATAACATAGGCTTCTGCTCTGTAACTGCAATGTAATCTTTGTTCAATCTGTAAGGCTGTGCAGATCATTTTCATAACTTCGTTGTTGAAGTGTATTCCTCTATCTTACTCAAGAGAAATCAGCATGCCGAACCTGGGTATCAATTCACGCAACAACAACTTTGGTACAATGAGGCTGTCGCTTCTTCTAGTTGGGTTGCCTTCTACCCACTTTGAGAACACACACACGATCACCAGGATATATCTCAGCCCATTATGGACAGGCATCTTGATAAAATCCATCTGCATCCTGTTGAGTGGGCCACGTGACCTCCCTGGGTGTGTTAAAGTGACATGTGTCCTTTTCCCTACTTTTAACTGTTGACAAATTATACACCGATGACAAGCCTCTTCTGTTAGCATCCTGAATTTGGGGTTATACCAATTCTGTCTGAAATGTCTCACCATTGCATCTCTCCCTAAGTGTGTGTATCCATGGTAGTATTGTGTCATTGGAAACAGCAAGCTATCCGGTGATACTGGTCTCCCCTCTGCTGACATCCAAATATCATTTGCATTTTTCTCACAACCTGCCTTTTTTGAAACATTCTGTTCTGCTTCTGACACATTTTCCTGTACCAGTTTCAGTTAATACCAATTATCAATGATTTTCATCAACATTGCAAAAGAACTTTCCTCTTCAGATTCTCACAAGTGAAACCTCCATTAAATGATCTAGCTAGCAAAGCACAGTATCTGGCCACTGAGTCAACATATCAGTTTCCCATGGCAAAATATCCGCTTCCTCCTTGATGTGCTAAGCGCTTTACCACAGAAATCTCTCCTGGCAACTGCAGACCATCCAGCAGGTCTTTGATGTGCATTCCGTTCTTTATAGGGGTTCCTGAGATTGCAAGAAAGCCTCTCTGTGACCACAACTGTCCAAAATCACAGACTACACCAAACCCATACTGTCTGTCAGTAAATATGGTGACTCTCATTTGAGCAGGCATTAGTAAAAGCAATCAGTTCAGCAGCTTGGGCAGAAAAAGCTTTTTGAAGACATGAATCTTGGACCACATCATTTATGGTGGTCACAGTGTATGCTGCTCTAAGTGTGCCATCATTTCCCGCAAACACGAGCCATCTACGAATAAAACATGATCAGGCTCAATCAGGGGTTCATTCTTAATATCAGGGCGGTGTTTGGTGCACAATTCTGTGACATCTAGAGAATCATGTTCACTTTCATCACAATTATCATCATCATTTACAGGTAACAGTGTTAAAAGATTCAGCACTGTGCATCATTTCAAAACAATATTGTCAGAAGGGAGTGCATTCTGTTTATATCGGGTCAACCTATTATGGGTCATATTTTGTGTCTTTGTTCTTGTTAACAGTAGCTCCACAGAGTGCAGGACAGTGACAGTTAAAGGGTATCCCATCACTATGTTCTCATTCTTTTCCAAACTTGTGCTACCCTCGGCTACCGCTTTAAGGCAACTGAGAAGACCTGCTGCTACAGGGTCAAGGGTGATAGAAAAATAGGCAATAGGCTTTCAAGATCCTCCATGTGTTTGAGTCAAAACTGAGAGAGCGCACCATCTATCTCACTGCAAAATAATGTGAATTATTTTGTATAATCCAGTATTCCTAGTCTGGGGCACGGCACAATTTCTCTTTAAGCTCTAGGAATGCTTTTGTGCATTTGTTGTCCCATGGAATCAGATCAGACACGTCTCTGTGTGGCAGCCTCAGTAGAGGCTTTGCCACAGAGGAAAGGTTTAGTATCCACTGTCTACAGTAGCCAACCATTGCCAAAAACATTCTGATTTCTTTTTGAGTTCTTGGTGGATTCATCTGCAAGATTGCTTCCACTCTTTCTGGTGACACTTTCCTAGCTCCCTTCACAATAATTTGTCTCAGATATTGAACTTCTTTTTGACAGTACTGCAATTTCCCCAGATATACTTTGTGCTCGTTTTCAGCCAGGTGGTACAAGAGTGGGAGGGTGTCATTTTTGCATGCATTCTGCATTTCTGATGCCACAAGCAAATCATCTATATAATGAATGAAAGTGGATTTGTGTGCCATTTTCGGGGACTCTAAATTTCTTTTTAGAATCTGGTTGAAGATAGATGGACTCTCTGTATATCCTTGTGCGACACGACACCATGTTTATACTTTCAGCTGTAAGAGAAAAGAAAACAGAAACTGGCTTTCTTCCAGGGGTGGGCGGTAAACTCCGCTCTGGCTGCGGAGTTTGCAGTGTTTTGCCACTCCTCGCTCAGCTTGGAATGCGGAGTTTGGCAAAAACTCTGCGAACCCGCCAGTGGAGCTGAGTTTACCGCCAAGCCCACCCCTAGTCTCAGCATCCCACTGTGGGGGACTTACTTGTGGCACCAATAGGGGTTCTTGCCCCCCCTCACAACCCTCAGCAGCCAAGGGGACTTTATCCCCAACCGGTAGTGCACCAGGAGGCCCCTTTGCAGAGTGGTTGAGAAAGGGGGTGGGGCCTCCAATGACATCTCAGCAATCTCACTGTGGGTGACTTATTTGTGACAACAATAGGGGTTCTTGGCCCCCAATAACCCTCAGCAACCAAGGAGACTTCATCCCCCAACCAGTAGTGCACCAGGAGGCCCCTTTGCAGAGTGGTTTCGAAATTGGCAGGGCCTCCGATGAGGTCTGAGCAATCCCGCTGTGGGGGACTTACTTGTGGCAACAATAGAGGTTCTTGGCCCCAACAACCTTCAGCAGACAAGGGGACTTCATACCCCAACCAGTAGTGCGCCAGGAGGCCCCTTTGCAGAGTGGTTGAGAAAGGGGGGCAAGGCCTCAGACGACATCTCAGAAATCCCTCTGTGGGGGACTTACTTGTGGCAACAATAGGGCTTCTTGGCCCCAACAACCTTCAGCAGACAAGGGGACTTCATACCCCAACCAGTAGTGCACCAGGAGGCCCCTTTGCAGAGTGGTTGAGAAAGGGGGCAGGGCCTCAGATGACGTCTGAGCAATCCCTCTGTGGGGGACTTACTTGTGGCAACAATAGGGGTTCTTGGCCCCCAACAACCCTCAGCAGCCAAGGGGACTTCATCCCCCAACCAGTAGTGCGCCAGGAGGCCCCTTTGTAGAGTGGTTGAGAAAGCGAGCGGAGACTCCGATAGCGTCACAGCAATGCTGCTATGGGAGACTTACTTGTGGTAAAAATAGGGGTTCTTGACCCCCAATGGCCCTCAGCAGCCAAAGGGGCTTCATCCCCCAACCATAAGTGTGCCAGGAGGCCCCTTTGCAGAGAGGTAGAGAAAGGGGGCGGGCCTCCGATGACATCTCAGCAATCCCCCTTTGGGAGACTTACATGGTTCTTGACCCCAACAACCTTCAGAAGACAAGGGTACTTCATTAGAGGTGGCTGAGCAACACTCCGCCTGCTCATGAACTCCACAGGATTTAGCGGAGTTCTTCTGCAACTATGCGGAGTTCTGTGGAGTGAAACTCCATGAGCTCTGCCCTGACCTACTTTCTTCATGCAATGGCACTGAGAAGAAAGCCTGACATAGGTCAATTACAATAAACCATTCTGTAGTACATGGGATTTGGAAAAGTATGGTAGCTGGATTCGGTACCACGGAACAACAGGGCACTACAATTTCATTTATATTTTTTAAATCCTGAACTATCCTATATTTACTGTTGGGTTTATGTAAACTCATAATTGGAGAGTTACATGGACTTCCAATTAGTTCTTTCAAGACTCCTTTTTGTAACATGTCATCTATCACTGGTTGTGTTCCTGCAATTGTCTCTGGGGTCAAATGGTATGGAGGTGTTCTGGGAAATGTAACATTTGGTTTCACCTTAATTACGACTGGTTCTACCCCTTTAATTAGTCTGATGTCTTTCCCTATAAAAAGGCCAAACTTTGGCTTTCACTGTTTCTTTCAGATCTTCTGGTAATTCATCAATAGTTAGCAAAGGGAATATTCTTGTCTCATTCTGTGGTCTGATCAATTTAAAATCCACATCCTCATCATGTGTCTGGTATGCCACGCCATCCGGCGTACAGTAAATAGTGCAATTTAATTTGCACAACAAATCCCTTCGCAACAAGTTCAAAGGACTTGAATCGCAAACAACAAATTGGTGCTTTTCTTCGAATGAACCTATCTTTACTGGAACCTTTTCAGAAACTGGATTTTGGATTTATTTATTTGTAACATTGGTATCAATGAGAAATTATACGGGCCATAAACCTCTGCATCTACATATGGGCCACTCTGGTCTACCTCTAAGTCTGTGGCAAGAACGCAATCTTCTCCCTCTCCCAGACACCCTCATTGAGAATTCTCTGAACCTGAACCATCAGTTTCGAATAACAGGAATTGTTGCAAGGTATCCTGGTTTGGATTCTGAAATTGTGGCATGACATTCTGAAAATTATTCATATTTATTTTTGGCATTTGGTTGAAATAAAATCTGGGAATCCCCATTTGTGCAGATGCAATTGGCATCATTGGGACCTGTCCCTGCATTGGCATTTTTATTTTCAGGATTATATCGACATTCACTTATGTGCGAACAGATCTCTGGCTTCGATCCCAATACAAACGGAGACACAAAAATCCCCATATCCTTCACCTCAGGATATTCACGTCCACTATGCTGCTGAAATACCTGCAGCAATCTATCATAATATTCATGTACTGTCTCCTTTGGCTCTTGAATAGTTCTTTTAATTTTGAGCCAATCCATCTCTTTCTAAGGCACTCTGCCCTTCAAAAAGATAATAACTACTTCATACTTCTCCATCACTGTAGGAGACGGTGCATTTGTCCCAGCCACTCTTGCTGGTTCCTCTCTGGGCCACTGCACTGCAGTTTTACATTCAGCCTATAAATCAGCTGGCACTACAATGCCAAAAAACATATACAAATCAGTCCAGCGTAACTTTGAAATGTTTATGAACCTTTCCACTTGTGCATACCACTGCACCGGCTTGTCTCTCAATTTGGGAAAATTGTTTGTGAATGCCGCCAAATCACCACAACTCCAAGGAAGATGTACATACGTTCCTCCTCTAAGTGGATAAACTGTCACCTCTCCCTCACTTCCTTCATCTTGCGTCCCTGCAATAGCTGCTTCCCTCTTTTTCTTCTCATATTTCTTAGCCATTTTATTTCTAATTTTCCAATCTCACCCCATCTGTGAATGCACTTGACCAATTCTATAATATATAATCGCAGTCCTGTAGTCCTCATATTTTCAAATGCTGGCTCATCCAATTGAACCCTAGAGCTTTTGTGTATATGCACATATTTTATAAGATCTTTCCCATATTTCTGAGCTAGTTCAATTAATTTGTCATGAGTACATTAATTCTTTCCTTTGATAATGCTCTATGTGTTTAAATTCTAAACATCTCCATATAATTTCTTCCAATTCAACTTTTAGTTGTAAGACATTCAGGGGCTTTTCTTCTTCAACCTCTAATCTCTCAGGTGTCTTCACATTCTCTGCCTTACTAGCTCCTGCTGTTTCATCAAACAAGGCTGGTATATATCCCTCGTCATTCGCAACTATTTCTTCTGATGATATTGGGTCTGAAAGTTCTAGTATCTTTCCATTTATGAGTGCTTGCATCATTAGTGGTGGCTTCGAGGCAACTATCTGTGAGTTCTGTGAAGTTGTGACAAATCCTGAAGGAGATACTCCTCCGGTAACTAATTGAGTCTCACGTCTCGTCTCTATAAGTGGAGGAGCACTTGCTACCAACCGAGTTACAGATGGAGCATTGACAACAGGTAATGGGGCTACACTGGTCACTGCAGCTGTAGAAGTCACCGATGGAACTTGTGTTCAAGCTACTGATGGCGTGGCAATCTGTAATATTTGCAGGGGTCATTGAATTTGAGGTGCATCTTGTGTACTGGAGCAGTTGGCACTATCAAACTTGTACTAGCGCCTGCGCCACTTTGTTCTGCTGGGGTCACATGTGGTGGGGGTCTTGAAGTCAACATTTGTTCCAATATTTCATCTCCTGAATCAGTATCTGACTTATCCCCTTCTTTTGTAATGGCATCTTTGCCCTTTCCCCTCTTGACAGTCTCTGAAGTGAGGACTGGATATAATGTAGTCCCTTCTATGATGGCCTTCCTCCATCTACACTGTTCTCATCCCACAGGCCATTCTTCTAATTCTTCACAGTACTATTAGTTTTCCTCTGGTATTTTTCCTTCTCCTTTTTCCTGGCAACTCTCTCCCATCCATTAAATGCTTCATACTGTAGGGGTCTAGGTGGTGGCTTCATTTCATGCAATTCTCTCTTGAAATGATCAAGAATCCTGGTGTTATATGTCCCATATAGAACTCAAAGCACCCTCTTTCTCAGTAAATCTGCTCCATTTTCCGAAGCCAAGCACATGTATTTAACCGATGTTTGGTAGTCATAATATATGTAGGCGTACCCTCACGAAGAGCCTCTTCACCTTTGTGAACTGGAATGGTAACATCCCCTCTCACCCAATTTTTTAAATCTTTAAAATATTTTATGATGACAGTTTAAATCTGAAATAACTTGATTGACTGAATGGTATGATTTTGTTTCATATACGTCAATTTTCTACTGAACCAATAAAATTCCAGTTGTTATTTTCACAGTCTCTTAATAACAAATCTAAATTTAAGATTCACCTTTAGGGATATAATCCCAGCACGACACTGCTACTTCACCAACCAAAGACAGCGTGAAAGCACACCAACCAACCAATCCCAGTGCGGAAAACTGTGACACACAACCTCACTCCTCACAGCGGCTCAGCCTCCCTTACAATTTTCTTCATACTTACACAATTAAACGTATTTACTCTTAAAACACTTTGTTTGCTCTACTAAAGAAATAAAGCTTCTCATTCATTCAAGATCTCTTCATCATTCGCCAGTGAAAATTCAACCAGCGTGAAATCACCCAAATCAATACAGTTCCCCCTGTTTGCGCAATTATGTTCAACTAACACCGACCAATATTAATCAGTCACAACAACTTAATAACCCTATATTACTGGTGTAGCTGATGGTACCTCACACACCACACATCAAAATCTGTGCAAATAAGTTTTCAAGTATTATTTTATCCCAGGATCTTTCGACTACAATGAATCTGAACTCTTCAAACACCTTTTCAACCACTTATCAACTATTTTTTTTCTTTACCCACTCATTCTAATCCACATTCTTTCAAACCAGGAAATTAACACAACCACCACCACAACACATTTTCCCTATTACCCTATTAATACACACACCTTCAAACTGTAACTGCATTCAAGTACCGCTTTGCCAGATCTTAAAGTTCTGGCTATTGGAATCACGAGTCTGGACTCTATTAATTATTTCTGGGCATTATTTTATAGCTCCTTTCAGGGTGTCTGCTAACAGATTTGCGAGCGTGGAAATAGTATAAAAATTTCCACCATCAACATTACCTGGAATTTCCATGTCTTCTTAAGTCGATGAATCTTTGCCACCATATTAGAATGGAGCATCACACAAAATAGACATCATTTGCATTGAATGTTTGGCCAATAAAGAGAGGCTTAGTGAAGTTTCAAAAGTTAATTTTCTCTTTAAGAGATTAGTCGGTATTTTTGTTATTTTTCTTCAGATTAGTCAAATTGTTCCAATTACAGAAATTAAAGAACATAAGTTTAGTTAGAACAAGCATAGAAAATAAAAGCATGTTTCATTCAGAATGTAGTCCCTATTCTAATTTAAAGGACCTATCCTATCCTAATGAGAACCCATAAAGAGTTCCTTCTGGAAAAGAGCAAGTACATTCTGGAGCAAAGTCAGATAACTAAGAAAAGGTAGAACTCCTCATAAAGGAAAGTACCGGAGACTCAGCCGAGTTCTCCAAACAGCTGCAGTAACAACCGTTAAGACAAATAGAAGGTAAGAACCACAGCAGTAGCTATGATTGACATAGAGATAGAAAGTCTCTTCACTTAGAGCAAGGGAAATAGAAGAAAAACCACCATTAGCAATAGCTTATTGTAATTCGAGCTAGCACAAAGAAGTACTAAGGGGCATGGCAGGGTAGGAGTGCATAGAATGCCTTGACTCTCTAGCTAGGAGCACATACTATATAGAAAAGTCACTAAACATGTTGCAAAAACAGGCGAATATGTCATCAACATTCAAAGCAGGAAGATCTTTCGATGGTCAGTCGTCTTCGTCCTCGATTCTCATGGTAAACATCCATGTTGACATGAAGTCACTCAGATGTGGCTACAACGTACTACAAAAAGATATATCTTGGAAGGTTCTCATGAGAACCTTTTTGCAATCCTAATCTATTAACTGCTTAGTGTCTCATCGTGTAACTATGAGCTGTTCTATTAAAAGAAACATTTAAATCTGGTATGTCCTAGTTCGATCATGAAATTAAAGCTGCAGAAAGCATTTACTTTCATTAATACGCTTGCTCATTATGAATATGTGAATTATACAGGAACAATGGTCCCCCACAACATAAATGAATGGTAGGAATCGGCACAGTGATATAATAAAGAGTGTGTTGTAGAAATCCCAATAGGAATATAATTATTTTTATTTACATCATGAATATAAAAGGAAAAATAGAAAGTGGGACAGTAATCAAAAAGAGTGATTCGAAGAGCCCAGGCATAGTCATGTGTGGCCCTAATACAATCAACAGTAAGGCCACAAGCATATGGAGAGCGCCATTGCACAACGTACAGTGGTTATATAAACAGTACAGTGTCAAGGAACTAAAGTTAACGACGTTCCAATCCCTAACATAATAATGGGATCATCATCAGGACTACAGAAATATGGCCTGAGAAGGATGCTTAGTTGGAGCATACAAGAGCAGTCAGTGATATGATGAGATGATGAGGGAAAATGAATGGGTCCAAAGGTGTTCAAAATTTGGTTGGAGCCATGTGGGGCGCAGGAAGTCCAACTGCGAGAGCAAAGTTGATAATTGGCCCGACACCTGGGGATTAACGGGTAGCGCAGCAGGTGTCCAAGGGCAATAACCAAGGGAAACCTGTTAGTGCTGCGGATTTCACCACATGAATGCGTGAAGCAAGGAAAGAAAAAACAGGACAGGATACGGTGTCCAACTAGGCATCCTTCTCAGGCCATATTTCTGTAGTCCTGATGATGATCCCAGCTCTTTTTGATTACCGTCCAACTTTCTATGCTTCCTTTTTTATTCATCAAATAAATCAAAATAATTATATTCCTATTGGGATTTCTACAACACAGTCTTTATTATATCACTGTGTCAATTATTACCATTCATTGATGTTGTAGGGGACCATTGTTCCTGTATAATTCACTGTACCCCAGTTCTCTCTCAGATTACTTGGGTTCACTTGTTTTTTGCAATACATTATGAATATGTGGCAGAGGAAACAATCGAAATACAGTGAAGTCATATGGTATGAGGAAAAGAGAAATACAAATTTCAGGAAACAGCACATTTGAGAGGTCAGATGCTACAGTTCACTTATAACGTTAAATCATCTTTTGAGACCTAGCAGTGCGAGAACAAAATAAATGAGAGCTTTCTGCAGAAATGAGCTGCATTTTCACTTTTGCACGTTTAATGAAGGCACATTTTCCTAACCTCTATTTTATTACACATTTTATGTTAACATTAAAGCACATTTCTATATTATTAGGTGGTACATTTTTTGTAAAACTTTTCAACTTCTTCAGTTTCTTTACAGACCCTATCAGCTCAGCTCTAAGGTTCACAGCTTTGTCATTGATCGTGGTGACAAATATAACATCAGTGCTATATATAAGGCCTCATTTACAAGGCCATTGCGCTGCCACTTTTTATGACACACTGGTGGAGCGGTGTGCCTGCCCATATTTACAAGGCCATGTAAAGTCAATCTGCATGAGTTTTCATTGCCTTGTAAATATGGGCCCCTTTTACGCATTACTCTGCATGAAAGGGGTGTTCCATGGGTTTTGCTGTGGGTGTTCCCATGCAACATCCATGGAACCTGACACATTCCCAGATTTGCAATGTTTTGTAAAGCGTGGAATGCATCAGAATGGTACGCCTCCTCAGGAGAGGTGTAAGAGTGGCACAACAAGGAGAAATACTTTTATTTCTCCTAGTTTTTTCCTCTTTCTATGTGTGCTGCATTCTGCTGCACGCATAGAAAGAGGAAAATGCCATCAATGTTTATGTGCTGGAAGGTGTGCCTTCCTGCACAAAACAATCATCCCTGCAACGCACGCCCTTTTGCAACATGACGCAATGGTGCCTGCACTAGCGCATGGCAGCCAACTGTGCGCCAGCGCACAAATGACGCATCTTGGCACAGCAAAATGGCTTGGAGCACCACGCTGCATAATTTTTTGTAAATGAGACCCTTAGGGGCAGATTTACAAGGAACTAACACATCTGCATAGATGCGTCAGTTTCCTTGCACCAGTGCCAAATGTCCTTGCGCCACCATGGATGCGCTGTATTTACAATACAGTGCTCCATGGCGCAAGTATTAACAGATGGGTCAGAAATACTGATGCATCTGGTGGCACAAAAGTGGCGCATTGCTGGAGTTGCTCATGAAAGTGACGCAACTCCAGCAATGTGCCACAACAGATCGGTGAGTCCCATACAAAAAGCCCTGCGTCATTCCTTATGCCTGGTCTGAGCAGGCGTAGGGAGTTTGACGCAGTGAAGGCGTAAAGTGACGCAGTTAAATGTTGTAAATTTCACTGCGTGAGTTCTACATGGCTTTTTGCGTGGGAACGCCCACCCTGCATACATTATACCTGGTGCAGGCATAATGTGACACACGGCTTTACAATGTGACGCATCTCCCTAGATGCGTCACATTGTAAATTGGCTGTATTGTTTGCGCCGCCGTTGCATCAAAAAAAGTGACGCAATGGCGCCGCAAGGAGGCGCAAGGGGCTTGTAAATCTGCCCTTTAGTTTTTAGATGGTCCCATGTCATGTGCAACACCGCATCAGTGCTGACTTTTAAGCCAACAGCACTTTTGATCCTAATACTGAATGTAAAATCCTAGGGTGAAAAAGTGTTGCTGGCTAACAAGCCTGCTTTCGAAGCACATTTCATGGGACCATTTGGCTGCTCGGAGTCAAAGAGAAACAAAAGTACTTGAGTCTTGAAATACTTAGGTATCACCTGAATGTCTTTCTAATTTTAATAGTAGTAGTTGCAGTAGTAGGTCACTAACAGTACCCGCTGTATTGAGATGTAACATAGTCCAGGCACCGGGTATGCGTTATCAACTGACTCATTCTATACGTACACATGAACATTACATTATGGATATGCACAATGCCCCAATTGGAAATATATGCCTAGAGAATATAGCTGTGCCAATTGTCAGGTGTGAAACCACAGGCTGGCATTTTAACCATTGAATTGTGGGATTGGTTTTTTCCCTTTAACTTTATAAATATCATCTAAAAAATCACAGCCTGCTACGTGCTATTGGCTAAAACCGCAGGAGTATTTTACAACATGACAAAGTGCTGCTTAGCAGTAAATATGATTTATACACTGTGGGCTCGATTCACAGAACTAACTTAAGACAAAATCCTAAACTTACTACCATTTTGGTATTCACAGAAGACACTTACTCATTTTAGTATTCACAGAAGGCACTTACTCATTTTGGTATTCACAGAAGGCACTTACTCATTGATGAGTAAGTGCCTTCTGTGAATACCAAAATGAGTAACTTACTCATTTTGAGTAACTTACTCATTTTGAGTAACTTACGGCACTTACTCATTGATGAGTAAGTGCCTTCTGTGAATACCAAAATGAGTAACTTACTCATTTTGAGTAACTTACTCATTTTAGTATTCACAGAAGGCACTTACTCATTGATGAGTAAGTGCCTTCTGTGAATACCAAAATGACTAAGTGCCTTCTGTGAATACCAAAATGAGTAAGTGCCTTTTGTGAATACCAAAATGAGTAAGTGCCTTCTGTGAATACCAAAATGAGTAAGTGCCTTCTGTGAATACCAAAATGGTAGTAAGTTTAGGATTTTGTCTTAAGTTAGTTCTGTGAATCGGGCCCTGTCATTTTTAAGTGAGCTTGGCAATTAGTGAAGCTGAAAAACAGATCCCCACAGAAAGGCAAAAGTGAGTAGCATGTGTTACACTGCTTTAGTCCTTGAAAGTTCAATGCATTGTTGATTGTACAGCTTCTAAGGACATCCTGCCTTGTGTAACATTTGAGAGGAACCTTCAGCCAGTGTTGGCTTTATGGCCAACAGCACTCTCCATGTTGGGATTGTTGAGGCACTTTACAATGTTAACGTTAAAACTGAAACTGCAAAACAGAGAGTGCAAGCTTTAGTTGACGAAAAAGCCTGAAGTACTTGATTACATCTGCCCCTTAGCAGACCTACAAATTTGTGAAATTACTTTTTGACTGCATTGAGTGAATACCGATATGCATGTTCTAGTAACTTTTTTCCAAATGTTGCCAAATAGCTCAGCATGTTATGTTGAAATCTGCATCTTGACACAAGTGTCAACCCCCATCCAAGCCTTCAGAGGTCAGTAAATTGAGCTCTGGTGGGTACTAGAGACAATCATTATTTACACACTTCATAGAATGAAGTACTGTGATACAAAAAAGCATAACAACCACCTCCCTCATTTGGAGGGTGTGTTACTCCTTTGTATCACCTTCACCCTCCAAACATGGATCAGGCTTCCTTTAGATTTCAGTGGTATGTTCAATCCATCAAAACTTTCTCATCCTCCCAAAAATGGTTCCTCTCTATTGTCTCAACTGGATCATCCTCCACAATCATCTTACTTGTCCATAATTCATTCTATTTGTGTATTGTCCTAGTGTCCAAATCCCAACACCAGCATCTCTCTGTCCAGGTGCTTGTCCATCTATCGCTTGTTTTGTTTCTCTGCCCCAGTGCCTGTCTCTCCCTGGTCTGGTGTCCTCATTTTACTGCCTGTGTGTCCCCATCTAGATGTCTTAGGGTTTGTGTCTCCATATCTCAGAGTCTGTTTACCCTTCCTTATTATTGATCATTCTTGTCCCATCTTTTACATCTCCTGTGTCTCCCTTTGCCACTATCTGCACTTTGGCATTCCTGCATTCATGTCTCTGTGCCCTTGTGTCTTTGTATCAAATGTCCATATGTCCCCTAGGTCCGTATCTTCTGTCCCAGAGTTTGTATCCCAGCATTTGTGTTGGCTCAGCATCTCAGTAACTGCACTCTTATCTCCTTGTCTTACCATCTATGTTTCCTGGCCACAGTGCCAATTTATTGTTTCGCCTAAGTCAGTGTCTTGCTGTGTCTGTGCCCTGGTATCCCTGTCTCTGTGTTCTGTCTCCCTAACCCAGAGTACTGGTTTCCCTCTCACATTATCTGTGTTAACTCTCGCAGTAACTGTGTTTTCCCTTACCAGTGATTGTGTAATTGTGCCTGTAAGAAATTGGGTTACTGGTTGAGGGGGGTGGGGCGAAAACCTAATCAAGAAGTAACCACAATTCTAGTCAGGATGAAGTCACAAGTAACCCTAAATTAACGTGTGCTTAACCCTTTGGTAGCTTGGCACAGGAGCAGTCAGGCTTAACTTCAGTGTTTCCCAAACTGTAAGTCATGATTCACTGGGTCACCAAAGTCTAGGCAACAAATAAAGCTGACTTTAAATTCTGTATTTATCTGTCACGTTGGCTGCACTACAAAGAAAGAGGTCTAATGTCAGGCTTTGTCTTCTGCTGCTTACTTTTAACACATGGGGCCATATTATCAAGAACGGCGCAAACATTATCGCCGTTTAGTGGCAGGAAGCTGCCGCTAAAGCGGCGATAAGGGAGTTGATAATATGCCCTAGAGAATTCCAATAGAAGCCCAGGTTTGATGTCCTTGACACCAGAACCTGGGCTTCTATTGGAATTCTCTAGGGCATATTATCAAGCCCCTTATCGCCGCTTTAGCGGCAGTTTCCTGCCGCTAAAGCGGCGATAATGTTTGCGCCGTTCTTGATAATATGACCCATGAATTGGTGTTTATGAACTCCTCTCACTTTGCAGTCAGAGAAAAAAAGTGAATTATGTGACAATCCTTCTCGGGTACATCAAGGGTGAAAGGAAAGTTGGAGGATGTAATTTTTTCCAAACACACAACAAACTGTAAATATCTGTAATTGCACTGTATACATTCAGCAGTTAGGAGAGCACAATGAAGCACACATTTGTTTTTAAATTCGGTGTGATGAAAACAAATATTGTAGGTGGACCAGAACAAATAAAGACACTTTACTTAGTGATGTGCAATGATAAATATTCACCCAAACATGATCTCCACTCATTATCATTTGTGTGCAATATAGTTTTATCTATAAAGCTGAAAGTCTGCGCAAATTTAGTGACCATAAATGGAAAATGCATTGTTGGCAAATAACAATGCACTACCACACCATGCTGCCACATGCCCATTAAAGCTAGGTACAGCGTGAAATGTTGTTCTAATAAAAAGTGAGTCGTGATACTAAAACGTTTGGGAAGCACTGACTTAGAGGCAATGTGTAAAGTATTTATGCAGCACTTCAACCGGTAATAAAGTGAAAACACACCACATGAAAACACACCACATGAAAAATCACACACCAATTTAGAAAGATAGAGTAAAATTTAATAAATTATTTGACACCAAAACTATAACAATCCAATAAGTAGAACCAGAGATATGCAGTTTTAAAGGTTTATGTGAAAATATTGTCTAAAAGCACAAAGTCCAACTTTGGTTATCTAGTCACGCCAGACCGGGACAAAGTCACAAATTCAGGCCGACCATGATGGAACATGGGCCGGATACCAGGACCAAGAGGCCCACTGAACAAGGTACCTTATATCCGGGTGTGGAGTGTTTCGAGATCCCGCGTGGAGGATGCATCGTGAAACGGCAATTCCGATGGACTGCAGGCAGCAAGGCAAGGTCCTGCATCATGGATACATCGCGCAGAGGTGATTCCATGGAACTGCTGGGCTGTGAAGCGAGGTCCTGCATCTAGGATGAGTCGTGCAGCGGTGATTCCAAGGAGTTGCGTGGTGACAATGCGAGGTCTTGCATCAAGGAGGAGTAGTACACTGGCCGTTCCGAAGAGATGCATGGCCCGCATAGGGGATGCATCACTCAATGGCAGTTCCAATGCAGAGCTGCGATATGATGCGTCAAACTGCATCTGTTTGGCTGGGACCACAGCTGGGCTGGCACATCACCTTTAGGCCTATGTTCAGGGGTCCAGGACTGGGGTGGCACAACTTGGAGGGCAGGATGCACAGCCACACAGCAGACAGAGTCCAGATTCTGGGTTCAAGGTGGATGGAGCCTTTTCTGTCCCTGAGGCTCTGATAAGGAGGGAAGCCAACTAGCTCTTGAAGTCACTCTGGGGGTCTTAGGTTCAAGATGCAGGTCCAGATCTTTGCACTCAGGCAGCAGGGCAGCAGAGTAGCAGGTTCAAAGGTGTACTGAAGAGTTGGGTCTTAAGGTCCAATAATTAAACTCGGTGTCAGCTTTGAATTAGGGGAAGGTTCTGGAGGTTTTCATCTCCAGTGATACTTGGATCTTTTTCCTCTCTTCCCTTGCCACAGCTAGTCTTGGGCCACAAACGACTAGTGTCAAACCCTTTGTGAGTGTGCTGGGACAGAGCCTTTGTAATGTACAAGTGTGGTAGGTGACAGCTCCCCCCCTCATCTAGTCAGAGATGGCCCATTCTGCCAACACCTAATCCCCCTTTGTCTCACTGTCTGGGAGCATTAAACAAAGACCAGTTGCCAGCTACACCTAATCATGTCCCCCAAGATACAGGCTGTAGGCAAAAAATAGGGTAGATTGTGACTTAAAATTCGACTTTACCAAGAGAGTTCTAAATTACAATTCTTCAGACACCAAACTCCAATGTTACCCTATGGGAGAGGCACACCTTACAGTAGTGAAAAACACATGTAAGAGTTTTTCACTACCAGGAGATGTAAAACTAAGTACAAGTCCAACTTTATAAATACACTGCACCTTGCCCTCTGGGCTGTGTAGGGCCTACCCTAGGGGTCACTTATATGGATCAGAAAGGAAGGTATATTTTGCCAAGACGAAATGACAGTTTAAACTGCACACATAGGCTGCAATGGCAGGCTTGAGACACGTTTAAAAGGCTACTAAGTGGTGGCACAATTAGTGCCGCAGACCCACTAGTAGCATTTAATTTACAGGCCATGGGTATATGTAGTACTACTTCACTAGGGACGTACAAGAAACTTAAATATGCCAATTGGGTGTAAGCCAATTTCACCATGTTTAAAGGAGAGAGCACAAGCATGTTAGCACTGGTTAGCAGTGGTAAAGTGTGCTTAGTCCTAAAAGCCATCAAACAGGAGGGTGAAGGCAAAACGTTTGGGGATGGTCCTGCAGAAAGGGCCAAGTCCAACAGTGCCCCACTTCCTCAATGACACTGGATCATGGTGTTTTGCATCTGTGGCTCCCAAGGGAGACTGTTTGCCCTTGCACATATTTTCTTCGTGAAAATCAGACGCTGAGAGAATGTGGCAGTGCTTTGCCAGCATCATTAGGTATTGCAGGAGAAGCAACAAGGCCTCTACTGTAACAAAAATACATGACCGATGTGAAAAATATGTGATTTCAATAACAATGGTGTGGTTTCTGCATTTATGGGGTTCAAGCACTTTATGTAAAGCAGACCTTGACATCCTTGAGGTAAATGTTTGTTTAGAAGCAAGTTTGCAAAAATTTTATTTTTGCGCACTTGGTAATGGAGCTTAATACCATTTTGTAGTCATAGCTATCTAGCCGTAAATCTAATTGTATTGCCTCTCTCAGTGCTAAAGGTAGACTGTGGTATTCAGCACCTGCTTCAGGCATCCATACGCAAGCCATAGGAGTGAATTTTGAATCCTGTATAATGGACTCAGCCATCTATCCTTCTAGACTGATTCCTGGAACAATTCAATTTGTGAACCACGTTGTTTAAATGTTTAATGTTAAGTTGTGTAGATCCGCCAAAGACACCACACAGCTGCACAGTGGTGTAGTGATGGACTTTGCCACCTAAGTGCACTGCAATCGTACCCCAAGGGTTCTTATAAGGGCTGCATAACAGTAGTTTGTGCCATTTCCAGATGGCCCAAAAAACGAATAGTCTGCTTCTTGGCCTTAGAAAAATGATCTTGTAATACTTAGAGGCTCACGTTTGAAATGTGTGAGATGGGTGGCATTTGCTATAATTATAATTTGAGAGTGGGGTAACATTTGATGTATTAAAAACAGAAATAACTCTCTTTTAAATAGCATTTTATAACACTTTTTTTGTGCAATGATCCAGTGTTTCACTCGCAAGACTCTTTATTAATGTTATCTATTTAACTCTTGTGTTATTACTCTACTTCATCATCTTCCTTTATCAACCTAGGAGGGATGCAAAGTTGAATCAACCATAGCAAGTTTTGGAATTCTCTCATGCAGATTATATGAAGAAAGTTGAAAGAGTCTTTAAAATTGCCCCTTCTCATATACAAAAGGCAAAATGAAGCTGTACACAAAGCATCTAAACATTTGAGGTAAATGCTGATATGTGGTTACTATGGACTACGTTTTGTATCCAATTGGCGAGTTGTCGCCAAGCCTCTTGGGATTTGTTGTTTTTTTCAGTACATCTTGACTGCTGCTATATAAATAAATGCAAGTTAAGATAGCATAATAGGAGCCTCAGGTCTTGTGATAAAATTCGGACATTCGCCAGAGATCTTCTACTTGGGGGCACAAGATTAAAAGCTGATTCCTCTGACTCCCTTACCTGTACCCTCTGGCATGAATTTTCCAGGTCTCCCAGGGCCACATCGATGGATTTGAATACTCTGCAACTGCACATGTTGTCCCATAACGCAAGCAGTGGTCGCCTCCTTGATTGTCTGTACTCCCAATCTTAAAAAGCAAGACCCTAGCAAATTGATGCTTGGGCCAGATGAATGGGGGAAAACACATAGGGGCAGATTTACAAGCCCCCTGCGCCACCAGTACGTCACTTTTTGTGACGTACTGGTAACGTATTTCTCTGCCCCATATTTACAAGGACAGGAAAAGCCACCCTGCCTGTAATATGTGTAATATGGCCCCTTTACGCGCAGCACTTTGCGTGAAAGGGGCATTCCATGGGTGTTGCTGTGGGTGTTCCCACGCAACACCTATGGAACAAGACACATTTCCAGATTTACGATTGAATACGTGTAAATGATATGCCTCCCCAGGGGAGGCGTAGGGAGGCGCAACAAGGAGAAATGTTTTCATTTCTCCTCGTTTTTTCCTCTTTCAATGCGTGCTGCATTCTGCAACACACATTGACAGAGGAAAATGCCTGTAGTGATTGTTTTTGCGCAGGAAGGTGCCCCTTCCTGCACAAAAACAATCTCCCCATGACGCAGGCATCCTTGCACCATGGTGCAAGGGTGCCTGCGCCGGCGCATGGCAGCTGTTTGTGTGCCAGCGCAGGGGAGAGCACAGGAATGCGACATATTATTGTAAATATGTCGCATTCCTGTGCTTTGGAAGTGCCGCAGCGTGGCGCAGCCAAAGGGCTTGCGTTGCAGCGCTGCGGCACTTCCTCGTAAATCTGCCCCATAGAGTGTGGGTTAATGTAGCTGCATCATCTGCTGCATTTACAGGGCTGGCCCCGTTGTGACCTCCAGTTTGCTTTTATTTCGCACAGCGCTAGCAGTTGGAATCTAAGTTGCATGAACTTTCGTTCTTGTCTCTATTTTCAGGTTTATTATCACATAGCTCTAAGCCTTGATTGAGGTGTAAATGGGTAACAGCAGCTCCCATTCTTTTCAACCTTGATAGCTCCTCCACGTTCCCTGTAAATGACACTGTCATTGTAGACTTTTTGGCTATTTTCTTAAAGGAGATATAACACGGTGTACTGCCCCAGAGCTCCAAGAGGCTTAACCCATCTATAATTTAAGTGAGATTCTTAATGCCATTCCTACTATGGGTTTTCTGGTTAGTGCAGCGCTTTTCCTTAGCCATTCTTCAGCGAACCTGCTGCTGCATTTTTCAACCTAAAGCAGCATTTAACAAAGAGTAAATCAGCCATCCTGACACAATTAGTGAGCCCAAATTTCAGCCTTAGTTGGCAGGGCAGGGTACATTTTGGAAGCCTGATGATAAATATAATGGCACAAGATAGAATGATTTCTAAATCGTTCTGCAATTTATCACCATATGTAGAGGAGGTGTATAAAATTGCTGGGAAAAATTTTCCTCTGAAAAGTTCTAGAATGGAATCTTCGGAAGGGCTGTGAAGTTCTAGGTACATTTGACGAAGGTTGCATCGAAGATGGCTGCCTCTGTTTAACATGGCTATGTGCTGGGTTCTATGGCATATGTTTCTTGCCAGCCCGCAAATACTGATACCCCTTCATTTCTTCAATGCCGTCCCCGCCAGTCAACCAACTGTGCTGACCTTTGGTTGCTCCAAAGAAGATAATTTTAGTTTTTGAAACGTTGAGCTTTAGTTTGTTGTCTACAAGATAGCTGTGAAGACAGGCCAGGCAGGGAGCACAAATGACCGATTTGTGTGTGGTCTAAAAGAACCGGGTTGTCTGCATTGTGGTTGGTGTACACGCCACTCCCCAGCTGCTGCTCCTGTTGGTTTAGAGGGACTGTGATGCCTACACAGGGGCTTATTTACAAGCCCCTTGTGCCACCCGTACGTCACTTTTCCCATGTTAAAAATGACGCAAAAGTGGCGCAAGGGGCTTGTAAATAAGCCCCACAGTCCTTGAGCCCTTCACAATACTGTTCTCGAACCTGCTGTGCAGGGAATAGCTTCCTGTCACTTTGGTGCATGCTGCATTTGTTGTTTGATGTAAAGTGTGCCAGCTTGTAATTACCTTATTTTATTGTTTATTTCCCCCCGAGTGTAATTCTGTGCTGATTTATTGTGTTGTTTATTTTTCTCCCGAGTGTAATTTTGTGTTGGTTTCCCTGCATTTTGCTCCCACTGTTTCCCACTCCCTCCCCTCCTTCCTCCCGGCCAGCTGCTCCCACCTTCCAGGACTACATATAGAGGCTGCTGTGCGGTCGTGCCACCGGCGCACCAAAGGCAAGCCCGTCTGTGCCCATCTACACCTGGACCATGCCCAGCGCCAGGACCCCTGGCTTTTCCACCCAATAGAGCTACACCGCCGCAGATCTCCGAACCCTGGACTCTAGACGCACCAAAAATCTCTGCTGTCGCTCATCCCTGCAGACCACCAGAGGACCGTTCTCATACCGACACTGCTGCCTCACCTTCAGCACCAAAGTAACCAATGTCACCAGCAACGCAGCTAACCTGGCTGCACCCGCTACATCGACTGAGACCCCCACGACCACACTCCAGTGCATCCTGCTCAATGCATGTTCTCTCAGGAAACACGCCACGGAGATCTGCGACACAGTCTCCTCCCTCACAGACATCATCTCCCTCACAGAAACCTGCATTCACTCTGCGTCTGCACCAGACGTCACCACCGCCATCCCCAAAGGATACAAGATAATGCACCAGGACCGAACTAGCAAGAACGGAGGCAGAATCGACCTACAGGGACATCATCCGCTGCACAGCATCACCTGATGACCCAAAACTGTCTATGGAACACCTCAACTTTCAACTCCACACTGATGGTAAAAGCACCATCAGAGGTACCCTTGCCTACAGACCACTAGGACCATGCCCCAGCTTCTGCAATACCATCCCGAAAATCATCACCCGTTTGCAATTGACTCCAAGCACTACATCTTCCTAGGGGACCTCAACATCCACCTTAACGACTACAGCAACGCCAACTCCACCTACCTCCTGAAAAGCATGTGCAACATCGGACTCAAGCAGCTCATCATCGACTCCACCCACATCGCGGGACACACACCCCATCTTCAGCGACAGAGTCAGGTACATCCACACCACACCACTCACCTGGTCTGACCACCACCGGGTACACTTCATCATCACAGGATCCTACTACCCCGGTACCGGGCCCCTCAGATCCACGCAAAGAGACTGGAAAAAGGTATCAGAAGACCAGTGGAATGGCACACTCTACTCCCACCTCCCAGACTCTACACACGACCCTGAACAAGCAGCACAGAACTTCACCCAGTGGATCACAAAATGCGCTGATGCCATCGCCCCAGCCAAGACAGCCAAGGTCAAAGAACAAAGCAAAAGAGCAAGCTGATTCACTGAGGAACTGCACTCCACCAAATGCAACTGCTGACAACTAAAAATAAAGTGGTGCATCAGTAAAAAAACAGAAAACCGTACAGCACACAGGACCGCTCTCTACCAGTATCTCCGCCTCCTCCCTAGCAGACCGTATCAATGCCAGCGCAAACCACAGCAAATAACTCTTCACCATAGTGAAGGAGTTCACCAGTCCCACAGCCATTGAGATTGATATCACTCCCTCCCAGGAACTGAGTGACAACCTCGCAGACTTCCTCCACGACAAGGTCTCGGCCATCTACGAAAACTCCGAATGCCAGTCCTCCGCCACAGATACTATCAACCAGCTCACACCAACTATACAAACCACTAACACCTTCTCACCCACTGGGAACTTTTCACCACACAAGACACCATCTCTATCATGAACTCCTCGCACTCTGGAGCACCTACGAACCCATGCCCCCACCACGTCTTCAACCTCGGAAGCAGGACAATTGGGGACAAACTCAGGAAGATCCTGAACACCTCCATCACTGCGGACTCCTTCCCTGAAAACTGGTAACACGCTGAAGTAAGGCCCCTCCTAAAAAAAACATCTGCTGACCCAGCCGATTTGAAGAACTACAGGCCCATCTTACTGCTCCCCTACTAAGCATAAGTCGTTGCGAAATCAATCAACCAGCAACTCACCTAACACCTAGAACACCACAACCTCCTGGACCCCTCCCAATCCAGATTTTGAGCTAACCACAGCACTGACACAGCCCTAATCGCAATGACGGACAAGATCAGAGCCCTCCTGGACCACTGGAAACAGCAGCCCTCATTCTCCTGGACCTGTCCACCGTGTTTGACACCGTCTCCTACCACATCCTGATCAACAGACTCCACCACATCGGGATTCAAGGAAATGCCCTCAAATGGATGGTCTTGTACCTCACCGGCAGAACCCAAAGGATTCATCTCCCACCATTCACCTCAAAGCCCAAGAAGATAATCTGCAGAGTCCCCCAAGGATCATCCCTCAGTCTGACCCTCTTCAACACATTCATGACCTCCCTGGCAAACACGTCAGATCAAACGGACTCAACATTAACTTCTACGTGGATGACCACAGCTCATCCTCTCACTGTCTAAAGATCCCTCCACCACAAAAGCTAACTTCCACTGATGCATGATAAACATTGCGGACTGGATGAAGTACAACTGTCTCAAACTCAACTTGGAAAAAAACTCAACTTGGAAAAAATGGAAGTCCTCATCTTTGGGAACAACACCTCGCCATGGAAAGACTCATGCTGGCCCGCGGAGCTCGGTACTCTCCCCTTGACCCAACAGACCACACCCGCAACCTCAGCATCATCCTGGATTGCAAGCTATCCATGAAGAAACAAGTCAACTCAGTCTCTTCCGCCTGCTTCCACACTCTTTGCATGATCCGCAAGGTCTTCAGGTAGCTCCTGGTAAACACCAGAAGGACTGTCACGCAGGCCCTCATCACCAGCAGACTGGCTTACGGAAACATGCTTTATGTAGGAATCACTGAACGCCTCCTGAAGAGACTACAGACAATACAGAACTCAGCGGCAAGACTCGTACTTGACCTCCCCAGAAGGACCCACATCACACCCCTTCTCAAGAAACTACACTGGCTCCCGATCCAGAAGAGATGCTGACCTATGCCTTCAAGGCCCTGCACAAGAAATGACCAACATACATAAACAAATGCCTGACCTTCCACCAACCGACCAGACACCCCATGGATCCCTCGAGACAACAGGCAGAGGATGCTCCATCTCGCACCTGGCAGCCAAGGCCTGGAACAACTTCCCCCTGCACCTCAGGACCACATCATCGCTCCAACAATTCAGAAGAGGTCTAAAGACGTGGTTGTTTGAATAATCAACCTCCATCCAGCAGCGAACAGCTCTAGCACCTCGAGACCCTCGCAGGTAATTTGCCACTCTATAAATTGATTGATTTTGCAAAGTGGGAACATGCTCAGAGTCCAGTTTTTGGAAGACAGCTGTTACTTTTTTTTGTTCTGGAATTAGGTCTTCTGCGTACAAGTTAAAAGGAAATAGGGACAGCACGCAGCCCTGTTTTAGGCCTTGGATGGAGGAAATCTTCCTAGAAACTCCAGTTCTATCACCTAACTTCAACTGCATTTGTGTGTCCATGTATAGAAAGCTGATGGCAGATAGTAGTAAGTTCTGAATGCCCCAGCGTTTTTTAATTTGCCTCAGAGTACAGCTCTGTTTACTGTATCAAAGGTGGCGCTGAAGTCGAGGCAACAAGTATAAAGCCTGGAGCCACAATAGATTGCATTTTGTGCCATTAAGTTCATTCTGCTTCTGAGCCATTTGTTGGCTCTGAGAATTCGTTGATGAAATGAGAAACTGCCTCTTCATTTATCTTTGACAGGGAAACCTGATTTGGAGTATATTAAATACCACCATCAAACATGACTCGAAGCTCAGCAAAACCCCAGAGTGTATAACTGCTGCTTAGTCTGTTAGGTGTGATTCAGTATGAGAGAGGCCTGCTGGAATGCAACTTTTTGTTTTTTAACTTGATTTATCATTTTGCTTAAGCACAAAAAGACATGCAAACAAAAGATCATTCAGTGGGTAAACAATTAACAAATATGGTCAAGGCAGTATATTAACATGAAGGGCCATCGTGATACGATGAGTACATAGCAGTATAAATAATGCTTGCAAGAGGGAAGGGGATGACAGGTTTTTCAGCATGCAACAGGACAGTAGTTACGGGTTGTATATAAATAGTTCAATGCAAAATTGGCAATACATGCAAAAATACATGAAACAGAGCAAATCAGTCCAGATCTGCAGGCTCTAGTGACAATAGGTAGTCCCGAAGTGGTTGCCAAATATTTTGAGGCTGAGCCGTGGGTGGTTGCAGCAAGGCATAGATTTCACTGGTGGTATCAGAATATGTTAGGCTTTTCAACCAAAACAAAGTGATGTGCCCATTGCACCCCTTTGGTATGACTTCTGTTGCCCACCCAAGGAAAGCTCTGTCCATAAGGACAACAACCAACAGAGGCCACTGACAGTTGTCCTTTCGCAAGGACATATGGGTCGCTCTTGTTTCATGTGAACACTGACAGTTGTCAGCATCCAGAGCCGTGCCCCAAGCCACCCAGGGATCTCTGTCCACTGTGGTTTCTCAAGGGGGGAGGGCAGCAGCCCCAGGTGCATTGCATCCTTTCTCCATTCCACGTCCCAACAGTTCAGGAGTGGTATCCTGAGACTGGTCCTCCAGCCCAGGGTCTGTACCCTTAGGCTGGACAAGAGCCAGGTGAGAGTCTTTCCTCCCCCTGCCCCTCCTTCTGGGGTACTGTATCCTCCTTTTGTGAATGGTGATGGAGCAGGGGTTTAAAAAAATAAAACCTGCTCGGATTAATTCCTCTAACATTTACTAATGGTGTGCGGTGAAACTAACATGCAAAAACACAAAAAACACGGGGAAATGCTTATGCGCATACGTGCACTAATGTGTGGACTAATGCATGAAAACTAGGCCGCATTCATGTTCGGTTTGAAAAATTAAAATAATAATAATGCTGCTTTCTGTGCGTTGATGCTTTATTAGATAAATAACGCGGGATAGTGCAAATGGTGGGTGGTGAACAGTGAAAATATTATTTCATGAAAATAATAATATCTGTGTGTTATTCATCGTAGCGAAGCTTGCAAGGGCTTACATCAGTTACATGATGAGTCAAGGGTTAAATAGCAGAAGAATCAAATAAAAGCTGAAAATTCGAGCTATGAGAGAGAGATGAAGAAGGCAATGTCAATGACCTTCGTGATCCATTGTTTGTCTGCCAAGTAACGGAAGGATGGCCGTGAAATCATTAACAAGTGAACAAACTTCTTCCGCGGAAGCTGCTGAAGGCGGACAATAAAATATAAAGTTTTTTCGTAACATGTTGCAAATGGAAGGAAGCTGTATTTGTGAAGGTGGATTACGTATTGATGAAAAGGTTGAACAATGAATGCTGTGAAACCATGGACGTGACTATGGTGGTGTGATAGAACACCCCCTAAACTGACCAATGAGAGACTGAGATTCTAAAAAATGTTGCTACTATGGTGGGATGGACATGTAGGTTTTTAGAGTATAACTGGGGTGTCTGGGAGGTGTCATTTCTTTTAAGGCGAGTTTGCTGAACAGTTCGAGAACTCTTGGGTTGCCTCTTTGAAGAAACTAGAGAGGGGAGATCGTCGCTGACCGTCGGTTTGCTGTATGCAGATAGAGGCCTACCTGTTTGTTGTTCCTGTCCTATTCTTTGTTCCCTGAATCTTTCCTGGGGAACCCCCATCTATTCTCGTGGTCAAGGGGTAGATTTTCCACTAAAATACTTAGGTTCGTATAGCTAAAATCTGTAACTTGCATAATTACTTGCAAAAGTATATTTGTCTCTGAAACTTATGTCTCTTCATCTATCCACTCCCTTATTGCATTCAAATCATTGTGATATGAGTTTGATATCTTTTTGCTTTGATAAATGTTCTCTCTCAGTGATATATTCTTTGTTTGCTTTGTAAAACTGTACCGGATGAGCATTTACTTTCACATTATTTGCGATAAATATTATTAACCTTATTTTGAGTTTGTACTTTATTCAGTAGTATAGATCGATAATTAGTTATCATCAACTCTTCAACTAATGGTCCATCGACCAGTGGAAAGAGAGTTTGGTTATAGGTTCAAGTATGTTAGGATGAGCCTGTAGATAGTGAACAACTGATTTAACGATTAAACTTGAAACAGTGCTATCAGGGATTTATGTTGGGTGTATGAGTATGGGCCAGTGATTGAGTATTATCGATTATCGATCCCTGATTGGCGCTGGATCAGTTTTTGGTAGCAGAGGATGGTTATTACTGATTAGTTTGGTAATAATTATTGATTATTGATTACTTGTTTTCTTAACATGAAGAATTAGTGTTTTGTTCTATGTTGTCTTGAAGTACGGGTACGGAGTTACCTAAGATCCCGGGATGATAATCTATTAGCCTGAAGAGGCAGAAGAATAGTGTGGATAGGTATCACACTGAAAAAGTACTTTGTCTGTTGTCGTAATACTCAACGGCGAGAGGCTGTTGGTGTTATATTAGGGACTATTTCGTTTGAGAGTAGATTTTGTGTGAAATAGCGAAGGGTCCACTTCCGAAACTCTGGCCTTACATCCCCAAAGGAGTACCAAGACCTCTTTCCACGTGAACGTCCTCTTCCGAAACTTTGGCTAGTATCCCTAGAGGAGTACCAAGTCCTCCTGTAGCTTGTTTGAGTGTAGAATAGCGCTGGTCGTTATTTTACTTGAAGTGAGAGAATATTTCTTTTTGAAGTGAAGACTATCTCTTTATTTAGTCGAACAGACAAAGTAGCATTGTTTTATGTTTGTTTCCTAACAAGTTTTATTGAAAAAGTATAGTAAAAACATTGCCGTATTATTTTGTAAAGGGAGGGTCAGTAGAAAGGAGTAATACTAACGTCACGAAAAGCCGTGCTTACATTGGTCAGGCCGCTGGCGTTCAAAGTGCTGTGATTGGACGATCACTGTAAGCCGCGCTAGTATTGGTTAAGGTACTGATTACGTAGGAGTGTTCTGATTGGTTTGTTGGTGTGAGTCGCGCTGGTATTGGACGGTTGTTAGCAAATAGAATAAGCGAAAATACGAAGAGTTTGTTGTTCATTTACTGAATTATATTTTAACGAGAAGTCTTAGGAAAAGTGAAGTTGGTTAATAAGATAAAGAGTTTCTTTGAAAAGGACAAACCAATAGTTACGAGAGAGGGAATTCTTATTCCACCTCCGGGAACAGCTGCTTCTTTTATGATGTTGGAATGTGGTTCTCATACGTGTACTTGGTTAGAGAATTGGGTGTAATACACGGAAGATGATGGTGTTTTAGCCTTTCCAGAGCATGGTACATTTAATGTAAGGATTCTACAGAATCTGAGAGAAAGAATGAATTCTCTTGAACCTAGGCCTAGACCTACTCAGTATGAAGCGCTTGAGGAATGGGAATATGAGGCATATGAGTGAGAGAAGTATAGGGGCGGAAGAAGATACAGAAATATTATGACTAGATATCCTTTTGAAATTCGGGGAGAAAGAATGAAAAGATGGAGGAGAGCGGTTGTGACAGATGGTCTGTATCCAGTTTTAGTTGCTGAAGAAGCAAACGGAGGCAAATGTAAAGAGAAAAAGAAAAATGTGGAGTCATCAAGGATAGATTTTGTCCTAAGTGATTCTGATGATGAGTTATTAGATGACATTTTGACTAAAAAACCTCCACCTTATCAAGAGAACACAAGTGAGACAGTCCCAAATGCACCTTTAATGGGAACCCCACTAATTCCGCAGGTTTCAAAACTTCCAGTAGTGACTAGAGCAGTACAAGAGAGTGAAATGGATACGTTGAATAGGGCAAGAGAGGAGTTGACTCAGAAAATTAATCAGTTGAATCTGAATGCGGAAGCATTAACAGTGCCAGTAACGATTGGACCTGTAGTTCCGTTGTATGGAGAAAAACAGAATATATCAAAAGTCCATACGTTGACAGTCCCAATAAATAGAGTCAGGAATAAAGTGGAAATGATAGATGATCAAGTAGAACAGTCAGAGATAAATACTTCATTAATTGATTTGCCGGTTTGTGAGATGTTAACTGAAACCCCTAAGAGAAGTGCGCAAATGGATCCGAGAAGATTAGTGCAGAATGTCACTCCGATATCAGGGAGTTCAATGGGACCCTCACCAGATGAATTAGATGTCTGGATAAGGGGAATGGAAAAACAAAAACCTCACCCACAGAGTATAGATGTGGGTAACCTGAGAGTGGATTTGGAAGAAATGATTATCCATACAATAAGTCCAGACAGATTGGGAAATTATCGAGATGAAGAGTTGTTAAATCTGTTCAAAAATATTACTTGGAAAGCGAGAAATCTCCATGAAAAGTTGACAGAGGCTGCTTGTGAATATGGAGTGGACATAGAGAAGTCAAAAGTGTTACAGAAAACATATAGACTGGATTTTACTGAAAAAGATTTAGAGAGTTTGAATGTGTCTGGTAAAAGATTGCAAATAAAAGAATTAATGAATATTCTGAAAAAATGGGGAGATGTAGAATGGTGGAAAGGTAGATGGGCGAAAAAGAAAGAAGAAATGAATGGCAATAAGAATGCGTCTTTACTTCCACTGAGAGAAACAGAACAGGCTGAAAGGGTGTGTCCAATGAGAGAAGTTCCTGGTGGTGGATATGTTCACGTACCTTGGACAAGACAGGATATATTGTCTTTTACTCATGACTTTCCTAGGTTGAGGGAAAACCAGTTGAATGGGACAAACAAGTAGAGAAGTTTGTGAAGGTTTCAAAAGTCTTGTTGAAAGATCTGGATGGTTTATTTGAGATTTTTGTTCCAGCAGATTTATGGACAGAGTGTAAAATTACTGTTCATTGGCCTAAGGAAGAATATCCTAGAGATCCAAAAACAGGTGCACCTTCAGATGAGGTGATGAGAAAATATCATGAGGTGATTACATACTTGAAAGGAAAAATTTCTCCAAAAGAAACAGATTGGGTTAAAATTGACAGAACAACCCAAGAACCAAAGGAGTCAGTACATGCTTATTATGAAAGGTTGTTACAGGTGTTTAAACAGTACAGTGGGTTTGAGAATATTGGAGATAAAGATATGGGACATTTTGTGTATTGCTTTGTATTAGGATTAAAACCAGAAATTAGTAACAGGATTCAGCAACATTTGATTTGTTGGCAGAGTAAAACGGTTGATGAGATACTGAGGTATGCAAAATATTGTAGTGATGATATTGAATCGAGACATAAGAAGCTAAAAGAGAAGATGATGTGGGAACCAGTGAAGGTAGCAGAACACCATGAAGGAAACAGTGGTTCTCAAACAGATTTTCAGATGAGAGGTCAGAATCAGAATGGTCAAGTAATGAGTGGTGGTAGAGGTAGAGGTAAGATGAACAAAGATGAAATGAAAAGGAAATATCCTTGTCATGCGTGCAGAAAATTTGGACATTGGAAGAATGAGTGTAGATCTGCTCAGAAAAATAATGGGTTGAATCAAAATTTAAATTCACCGATGCAGAATGAGGTGGTTGTGAGTCAACAACAGCAACAACAGCAGCAGATAGTTACTCCACAGTTATAGGTACCACAAGCTCCAATGCCAAATAATGTGAATGCTCAGGTGCAGAGATACAGTGCGAACACTGGATTTCACGCGAGTGAACAAATTGGTAAGAATAAAAATGTACAAATGATTCTGCAATATTTGTTGCAGTGCAATGAGAGTGATTCAGACTCATCTCAATGACAGTGCCTGAGGGGGAGGAAGAGTGCGTGCTTGGCGCAACTCTAGAGGTAGATCAGTCAGGTCCATTTGTTGATGGAAAAGTGGAAGGTAATGATATTACATTCCTAGTGGATACTGGTGCTTCCAGTTCTACTGTGAGAGCAGCAGAAATTCTAAACCTACCCCTCTCAGGAGAAACTATCCAAGTTGTAGGAGCTTCCAATAAACATATCAGAACCCAAATAACAAAGCCAATAGAAGTTCATATTGGAAGATTCAGAGACATGCATCGGTTCGTGGTATGTGATACGAGTCCAGTAAATCTGTTAGGGAGAGATTTACTGTGCAAAATGAATTGCACAATTTATTGTACACCAGTTGGTATTGCTTTCCAAACACCAGATGAGGATGTTGCGTTTAAAATGATGTTAGCAAAGCAAGGGACAAAAGCGGATGAACCATTTTCACTTCTTACTGAAGAAGGTTTGCCTGCAGAATTGAGAGATACTGTAAGACCTGATGTATGGGATTTCTCAGGTAAAGAGATTGGCCTGATGAAAGGTGTAGATCCTATTCAGGTTACAGTGAAACCGGGTGCAATTTTTCCAAACACACCCCAATACAAAATGAGTCCTGAGATAACAGCGGGAGTAATTCCTGTGATTGATCAAATGATTGAGCAAGGTATTTTAAAGGAAATACTAAGCAGTCCTTGTAATTCACCTATTATGGGAATTAAAAAGCCAAGCGGAAAATATAGGATAGTACAGGAATATGAAAAATAAATAAGATTGTAGTACCCTGTTGTCCGATAGTGCCAAATCCAGCAGTAATTCTATATCAAATTCCTTGTGCTGCAGAATGGTATACAGTAATTGATCTGTGTCAGGCATTTTTCTCGATTCCCTTACATCCAGATAGTCAATATTTATTTGCGTTCCGGTTCGGAGATCGTGTTTTGGCATGGTGCAGAGTTCCTCAAGGGTACACAGAGAGTCCATCGATTTTTAATCAGATTTTGAAAAAATGTTTGGAGACTTTGATTATGCCAGAAACATCGGTTTTGGTTCAGTACATTGATGACCTACTGGTGGCATCAAAAACACGAGAGGCATGTGTGACAGATACAATTGCCTTACTGAATCATCTGGCAGAAGGGGGACACAAAGTGTCACCAGCAAAGTTACAGTTCTGAAAACAAGAGGTCCAATATTTGGGACATAAAATAGAAAAGGGAGTGAGAAAAGTGACACCAGAAAGGATCAGTGTGATTCAACAAATGAGTCCTCGAAAAACTCAGAAGGAAGTTAGAATGTTCCTGGGAATGGTTGGATACTGCAGACAGTGGATCAGTGGTTTTTCACTGATTGCAAAACCTCTACAGAGGTTGACACACAAAGATGTGACTGATCCGATTGAATTGGATGATGAAAGCATGAATGCTTTTATTGAGTTACGAGACAGTCTTTGTCGAGCACCTTCATTGGGAATGCCAGACTATACAAAGGATTTTGCGTGGTACTGTTGTGAAAGAGATGGGTGTGCACTTTCAGTTTTAACTCAGAAACATGGAATGGCACGACGTCCAGTGGCATATTTTTCTGCTACTTTAGATTCAGTGGCTGCAGCGTTACCAGGTTGTTTAAAAGCAGTAGCTGCTACTTGTGTGAGTTTGGAACAAAGTGAAGCGATTGTGATGGGACATCCAGTTAAAGTATATGTGCCACACTCAGTTGAGATCCTTTTGGCAATGACACGTACGCAGCACATGACCCATAGTCGGCTGACTAGGTATGAAAGAGTAATACTTGGTGCTGAAAATGTGACAGTAGTAAGATGTACGACAATAAACCCGGCAAGATTGTTGCCTAGTCCGTTTTGTGAGGAGGTAAGAGACGAAGCGGATCATGATTGTTTGGATGTGACAGATTTGTGCACGAAATTAAGGCCAGACATTAAGGATACTCCGTTAGAGGAATCAGATAGTGTGTTGTTTGTTGATGGATCTTGTCTGAGAAATGAAAAAGGCGAATTGAGTTCTGCTTATGCAGTATGTACAGTGGCTGCGGTTCTGGAAGCATCCTGTCTAAAAGGGGTAAATTCTGCACAAATTGCTGAGCTCATAGCTCAGAGCATGCAAAATTGGCAAAAATTTAAAAGTAACCATATCTACGGATAGTCAATATGGTTTTGGGGTGGTTCATGATTTCGGACAATTATGGATGCAAACGAGATTTCTGACTTCTTCAGGTTCTCCTATAAGGAATAGCAAAAATGTGAAAGATTTATTGGATGCTTTGCAATTGCCAAAGAAAATTGCAGTGGTCAAATGTTCTGCACATAAGTCAGGAAATGATTATGTGACAAGCGGCAACAGATACGCTGATCAAGTAGCACGTTTCTGTGCACAAAATTCAATTGCGATAAACAGAGGGGCGGAGAAGAAAAAAACTAATTGCCACCTAAGGTTTTCCTCCTGGGACACCTGGAATGAGATTAGACAATTACAAGAAGAGGCAAGTGATGAGGAAAAGGATATTTGGACAAAATCAGGCTGCAAAAAGAGAGCAGAAGACAAAGTTTGGGTGTATATAGATGAAAGACCAGTTATGCCAGATTCTTTACTTTCCCAAATGGCAAGGGTATACCATGGAATTGCACATGTTGGAAGAGATGCAATGATTAGGCGCTTCAAGCAGTCATGGTATAATCCTAAATTCAGGGTCATTGCAGATAGTTTATGCCAGAGGTGTGTTACCTGTCAGCAGCAAAATCCAGGCAGAAAGACAGGTGTAAGTTGGGGACGAATAGGAAAGGCAGCAAGACCATTTACGAGGCTCCAGCTTGATTTTATCGAGCTTCCCACATGTAACGGACTTAAATATGTGTTGGTTGTTGTTTGCTTGTTTTCTTGTTGGGTAGAAGCTTATCCAACAAGAAGAAATGATAGTTTGACTGTTGCAAAGCTGCTACTAAGAGAACTAATTCCTAGGTTTGGTTTTCCAGTCACGTTAGAGACAGATAGGGGAACTAATTTTAATAATGAGATAATTCAGATGATCTGTGCAGCACTACAGATTGAACAGAAGCTGCATTGTGCCTACCGACCAGAAGCATCTGGAGTGGTCGAGCAAATTAATGGCACTATAAAATCCATATGGGAAAAGTATGTGCATCCACAACTCTGAAGTGGCCTGACGCTTTACCCCTGGTATTGATCTTAGAAGCATCCCAGATAAAAAGACTGGATTGAGTCCTCATGAAGTGCTGATGGGAAGAGCAATGAGACAAGCGATTGTACCAGCAAACAAACTGATGAATATTTCTGATGATCTAGTGCTTGATTATTGCAAAGGATTGGCTGATCTGGTGCATTCTGTGTCTCATCAGGTTGGAGAAATTGCAACCACAACACAGCCGGATCAAGCACATGATCTGAGTCCAGGAGAGTGGGTTCTTGTCAAGAAACACGTGAGGAAGTCATGTTTAGAACCCAGGTGGCATGGACCTTATCAAATTATTTTTGTGACAACAACAGCAGTGAAGTGTGGTGGATTGCCAAACTGGATCAATGCGAGTCATACCAGAAGAGTCCCAAGTCCACTTGAACGAGAAGGTGAGCAGCAACTGGCGAATAAAAACAAGAAACCAGAAGCTGAAGGTTGTGAAGCTAAAGAATCTAGAGTGACAGATTCTGACAAGCAAAATGATGATGAACAGCCTAGCACAAGTCAAGTAGAGTGGGCGCCAGCTACTGGGTCTCGTAAGACTGCTGTTGAGCAAGTAGAAAAGGAAGATACAGGAGATCAAGAGCAAGTTCAACAAAGAAAGGGACTAAATAAAAGAATCTGTGAACCAGAAAGAAAGGGTGAAGAAGTGGTTCAAGCAAAGAGATCGAAAAAGGGCGATAATTGGCCAAGTGGAGTAAAAAGACTGAAATACACTCTTGAAAAGAGAAGGCCAGAACAAATAAATGAAGTATCAAGTCAAACTGAACAAGAAGAATCAGAGGAAGAATCAGTACGAAGAACAAGGAGAATAAGAGTCCCAAGCAGGAAATACAGAGCTCCTGAATGGACATATTTAATTTTGGAAGAAAATAAATGCACAGATCAAATTGAAAGAGAAACTGGTATTGGTACTGAGCCAATTGAAGAAAGCAAATTAAGACCGCCTTAGAAGAGAACAGTGAAAAATTAAGGTGCAACAAAATTCAGTGAAAATAATTGGGAAGTTCCAGATGATCTGAAGAAGACTCTTAAAAAGAAAAAGAGGGGGTAAAGAAGAAGCTTTCTTCTTGAAGTGTTGGATACGCTATTTTTCCGGTGGTTTTTTGGACAAGTTTGTCAAAAGATTTTTAGAAAGTTTTTAGATTTTTCCTTACATTTTTATTTTTTTATAGTATACAAAATGGCAGAAGATATAGTGATTGGAAATCAAGAACCTAGTTTTAAACGTAAATGTATTAAAGCTTGCTTATGTAGTGTTCTGCTATTAATGTTAATATGGTTAATATTAACTGTCTTTGTACCCGTTCTAATGGTGACTAATATCAAGAATAATGCTAATAATGTGATTAGTGAAAGAATGGATCCTGTTACTAAAGAAACCCCTAAAATTAACAATGATCAGGTTGATGATAGCATTTATCATCATGATAAATCAATTAGTGATTTCTCGTTAAATGTCTTTACCAAATTGTTGTATGAATATGTGGATACGATGGATGTGAGAGACTGTTATGTGTGCATGCAATTACCTTCGTCTGTCTCAGAGGGGGTGGCATATCATCACCTTCCTTTAACGTATGGTGTTTCATGTAGTGTTCTAACGAGTCTTTTTTACGTGACGGGGAAGTTGGAGTATTGTTATTCAAATATGGATTTCGTGTTTTCAGAAAGTCCTATTAGAAAAGATATGAATAAGGTGTATAGTAATAAAAATGCGGGATACATGGGAGACTTTTTCCATATTACACAGGCAATAGATACAGTATATTCTCATAGAAATAATTTTGACTTGTAGTTTGCGGGCGGAAGAGAAAGAATTCATTAACATGGTTGAAGATAGAAGACAGGATTTTCAAAGGAAAGCTGCTGAACAAAAGTAACGTGTACCACCATGGGCTTTTAGAGAGTGAAATTATAAGAAAGGCGAAACTTACGCTGCAATGTCTCTGGATTGGTATCATAAAGGGAAACTTTGCTTACTTAGACTAAAAACTGACTATAATAATTATTTCATTGGTACTAGTGAGTGTGAACATACTTTCCTAATAACTGGTGGATGGGGATTAAAAGGTGGAACCGGTCCTGTATTTCCTGGAATATATTATGTGTGCGGTAAAAATGCTTATTATAGGTTGCCTGCACACTGGTATGGTAGTTGCTATTTTGGCATTGTATTTCCTAAAGTTTACCATGTAGATAGAAATAATAAAATCAATGAAATAAAACATGGAATAACACGTATAAAGAGAGCAAGTTTTACAGAAATAATTGGTGATATATTTGGTGCACTGATACCCTCAGTTGGAGTCGTTCTAAATACGCATAAAATTCGAAAATTGTCCACAGTGGTTGATCGTTTATCAACAGACACTGCTGGTGGGTTTTTAATGATTGATACTGAAATGGTTGCAATTAGATCAATGGTTTTGCAAAATCGACTTGCCCTGGATATTTTATTGGCAAAAGAGGTCGGAGTCTGTGGCATGTTGAAAATACAACACTGCTGTACTTACATACCTGATAAAAGTCTAGAGGGGTATATAAAGAATATTACGAAATTGCATGAAGATTTGACTGAACTGGAGTTTGATGGTGTTTGGGAGAAACTTGGTAAGAGTTTTTCCTCTATAGGTAAATGGTTTTCTATATTTGGGAGTAGCATATTAGGTAAAATACTAATACCAATTATTTCAATAGCTGTAGTGATTCTGTTTATAATAATGGCATATACATGTCAAAAGGGTAGATGTGGAAAGAAGGAGATGACAGAAGTAGACAATAAACGTAGAACAAGGAAAAGAAGGAGAGAGGAAATAGAATTAGAAGATATGAGAGGAAATTATTACGAAATTATGAAAAATCTTGATGAGAAAGTGGCAAAAGGAGAAAAGAGTACAATCCTTTAGATAAAATAAAGGTGGGAATTAGTTTGATGGAGATTTTTGTGATGGCTCAAAAATGCCATCAAAGGGGGAATTGATGGAGCAGGGGTTTAAGAAAATAAAACCTGCTTGGATTAATTCCTCGGTAACATTTACTAATGGTGTGCGGTGAAACTAACATGCAAAAACACAAAAAACACAGGGAAATGCTTATGTGCATGCGTGCACTAATGCGTGGACTAATGCATGAAAACTAGGCTGCATTCATGTTCAGTTTGAAAAATTTAAATAATAATAATGCTGCTTTCTGTGCATTAATGCTTTAATAGATAAATAACGCAGGATAGTGCAAATGGTGGGTGGTGAACAGTGAAAATATTATTTCATGAAAATAATAATGTCTGTGTTTTATTCATCGTAGTGAAGCTTGCATGGTTACATGATGAGTCAAGGGTTAAATAGCAGAAGAATCAAATAAAAGCTGACAATTCGAGCTATGAGAGAGAGATGAAGAAGGTAATGTCAATGACCTTCGTGATCCATTGTTTGTCTGCCAAGTAACGGAAGGATGGCCGTGAAATCATTAACAAGTGAACAAACTTCTTCCGCGGAAGCTGCTGAAAGCGGACAATAAAATATAAAGTTTTTCGTAACATGTTGCAAATGGAAGGAAGCTGTATTTGTGAAGGTGGATTATGAGTTGATGAAAAGGTTGAACAATGAATGCTGTGAAACCATGGACGTGACTATGGTGGTGTGATAGAACACCCCCTAAACTGACCAATGAGAGACTGAGATCCTAAAAAATGTTGCTACTATGGTGGGATGGACATGTAGGTTTTTAGAGTATAACTGGGGTGTCTGGGAGGTGTCATTTTTTTTAAGGCGAGTTTGCTGAACAGTTAGAGAACTCTTGGGTCGCCTCTTTGAAGAGACTAGAGAGGGGAGATCGTCGCTGACCGTCGGTTTGCTGTATGCAGATAGAGGCCTACCTGTTTCCTGTTCCTGTCCTATTCTTTGTTCCCTCAATCTTTCCTGGAGAACCCCCATCTATTCTTGTGGCCAGGGGGTAGATTTTCCACTAAAATACTTAGGTTCGTATAGTTAAAATCTGTAACTTGCATAATTACTTGCAAAAGTATATTTGACGCTGAAACTTATGTCTCTTCATCTATCCACTCCCTTATTGCATTCAAATCATTGTGAGATAAGTTTGATATCTTTTTGCTTTGATAAATGTTCTCTCTCAGTGATATATTCTTTGTTTGCTTTGTAAAACTGTACCAGATGAGCATTTACTTTCACATTATTTGCGATAAATATTATTAACCTTATTTTGAGTTTGTGCTTTATTCAGTAGTATAGATCAATAATTAGTTATCATCAACTCTTCAACTAATGGTCCATCGACCAGAGGAAAGAAAGTTTGATTATAGGTTCAAGTATGTTAGGATGAGCCTGTAGATAGTGAACAACTGATTTAACGATTAAACTTGAAACAGTGCTATCGGGGATTTATGTTGGGTGTATGAGTATGGGCCACTGATTGAGTATTATCGATTATCGATCCCTGATTGGCGCTGGATCAGTGGTACCCCCAGAATCCAGAACTGTCAGGGCACTTGAGGCAGCCGTCCAACACAATTCTCCCACCAATTCAGCGGTTCTATCCTACAACTGGTCTTCCAACCCAGAATCTGTACCCTTGGGTTGAACCGGGGTCAGGGGTGAGTCCTTCTCTGCCTCCGGCCCCTTCTTCTGGAGTTCTGCACCCTCCTCCTAGGAGGAGTGATACCCCCAGAAGACAAAACTGTAGGGACACTTGTGGCAGCTGGCCCTTCCCCCATGTCAGGGGTGGTACCCTGAAACTGGTTCTCCAACCCAGGGTCTGTACCCTTGGGCTGAACAGGAGTTAGGGGAGAGTCCTTCCTCCCTCTCAAACCCCTCCATCTGGGCTTCTGCACTATCCCCTGCAGAGTGGTACTGCCAGAACCCAGAACTGATTGGACGCTTGTGTCAGTCGCCCCCTGCCAAACCCAGACATTTCTGAAAACTGGACACCCGAGGGAGTCAAGGTAGGGGTTGTTTTCTTACCTAGAATTCCCTGCAAACCTCAAATGCAACTAAAAAAATCAAGTTTTCCTCACATTTCTGTGTGGGAAACATGTGGGATCACTGTGCCAGCACAAATTTCCTTCCACTCAGCATTCCCCCAGGTGTCCTGATAAAAATGCTGCCTCACTTGTGTGGATGGGCCAAGTGCCCACGACAGGGAAGGGCCCAAAACGTATTGTGGAGGCATTAAAATTATCAATCACAAAACTACCTGTTTTTGCAAGAGGGTCACCTGCGCTTTTGGTCCCTGGCTCCACGGCCATCTAGGGAAACCTACCAAATCCAGACATTTCTGAAAACTAGACACCTGGGGGTGTCCAGGGAGGTGTGGTTTGTGTGGATCCCTCAATATTTTCTTACCCAGAATCCCCTGCAAACCTCAAATTTTGCTACAAAAATCACATTTTTCTCACATTTCTGTGTGGAATCAGCATGCCAGCACACATTTCCTACCACCCAGTGTTCCCAGCAGTCTCCCAATTAAACTGATACCTCACTTGTGTGGGTGGGCTAAGTGCCTGCAACAAGGAAGAGTCAAAAACGTGTAGAGGTTGAAGGGGCACCAAAATGTGTCCATATGGGCAGGTTTTTTTAAATAAATGTTTAGGCTGACTCTGCTTTGGGTACCCGGAGAAGTGAGGCATAATTTTTATCAGGAGATCAAGGGGAACGTTGGTTGGTAGGAAATGTGTGCCGGCGCGGTGATCCTTCAACTATCCCATACAGACATGTGAGGAAAATGTGACTTTTTAGCTAACATTGAGGTTTGCAGAGTATTCTGGGTAAGAAAATGCTGGGAGAATCCACGCAAGCCACACTGCCAGCCAAGCAACAGTCCACACACACTGCCAGCCAAGCACCATCTAACACCATTCCACCAGCCAAGCATCATCCACACACACCGCCAGCCAAGCGCCAGTCCACGCACACTGCCAGCCAAGTGCCAGTGCAGGTACACCGCCAGGCAAGCACCAGTCCACACACTCTGCCAGCCAAGCATCAGTTCACGCACACCGCTAGCAAGTGCAAGTCCACACACCACCATCAAAATGCCAGTACACACACAGCCATCCAAATGCCAGTACATGCAAACCGTCAGCCGAATTCCAGTTCACACAAATACACTCAGAAACTTTCCCTGGCATGTAGTGGTTTTCTGCTCCCCTTGGGGGCAGATAGCCTAAAAATATCACTGATCTGCCACCGAGGGGCGCAGAAACAGCTAAAATGTGTGCCTAAAAAAAGTGGAGAGATCTTTGACGATGGGGCCACTCCCTAACATGCCCATAAACATATCCCCGGTGCCTAGTGGGCTTGCTGCCCCCACCTGAGGGGGGCAGATCGGGTGTGATAACCACCATCTGCCCCCAGGGGGGATGGAAAGACTGTGTCCATTTTTTTTCGGGGATGGGGGCATCAGCAGGATAGGACAGGATAGTATTTATAAAGTGCACTAATACCAAGTGGTGTCAAGGCGCTAAGCGAACAGGGAGGAGTGAGACCACCAACAACCAGCTAGGAGGCAAAGAGCCAGGTCTTCAAAAGTTTCCTGAAGACCGGAACGGAGTCTGCCTTGGAAATGGGAAGGGCCAGAGAGTTCCAAAGTTTAGCGGCTGCCACAGAGAATGAGCGGCCACTCTATTTGGACCTGCGAAATCTAGGAGAAACCAGTTTTTTTTTAGAGAAGAGGATCTCAAGGCTCCCTCTGGAGTATACCACTGAAACATGGTTTTAAGATGTGGTGAGCCTTTACTATGCATTGCCTTGTACACCAAGTTCAGAACCTTGAAGGAGATGCGCTTCCTGATGGGAAGCCAGTGCAAGTCTCGGATTCCTTCCCTGGCTGACTGATACTTCGGGATGTTAAGAATCAGCCTTGCCACAGCCTTCTGTACCACCTGAAGCTTGTTCAGGGAACCTGCGCTGATGTTAAGGTACAGAGCATTGCAGTAGTCTAGCCGGTAGGTGACTAGTGCAATGATGGTGGGCCGATGTAGCTCCAAAGGGATATACGGCAAAACTTTCCTCAAGATTTTGGGGATGTAAAAGCAGGTGCTGACTGTTCGGTTCACCTGGGCATCAAAAGACAAGCCCTCGTCAAAGAGGACCCCAAGATTTTTAGCAGTTGTAACCAGAACAGGAAGGGGACCACAATCTACGGGCCACCAGGTAGAATACCAGATCGAAGTCTGTGGGCCAAAGACCAGTACCTCGGTTTTGTCCGCATTGATTTTTAATGAATTGTCCTTCGTCCAGCATATAATGCTGGACATACAATGATTGAACTTTTGGGCAACCGATTGCAGATCATTAGATATGGAAACAATGATTTGTGTGTCATCCACATAGGAGAGCACCTGGAACCCGAACCATCTTATCAATGTAGCCAAGGGGGTCACATAAAGGTTCAAAAGAGTGGGGCTGAGCGAAGAACCCTGGGGGACCCCACAAGGAAGGCCAAAGGCCTTTGCTTTAAAGCCTCCACAGCTGACGATGTTGGTTCTACCGGTCATAAAAGAGTGGAGAAGCTGCAGGGCCCTCCTAGTGTCTCCTGCTTCCCGCAGTTGCTGAGTCACACAAGCTGGGGAGATGGTATCGAATGCCGCTGAGAAGTCGATCAGAATCAACACCGCAGATCCGCCTTGGTCAACCTGCATGCGGATACAGTCAGAGGCTGCTACCAAGGCGGATTCTGTGCTATGACCGGCCCGAAAACCGTTCTGAGAGCTGTCTAGGATGTCCTGGGATTCAATATTTTTCATTAGCTCAACATTCCAGGATTTTGGCTGGGGCGGGGAGAAGGGAGATAGGTTGAAAGTTCTTCAATTCAGAGGGATCGGAATTAGGTTTCTTAAGGAGAGGTGAGACAATTGCTTCCTTCCAGGTGACTGGATAGTGCCCGGAAATGAGTGTGTTATTGAAGACTTTGCACAGGAAGCTAGCTATTGAGTTGGGAGCAAGTCTGAGTGTGGACAGCATGCAGGGATCAGAGGGTGCTCCTGACTTCAGGCCAAGTAAAAGTTCCTTGGTTCGAGGAGCTGTGATAGAAGGAAAAGAAGACAGAGCAAGCTTCCCAGGAACCTGGCTAAGCTTCCCCTTAGGTGGGTCTGCGTTTTCCCCTTCGGCTGCCTGTGTGACAGGGTCATCCTCCACGGTCGAGGATCTTAAGGACTTTCTCCTGAAAGTACAGTGCTATTCTGTCACAGAAGTCTTGGGAGGGGTTCAAGAGCTGTGACCCCGTGGGCTCAGCAATCTCCTTAATGACTTTGAAAAGCATGCTGGAGGAATTGTCAGCCGACACTATCTTATCAGTGAGATAACAGGATTTGGCCTGGAAGCTGGCGAGTTTATAGTTCTGCAGGAGAGATTTCTGCTTGGCTTTTTCCCGAGGGCAAGAGTCCGCACGCCATTTCCATTCTTCCGTGAGGCATAGGCATCTGAGAGCCATGTAAACAGCAGAGGGATTTCCTGGTTGTGTGCAGAGGACGGAACGGTTCCGTCCTCAGCACATGACCACCGTGGCTCAGGATGGAACCGTTCCATCCTGAGAATGCAAGGAGTTATACTACGCTCATGGGCCAATTTCCTCTCCTCAAGAGTGAGTTTCTCTCTAGTAAAGGTTCTTTCAGCCTCCGCCATCCTCTCCTAAGCTAAAGCTCTCTCAGCTCTGCCATTCTCTTGTCCACAGCCAGCTGGGCAAGTTGTAACTTCAGGTCCCTCTCAGCCTGTCTATCCTTGAGTTCCTCAGGGGACAGGGTGTGGGAGGTGACACTGTTTCTGGCACTAGACCCAGCAAGGGACTCCTTATCTATGGGGTCCTTTCTCTCTACTGGCATACCTGCCCAGTCATTTTCTCCCTCTTCCTCAAAATCTTTAGGGTTGCTGCCCTATTGGAATGTGGATTGGGAACCCTCCAAACACCAGAGTCCTCACTAATCTGGGGGTCCGCCTCCTGGTCTTCCTAAAAACCACCCCCGATTCTCTGTTACGGTTACTTCCTCATGGTTCCTTTCAAAATTATCCAGGATTCTTCAAAGGTCCCATGCCGTATCTACCTCTCTCACAGCTAGTCCCCTCTCCCTGCAGAAAACCTTTAACTCTCCCCTAGTGTAACACCACAGGTCATCAAGATCAAGGGTTAACCCCATTTTGGCAGGGTACAAAACACAAGTGCAACAGCAAGATACCCAGGCTTAAGAAATGACGCAGGTTTACGCAATAAAAATGACCAATGAGAGAATAAGGAGAAAAAACATGTAATGGTGTAAGTGCAGAGTTGGAGTGCAACAATGAGGCACTGTGGTATCACGCAAACGCAAGTCCTATCCTCACCGCTGATCACCAATGTTAGAAATGGGGTTCCTGGTTGTCTAGGTTATGCACCTAAGCCAGGCAGGTCCCACCACTCTAGTCAGGGCAAGTAAGTTACGCACCAAAGATAACTTGTGCTCACCCTCTGGTAGCTTGACGCAGAGCAGGCAGGCTTATTATCAGAGGCCATGTGTAAAACATTTACACAACACGTTCACACAGAATCACAATGATTACACCACAAAAGATATTCCACACAAGGTTTATAAAAAAACATATAGTATATTGTGTGCAATTATTAAACTTCCTGTGGCGATTAGGCCCCAAACGTAGGGCATAGCAGCACCTTTGTGCCTGTTACAGGGAATACGGTAATTCTAGCCCAAATATACTGGTCTCCCTCAGGAAGTCATAACCGGGACTGTCCTTGTACAGGACCGGGAAAACCAGGCTTCAACAGACCTGGGAGTTAGGAGATTGTGGAAACACGGGAGAAACAGGATTTCAAGAGCTCTCCTGGTCTCCTGCGATACTCTTATCGGCAGCTAGGACCGTATAATCCCACAGAGGTTCCCTTCTCCACAATGGCAGAAATGCGAGCCCCCAAGGGTGGAGCGCGATCAGGGCCTCGTGCAGTATGAGTAAAATCTGGCTAAGAAGGTTTTGCAAAGAAACATGTATGGGCGGTGGTTGGTGCTCAATGTACCTGTGCAGGCGCACTCCTTACTGAATATGTTAGTAAAATGATGGTATGTATAATGTGTTCATCAATAAAAAGAATTTAAAAAAATAAAATACACCCGGTTGTACCGATTCATTTTTTGCTTTAAATAATACAGACTATTGTGCCTGGAATTTGTTTCTTGATGTCATGTTAAAACGTCTAGTAAGTAATTAGAAATATCTATTTAAACATTCTTCTAAATACTTCCCTTGTAGGCACTATTACCCGAGACACTTTAAAAAAGTGGCATTTCTAAAATAATAATGTAAAGTCCAACTACACCAGTATGCAGGATTTATCACTACCATTCTAAACATACCAAACATAGCAATTCTACTCCTTTCAGATCAGGAATTACCACTTAAATACATATAAGGGAATTTCCAATGCTAGCCTATGAGAGATGTAGGCCTCACAGTAGAGGGAAACAAAATAGTCTGTTTGTCACTACCAGGAGATGCCACACAATAAAGGCACATGTCCTACCATTTACCTACACTGAACCCTGCCCACAGGACTACCTAGAGCCTACCTTAGGGGTGACTTATTGGGAGTTTAGGGCTTGGCAAGTAATTTTAAATGGCAAGCTAATGTGGCAGTAAACTGCGCAGGAAGGCTCTGAAATTGCAGGCCTGGGACAGGTTTTAAAGGCTACTTCTGTAGGTGGCACAATCAGTGCTGCAGGCCCACTAATAGAATTTAATTTACAGGCCCTGGGTATATGAGATACCACTTTACAAAGGACTTATAAGTAAATTAAATAGGCCAATCAGGTATAAATCAATCATGCCATGTTTTAAAGGAGAGCGCACATGCACTTTAGCACTGATTAGTAGTGGTAAAGGGCCCAGAGTCATAAAGCCAACAAAAAGAGGCTCAGAAAAATAGGAGGGAGAAGGGAAAAGGTTTGGGGATAACCTTGCAAAAAGGACCAGGTCCAACAACCAACAACAATGTTATGGCAGTAAACCTGCAGACTCCCCTCGGTATATCCTTCACGTAGCCCCAAAGAGCCATAAGCTTGTCAGGCATAAGCTCGATCCCTATCATTAAAGAGAGTCGGGAGAACACAGCGTGTCAAAAAAACCCTATGAGGAGGCATGTCCATGTTCAGTGTGCAAAATCCACCCTATCCGCATGACATTTGGGGCAGGTAGAGGATCTTGTGGGGTCAATTTTAGCCAGTGCCCTAGGTGTGGTATGCACTCTATGTAAAAACTTATAGTGTATGAGTTTGCGTCTGTGATAGGGAAAGACTAGATGGGTTTGGGCACAGCAATAGTGCCAGATTTAATCAGTCAATGAGCATCCTAAGTTATTCCCCCAGGTTTCCCAGACCTTCCCATCTTCTGTAGGCCACATATTCCTGCAGGCACGGTACAGTTTAGAACCCCCCCCCCCGGCATCTGTGATCACTAACAATAAAGGTGGGAATACTTCCGGAGCCAGAGGATAAGAGGGAACCTGTGCGCACAGCGCGTTGTGTAGTCACCATAATACAAAATGGTCCATATTTGTGGCATTTGTGAATTGGGCATCATCGACATGTGAAAGGACATGCCCATCCAGAAAAACGTCTCCAAACATGTGCATGTTGTGTCGTAGTAAAGTGTGTTGGACTAGTTTCTCTTGTTTGATAGGGAGCCATTGGTTGTTCGCAAAGGGCAGAGTGGGAGAGTAGAAAGAACCACCTCAAGTAAGTGGCTGAACCTCCTCCACACCCAGCTGGTAGTCCTGAGTGTTTGGATGTCTGTGGCATCTAGCCGGATACCCTTAGGGAGGATGGAGCGCAGCGGTACAGACCCCGCCTGGTCCCTCTAAGGTTTGGCGCAGTGGAGACGCGTGTCCGCGTAGTACCAATGGTAGCCGAATCAACACTGTGCAGCCAAATAATAAAGATTGAAGTTTGGTATGCCAAAACCCTCACGAGCATGGGGCAGCACTAAGGTTTTCCAGCTGATCCGGGGCCTACCGTCGGCCCAGATAAGCCACAGCAAAAGGGTCCTAAAGGTGGCAGAAAAAGCCATTACTGAGAAGAATGGCTATTTTTAGGAAGAGGTACAGAAATCGGGGGAGTACCACCATTTTAATGATAGCAATACAACCTGCCATAGAAAATGGTAGTCATAGCTATCTCTCCACTTGGGTTGTCACTTTGTGAATGGCTGGTCCGTAGTTCAAACGAATAAATTGCTCTATCTCTTGGTGCAATTAGACTCCCAGACGTCGAGTTCGGCCACTACACCATGTCAGCGGAACCCAAATGTCATGGATGTAGTGATATTTGTAAGTGGGAATAACTCAGACATGGCCCAGTTTATATGAAGGCCGTAGAGCCCACCGAATCTAACAATTTCCCAGACAATGGGGTGCAAATTATCTGCTAGGTGGCGGACGAACAGCAAAATGTCTTCTGCATAGAGGGAGAGGAGCAAGGGGCCTGGCTGGAAGTGTAGGCCGTGGTGCATGTGTTTTTCTTGCAGATGATGGACTAGTGGGTCTGGTGGCTATATGCAAGAACTGCACCTGTCCGTTGGTAGTCGAGTGACTGATAACCATGCAGTTCTTAATGAGCTGCTTCGGTATTATGCACATCTGTTTCCCCCCTGGACTACTAGTGATGACACGGCCTGGGCAGACTACCTCTCAGAAATAGCTATGGTCTGGATAACGGATGCCCAGAGACAATTGCTTAGCGAGCCTATCTCAAAAGAGAAGATAATACAGGTGATTGATTGAAGGGGATTGGAGTTGGCCTAACGGCTTCGGCGGTCGACCTCAAATCTGGGGAACCAGGTTCGAGTCTCGGCAAGGATGCCAACATCCTGTGATTCTGGGCAAATCACTTAATCTCCCGTGCCTAACAAAAATGAATGTGTCCTCATGTAAACGAAACTGGTGCTCATGTAAAGTGCTCCGATACCTTCGGGTCAAGTTCGCGCTATATAAAACTCAGTATAAAAAATAAAATTTTTAAAAAATGGCTATAAAGAAGAGGAGTGGTGACAAAGGGCAACCCTGCCTAGTTCCCCTAGTGATCTCGAAGGACTCCGTAAGGGATCAGTTGGCTCATAAACAGGCCACTGAGTAGGAGATTAAGAGCATGATGAGCGCAATTAACCCACAAGGCAATCCCTCATGCAGTGTTGGGGGAAGGATTTCTGCTTTAAGGGCTTACGCATACATTTCCAACAAATGCGGTGCAAGCATGTATTTATAGGTTTTGTAGAATATCCCAGTCAGGCTGTCTACGCCAGGTGCCTTGGACCTGTCTAGTGAGTCAATCAATCACCTGTATTATCTTCTCTTTTGAGATAGGCTCGCTAAGCAATTGTCTCTGGGCATCCGTTATCCAGACCATAGCTATTTCTGAGAGGTAGTCTGCCCAGGCAGAGTCATCACTAGTAGTCCAGGAGGGATACAAATGTGCATAATACTGAAGCAGCTCATTAAGAACTGCATGGTTATCAGTCACTCGACTACCAATGGACAGGTGCAGTTCTGGCATATAGCCACCACCTCAGGGTGTGTGCATCACTCTCACCAGCGTGCGACCCAGGCCCTCATCCTCCCCATATTGTCGGGCCTTTGTTTTCTTCGCAAGGTAGGCCGCTTTATGCTCAGCCAACTCTCAATATTCATCCAACAGTATCGCAGCGTGGTGGAGCTGAGGCCTGTGTTGTTGTTGAGTGTCTATGTGATCAATATCAGTCAATTTAGTTTCAATACGAGTCAAACTGTTACGTATATCCCGCAGAACCCCAGCGGGTTTGGAGATACATACACCATGTGTGTATGCCTTAAAGGTTTCCCATAGGGTAGCCTATTCGGCAGAGAAACCCACGTTCATCTCAAAGTACCCCGCAACAGCGTCACAGAGCTCAGAACGGAACACCTCATTTTTTTTTTTTTTTAAATAATTTTTATTGCCATTTTTATGTTACTTTACATACAAGTAGGCATGTAAGCATGGTAAATAGTCGAGACAATATAATCATTTCTTGCATTTCGTTGGTTCGAACAAGAACATAAACATATACGTTAAAAGTGTACATTTGGTCATTGCATGTCTTGCAGCAAAACATAGGATGTCACATTGGGTCTCGATGCTTGCCTACTAGGATGCTGAGCTGAGGAGTAAAGAGCCAGCCCTTTAAGAAACTGCTGGTATGCGTGCTTAACTGGGGGTTGAAACTGGGGATGAGTGCAATCGGGAGGGCTGTAACTGCCTCTCTTGTCCTTAGGGGGTATAGGTATATATGCTGCTGTATGTTTTTATGAGCAAAGGGGGCAAGGGTATCGCCAGGAGCATAAAGTTCGCTGGGTATGAAACTCGACCAGAATGAGATATGTTGCATCTAATTCTCTATTTATGGGGACAGCGCAGGGTTATGACTCTTGGTGTGGCCTTGAGGTACTGTCGTTCGCGCCAGGAAGGAGCACAGGCTGTGTAATGCGGTTCGGGTCGTCAGGCATATTCGATAGCAGCGCTGGTTGCTGTATGTTAGTTATGTGGTGGTGGAACTGGTGTAATAACATGGCCCATTCCATTGAGATATGTCTTTTGCGTATCCCCTGCACCTCCTCCCTCCTAATGGTGTCTTCCTCCGCCGAGCCCCATTTCCTAACCGCTCCCACCCAGGCTGCCAGGGGGGGGCCCTCCCGGAGTTCTCCAGTACATGGTGATCCCTCTTTTAGCCAATAGGAGGGCTAAGGAGACAAAGCGCACTTGGACCTTAAGGTTTTTGTGTCTTCGGAAAAGCCCTAATCCACTGGCTTCCCAGGTGTCAATGTCTTTGAGTCCTGTTATTTCCGGTAGCGTCTCGTGCACTGTTTTCCAGTAGGGTTGCACCGTGGGGCATGACCAGAACATGTGTACAAATGGTCGTGTCTAAGGATTGGCATCTCGGGCATACCATTTGTGTGTCTGGGTAAAAGCGCTGTAGCCGTGCTGGAGTGAGGTAAGCACGATGCAATATAGAAAATTGTATGTTTTTAAAACGGGCATTCCGGGACACCTTCTTTGGGTATTCCAAGACTCGTTCCCATTCCTTATCATGCAACGGACGCTCTATCTCCTCTTCCCATTTCAACCGCAGTGGGGTTAGTGTAGTGGCAGTAAGATCCCGGACTGCCTAACACAGCCATGTGATTAAGTGCCTCCCCAACCCCATGTGGAGTATCGCGTGAAGTACTCGGTGTGTCGCTGGTTCCCCTTCAGAGAGATCCCATATGCGGCGGCTGCTAAGTATTAATTGTCTGTGTAATAAAAATTGTCCTGGCGGGAGACCTGTCTTATCCGATAGCCGGTCAAAAGGCAGTAATTGTCCCTCCTCGAACAAGGGCCCCACTTCTAGGATATCATGGTCTGTCCAAGTCTGCATTGTACAGGCGGAGTAAAACCCCTCCTGCTAGGGTAGACCAGCCAACAGGTATAAGGGGGTATATAGGGGAGTGTCACCGGAAATGCGGTGTATTCGCAGCAAGCATGCACGTGCCACCTTTACTTGCACCGATTGCGACGATCTGGGCTGAGTGCCCGGGAGCAGTAGACGACAAATGGCCTGTACCGACATAGGCCCATCCTCTGAAGCGGTCTCCTCTAAGTGACGTCCCGCCGTCCATCGGGATATCCACTGCGTTTGTGCTGCTAAGAAATAGGCCTCGAAGGATGGTGCACCCAACCCACCTTGATCCAGCAGGAGTTGTAACTCTGCGGCGTCCACCACCCCATATGAGGGAGCTCAGTAAGGCATCCAATTCTCGGAAAAATGAGCGCAGGGGGATAACAGCAGTGTTGGCGAAGTAATAAAGAAATTGTGGTACTAAGATCATTTTGGCTAAGGCAATTCTGCCAATGGGTGCCAAGGGCAGAGTCCTCCAGAAATTCACTCGTGTTTTGGCTCCTGTCAAGGCCCGATGATGATTGCCTTCGAAAAGGTCAGCAGGGGAGTGGTAGAGTCTGGCTCCAAGATACCTTGGGGCACTGTTGCTCCAGGTTATACACGCATTTCCAAATCTTATCTCTCGTGGGGGAGATGGGGGTTCAGTGGGTATATCATAGACTTTGCCCAGTTGACTTTGAGTCCTGTGGCGGCTGCAAAGTCCGAAAGAATGCTCCCAATGGGGCTGAGATCAGACTCTATGTCCCTCACGTAGAGCAACAGGTCATCCGCATACATTGATACTATATGTGTGGTTCCCACGACTGGAATGCCCCATGCATCGCCCTCCCATCGCAATCGGATTGCAAGGGGCTCCATTGCCATGGCAAACAAAAGAGGGGATAGGGGGCACCCTTCTCTGGTGCCCCTCTCTATTGGGAAGGGCGAGGAGATGTATTTGCCCAACCTTAGTCTGGAGGTGAGCTTCGCATAAAATAGTTTTATGTATGCCCCAAAGGTTGGCCCTATTCCCATTCGTCTCAGTGTTTCGAAAAGGTACGGCCATGTTAGAGTGTCGAATGTTTTTTCCAGGTCCGGAATCAGGCAGGCTGCCCTAGGGTAGCATTCCCGAGCCTGATCCCGAACCTGAAACAACCTGCGGATATTTTGGGACGTATTTCTGCCCGGCACGAACCCGTTCTGGTCTTGATGTATGAGTGGCGGGAGCAAGGGGCTTAACCGATCCGCTAGTATCTTGCCTAAAACTTTGCAGTCGGCAGAGAGTAGTATGATTGGTCTGTATGAGGCAAGATGCATTGGATCCCGATCTGGTTTCGGGATTGAGATTATGAGAGATTCCCGTAATGAGCCCGGCAGTTCCCCCTCCTCCAGAGCTGCTGCGTACATGGCGGTCAATCGTGGTGCCAGTTGAGTAATGAAAGTACTGTAATATTCTAAGGGCAAGCCGTCCATCCCCGGGCCCGGATCGCCTGTTTCACTTCTGACATTGTAATCTGTGCCTCGAGGAGGCCTCCGTCCTCGCTCGGTATCCGAGGCATTGTGAGAAGTTTCAGGAATCGGGTGAGTGGCTCCCAACTGTCCTGCACAGGGAATCGATAAAGTGTTGCATAATGATCTTGGAAGAGCCGGATGATGTCGGATTGGGAAGTCACAACTCCACCGACCGCGTCTCTAATTTCAGTAATTAGACGAACCTCCTGGTTCTGGCGGGCCAGCCAGGCCAGAAGCGTTCCCGATTTATCTCCTTCCCTATGTCTTTTAGTTGCGTATAGCTTAAAATTGTATCGTCTCAGGTCCGCTAAGCACTCCTCGTATTCCGTCTTAGCCTCCGCGATTTGTGTGGGGGTCGCTGCACTAGCATCTTCTGCTTTGGTCAGTGCTGCTAGCTTAAGCTCCGCTTTTTCAAGGCTTTTATCAAGGGTCCTATAGACTCCTGTTATTTGCCTAATACAGGCTCCCCGCATTACAACTTTAAATGCGTCCCATTCCAACGCTCTGTTGGACGCTGTGTTGGTATTGTCATCAAAGTATTCTACAATACTATTCTCGTGATCATGACGAAACACAGGGTCCTCAAGACACTCTTGCTGTAGTTTCCAGGCCGGGACTGGTGGATGGTGCGGCCGCTATCTAAGAATTAACAGGTGTGCGTCGTGGTCGGAAACTACTCTTCCCATATAGTCTACATGTTGGGTCATTGGCAGTATCTCCGGCGAGCAGAGGAACCGGTCAAGTCGTACCCGCAGGTTGTGAGGTATTGAGTGGAAGGAGTATAGTCTAGTGGTTGGGTTTTGGCTCCGCCAGGCATCTGTTAGGGACCAATGTTGTGCCTATGATCGGAACCATTCTGTGTGTGCCTGTGCAGGAGAACCGGGGCCTGGAGGGTGCGAGCTATCTAAGGACAGGTCTAGTACACAGTTATAGTCGCCTCCTAGTACCCATGGTGAGTGTGTAAATTGTGGCAGGATTGCCGACAGTGAATCCCAGAATTGCCCTTGGTCGGTGTTTGGGGCATAAATACTGCCAATTAGTAACGGTTGCCCATCTAACAATACCTCTAGAAATGTGTATCTTCCCTCTCTGTCTACCACTCTGTGAGTTTCTTTAAACGGGACCCCCGGCCTGAGCCATATCATCGCCCCTCGGGCAAATGCGGAATAGGTAGTAGCGCAGTAATACCGTGCCAGCGCCTCTGTATCCAGTCTAGCTCTTTTTGGGTGAGATATGTTTCTTGTAATAGTATAATCTGCGCTTTTTGTCGCTTTGCATAGGAATATACTTCATATCGCTTCCTCGCTGTATGCATTCCCCTGACATTTAAGGTCAGGAAGCTAATATCTGTGCTGTCTAGCATAATCTTGTTTAATTCTGAAGGACTAGGGGGATGGACAGGGGGAATGTTGCATCCTGACCCTGCCCCCAGCTCCTTTACATACTTGTCTGTCGGGTTAAGACGCCCGCCCGAAGTGGGATTGTGTTCGTGGGAGTTGGGAGTAACTGGGAGGTATGTCAACTAACTGTGAGGAACCGGGTTCCAACATCTCGGACCTATCACAACTGGTGACACGTCCGAACTACGCGCATAAAACAACGTTATAATGTATTGTGAGGGGTGTGCGCTTCTAGATTTTGGGTCTGTTGCCCATTGTGGCCTATGCTGCTGTGTGTATTGGTCGCGAGGCTAGTGCATGCAGGACTAAGTGTTCACAGTAGCGCTTAATGTTTTGGTTTTGGCTGACGTTACCAGGTACATGTCAAATGCGGGCTACATAGGGGGGAGAAGGTTAGTCTTAAGTTGCTGGCCCTTTTAAATCAATGTGTCCGCCGTCTGGGTAGTTACCAGGGGAGGGGTCACCGACTTCTCACGTGAGATACTTGTGTCCCTGGAGTCTTTTTCGGACGAAAAGATGTGCAGACCATCCTCTCTGTTCGATGTTGCCATAGCCATATCTAGGTTGGCTGCCGCCTGGATAGCCCTCCTGCGCTCTGCTATTTTCTCCTCGAGATTGGGGGGACCCGCGACTGGGCTTTGTCCTCTCTTCTCTTGTCTTTTAGGGACTTTCTTTTCGCGAGTCCCTCGACCCCTTGATCTCTTCGAGCTCCGGATTGTCTCCCATTATGAGCCGCTTGGAGCACTGGTTTCTGCCCAATCAAACACCACTTTTGGATCAGTAAAAAATGTTGTGCCACGTACCCTGATGATCCTGAGACAGGCTGGGAACAGTAATGAGTATTGAATCCCTTTTTGGCGGAGCATTCTCTTTGCTTCTAGGAAAGTGGCCCTTTGCTGCTGTACAGCTTTAGAGTAGTCGGGAAAAATCATCACCCGCTTGTCTTCAACTTGAAGCGGACCATGCTACCTAGCCGCCCTTAGTACGGCATCCCTGTCCCGGAAATGGAGCAGCTTCAGGAACAGCGGCCTCGGGGGCAACCCAGGGGGAGGTCGTCGAGCCAGGACTCTGTGGGCCCTTTCTACTGAGAGGAAAGGTATGAGTTCATCGTATGGAGTGAATGACTTAAACCAGGTTTCGACATATTTTTCAGGGTGGGACCCTTCCACTCCCTCCAGTAAGTTGATCACCCGGATGTTGTTGCGGCGGGATCGCCCTTCAAGGTCATTCGCCTTTTCCTCCACCTTGGTTACGCGGGCTTGGAGACTCCGTATACTGTCCTGTTGTGTTTTAGCTAACGGCAGTAGGTTGGACAGGGTTTTTTCCCCTTCTGTCACTCTGTCAGCTAATTTCCGATAGTCGTCACGTAACAGACCAAGGTCCGAGGACAGGGATCCAAATCTGTCCTCCATTGTGATACGAGAGTGTTCAATTGCAGCTAGCACCTTGTCTAGTTTGTCGGACATTGCCTGCGGTGTAGTTTTATCAGTTACTTGGGTTCGGTCCAGATCCATCTGAGGCGGCTGGCGTTCCGAAGCTGTTGTCTGCGGTCCATTGGTGTGGCGCCGTCGCCCCATAATTGCTTCTATCCAGGGTTCTGTTGCGTTTGTGATCTCCTGCAATTGCTGGCCTGTTACTTCTTTCCGGGAAGATCGCCTCTCCGTCTCGCTGGGGTGTGCCGGGCGACTTCTGGCTGCTGGCACCAAATGAAGAATTTGCTTATGCGCCTCTGACTCCTGTCAGCGTGGAGTTTGTGGGCGCTTCGTTGGTTTCAGGCAACTTCACAAGGGGCCCTTAAGGAATGTGACTTCTGGGATGATAGTTGTTTCCCCCTCCGCTGCATCAGATCTGTCGCTGCTCCCGCCGTCCCCTCGAGCCACTGCGCTAACCTCCTCGAGCACCAGTACTTTCTAATTGGGGGGATTGCAGTTCTATTCTATCAGCCTCAGCGGGGTTTGGAGTCGCGGAGGCCGCGGGGTCTCTGATCCCCCTGGGGGGATTGGCTTGTAGAAAATGCTGCCTTCTCCCCCCTCCGTCAATTGGGGCGCCTTTTCTTTTTTACTCTCGACTCCTGATGCCTGGTGGGAGCGCGTGGAAGACGCGTCTTCCCTTGTGATTCAGGTCCCCTGCAGTCTGGTCTATAGCAACTTGGTTCCTCTCTGTTGCGGGGTCCGTCACTCTGGCGTGACTCCCGGTTAGAAATTCCCGTTGACGTCCTCTTAGGCCTTTATGTGGCCGGTCTCACTTCTCTGTTGCCTAGTGTACTGCCCCTTCTTTCTCAGCTCACGAGGGGTGTGTGCGCACTGGCCCTCTGGTCTTCTAGTGGCATTGGCTTTTCCAGGGGGCCGCCATTTTGCTCAGGACTTCGGCCTTCACCGACATTCATGGTGCTTGCCTCCCCCAGCGCAGGCTCCATTTTTCCTAGCACCCTGGCGATATCTCCCTGGCTTTTTTCCCCCCGGATGGCAGGCGGCGCCCCCTCTGAGATCTGCAAACCCTTTAGCTTGGTGGTGTCTTCCGCTCCGTCACGGACCTGTTCAGGCTCTAGCGTGGGCACTTTAGGACGCCCCAGCAGCAAAAAGAAACCATTTCTGAGCCCTCCATTATTTGAAATATATCAGGTTTTGCCCCCCGGCAGTACGGCATGCTATCCCTGCATTTGCAGTACTTAAAAGGTGCGCAGGCTCGTTCTCTGAATCTCCGGTTGTTCTTAACGCTTTAGGAGGCCGTCAGTTCGTGCAGGGCTCCTGCCTCCGCCTGCATGACGGCGCACACCGCCCCCAGTGCAAAGTTCACTTCTTGCGGCGCCCTGCTTCTGCCGCCTTATTCGTTATTGGGTAGCAGGGGGATGCCTTCTTACAGGGCCCTCGGTCCTCGGGTCCGGCCGCAGCCCCTGCCCCTGCCCCTGTCGCAAGCCCATGCCGAGTCCGCCGTGGGGTGTGCCGGTCATCTCATACACGGAGCCCGCGCCCCCGGGACCTGTCCTCACCTGGGCGCTGCTGCTGGTACATCCTTTTCGGGTCAGTGCACAGCGATCTCTGAATTTTCCCGGGATGTTGTTCCTTTTCTGCTTGCTGCAGCGCTCCAATGTCTTAGGGGGCCACCATTTTGTGGTGAGCCCTCACTCGCCGTTCTCTGGTGCCGTCCTCGCCTCTTTTTCTCTGTTTTCGCCCCTTATCGCCTTTTGCCAGTAGTCGCCGTCATTTGGGCAACCTGTGTGCACGCCATCAAGCCCCAACGATCAGGATGGCTACCGATGTAACAGGCCGGCGGCCGGAGCTCTAAGCGAGCACGTCCGCCATCTTGGCCAGCGTAGCCACGCCCCCCCAGAACGGAACACCTCATTATGCAGGGCAGGCAACAGGCAGCGCCACTGGCACTCCAGCCCTCCCCCATAGGGAATCCTCAGCACCATCTGCACCGGGCAGTGATCGGAGAGTGTGTGTGGAAAATGGGTTGTGCTCTCCAGCCACGGTCCATATTTGCTGATAGAAACCAGTAATCGATTTGGGTCCATACTTTATGGGGTGAAGAGGAGAATGTGTACACAGGAGTAGAAGCGTGTTGCAGGCGCCATGCGTTCCTAAGTAGATAAGTGTCACTGATATCTCAGAAGAATTGTAACAACCAAGGTTTGCCACTCAGTACCGTTCCATTAGTGTCTAGCAGGGAATAAAGGATCATGCTAATGTCACCTCTCATAATAATGTGATCTGCATCCATGTGTCCCAGCATGGACGTGAGGTCTTGGAAGAAGTCTGGGGAGTCTACATTTGGGACATATACATTGACCATGAGTAGTCGTTAACCTACCAGGGTTTCTGCCACAACAACGTATTGTCCATTGTCATCAAGAAAGCTAGAAGAGGGGTGGAAGGGGATTCTTTTGTATATGAGTATGCACATTCCTCAAGAGTACACTCTATAATTTGAGAAGTATTTGTAGGGGCCCCAAGAGGATGCAAATGTAGGGGAAATCCTTGGTGGGAAATGTGCCTCTTGTAAGAAGGCAACTTTGATATCATGCCAGGTCAGATAGCGAAGTAACTGCTTGCCCTTATGGGGATTGTTAAGGCGTGTAATGTTCCATCATAGGAATGTGAGCTCAGCAATGTGATCCCGACCCTGTCTCGTTGCTATCATCTAATAAAGTGTAGGTGTGAATACATGTACACAATGATTGTAGTGGCTCCTTCCAGGTGAGCAAATACAGCAAACATAAACAAAAACCAAACAACATCCAACACTCTCCCCCCACCCACAATAGGCACCAGCCAGCTCAGCGAATCCCAGAAAATACAACCAAAAAAAGCATAAAGTCCAACATTCTCCAGGTTGGTACATACCTCAGGGGTGAGCAACACTGCAGCAATCAGGCCACCATTTTGGCAGGGAGAGGAAGTCTGGAAATGGGCCGGTAGTTATTGGGATCAGAATTATCTAGATTAGGCTTTTTTAAAAGCGGAAGGACTGACGCTAACTTCCAATGGGTCGGGAAGCTGCCTGTACTAAATATTTAATTAAAAATGGCTGAAAGATGATCTGCGATGGCTTCCGGTACTAGACGAAATATTTTGGGGGGACAAGGATCAAGCGGAGAGCCTGACTTTGTTTGGCAAAGCAGGTTCATGACTTGGGTTAAGGTAAGAGGTGAAAAGAGAGATAAAGTGGGAATGTCATCTAAGGTCCCTGAGAGTCTCCCATACCCTCCTTCAGAGGATCTATGGCACTCGCAGTAGAGAACAACGGCTGCCCGGGTGGGTGGTTACCTGGGAAAAGGCTGTAGACTGCCTTTATCTTCTCCTGGAAAAAAATCGCGAGAGAGTCACAGAAGGGATGGGTGACATTGGCATTAGTATTTTCAGGAGGCTTGGTCAGTCTTTTTACTGTAGTGAAAAGTTATTTTGATTAATTTTTTGAGGCTCCAATAATGTTCGCATAGAAGCTGGATTTTTCAGTTACAATTTTTTTGTTATTGATCTTTTTATTATAACAGAGCAGAACAGCCTTCCAAAAATTCATTTTAAATACAGTACTGTTAGATTTGGGGGTCTCTAGTTGGCAGAGGTATGTACCTTTGTCCAAATAGGGACCCTTGCGTCTAGTCAGGGAAAGTAGGTACACTCCCGAAATAACCCCTGCTCACCCTCTTGGTAGCTTGGCACGAGCAGACAGGCTTAGTTCAGAGGCAGTGTGTAAAGCATTTGTGAACACATACAGTAATCAAGTGACAACACTACAAATGGACACCACACAGGTTATATATTTATAAAAATAGGTATACTTTATATAGATTTATCACAAGACCATAAACGACAAAAATAATCCACAATACTGTTAAGAATACTTAGTTCTGATCAAAAAGGCTTAATTCAAGGTTCTGTGCGAGTCGGTAGCCTCCTCCGGCTACGGCGATGTCGAGAACAAACAGAGTCTAACAAATCCAGCTGACCGCGTCGAGACGGGCCAACACAGCGTAGACAGACTCGGTCACAGTACCTTTACTTGAAGCGGCAGGCACGGGCGTGCGAGCCGGATGGCTGTTCGTCGCGGTCGCGATGCAAAAATGGAAGCGTTGCAGGACGCGTTGTCCCTCGATGCGGTGCAGGCAGCGGCTCGTTGACGTCGTCGAGACGGAGTCGGTGAGACCAGGGCCGTGCGTTGCAGGGCGAGACGGTGCTTCGATGCGGTGCTTGCAGGACACCGAGTCGGTCGTGAGAGTCGGTCACAGCTCCCTACCTCTGTAGCCACTGAAACAGAGTTTCCAGCAGCAATTCACAAAGGGGGTGAAGTCCAATGGTCCTGGGACTTCGGTCAGGGGGCAAGCTCTCTTCCAAGCCCTTGGAGATCCTTCACAAGTTGATGAAAGTCACAGCAAAGCAAAAGTTCCTTTCTCCTCTCTTTGGCAGTCAGGCAAACCACTGCAGGCCAATCCCCCAAGCAGCACTTCAGGCTTAGGGATAGTTTTTCCTCAGTTTCTTCTTGGTTCCGCTCCTCAGTAAAGGTTTCTTCTTGTTCCCAAAAGTGATCTAATTTTCCTGGGGTCTGGGTGCCCCTCTTATACCCTGATTCTCTTTGTTCTCTGGAGGCAGAGAGGCCTCTGCCTAGTCCAAAACCAGTTCTGGTCAGTCCTGGAGCACTTTGTTTTTCTGACTCCTTCTTTCCTTTCAGAATGTGGGGCAGAGTGCTCAGCCGCCCGGCAGGAGGTGGAGCCAGCATTGTGGAAGGCAGGCACAGCCCTATTCAGACCCAGGTGCAACTCCTCCCTCCACTCTGGCTGCAGATCTTTCTATTCAGCCCTGCGCTGACTCACCCTGTCTCCGGTAGCCACCCCCAGCCCCTGTCACTCAATCTCCAGACAAGGAATACACAACCTAGCAGAGGCAGGCTTGGATAGTTAGGCAAGAAAATACCCACTTTCTAAAAGTGGTATTTTCGAACACAGAATGTTAAAACCAACTTCACTAAAAGATGTATTTTATCATCCTGAGTTCAGGCATACTAAATTCGTTTTTCTACCATGTTCCCTGGGTCAGTTCTGACTATAAGGTGTAATAGTCAGTCTGCCCATTCTGGCCTATGGGGAGCAGGTAGCCTTGCAATAGTGAAAAACGAAAATGGCTGTAATTCACTATTAGGACATGCCACACACACCAGGGCATGTCCTACCTTATACTTACAATGCACCCTGCCCTAGGGCCTACTTTAGGGGTGACCAACATGCAGTAAAGGGAAGGTTTAGGGACTGGTAAGTGGGTGTACTCACCAAGTCGACATGGCAGCCCTAGGCTGCACACAGGCTCTGCGATGGCAGGCCTGAGACACATTTTACCAGCCGCTTCTGTGGGTGGCACAACCAGGGCTGCAAGCCCACCAGCGGCATTGGATTTACAAGCCCTGGGCACACTGAGTGCACTGTACTAGGGACTGACAAGTAAACCAATCATCCAATCATGGAGTTACTAATACATGTATCAATTAACGATAGGGAGCACTTGCACTTTGGCACTGATTAGCAGCGGCAAAGTGCCCATGAGCATCTAGTCCAGCAAAAACATATCGGCAACAGTGGAGGCATTATGAAAAAATGGAAGGGAGACCCACGCCAAGGATGCCAGGTCTAACAAGTACCAAGCATTATCTCACCATACCATACATTAATATTGTTTGTCAATGACTGGGTCCCCAACCTCCTTGCCCCAACATATTTAATGACATCCTCAGGTTGTCTCAGATTTGATCACCGTAAAAACTGTCTCGCCTACTGGAGGCATACATATGTTCCCTCTATACTCATTCCATTTGTTCCAGATTTTCCCCCACTTTTTCGGGCATCCTCTTTTCACAGACTGCTTTTTCCACCAACATACACCAGTCCATATCGTTCTACCAATCCCACAGTGAGGGTGCGGGGGCCGCACCCCTCAGTGACGGGCTATATTACGCTTAGCCAGCATGAGACCCAGGGTTACCCAGGTTTGATCAGCCCGACCCAGGTTTGTATCTTCCCACACATTTAATAGGCACCATTTAGGCAAAGGAGTTAGTACCTCAATCACCACTCCCGACATGCATGACACTATTCCTTGCCAATAATACTGAATCACCGTGCATGTTCATATTATGTGGTAAAATGGTGCCCTCTTCTCCACATTTCCTATTACAAGTTGCGTCAGCCCTACGGCCCATTTTTAGAAGTGTCGTGCACGTGATGCATGCTCTGTGTAATATTTTAAGTTGGACTAGCCAGAAGAGAGCCCTAATGGCCACCTCCCGTGGGGTTGCCAGGGCGTCAAACCAATCACCCTCTTGCAAGTCTGGAATGTCTATCTCCCAGCGGTCTTTCAGAGCTATGAGGGTGTCTGGTGAATTGTTGATTAGTTTTTGATAAGTAAGTGAAATTGCCTTTTGGGACAGGTGCTCCTCAAGGAGTCTACATTCCAGAGGCGACGACTCCGGGAGTTCATTTCCCTTATAACATGTCGAATCTGTAGATATCGAAAGTATTCTGTTGGCGCCAGTTCATATGTTTTTTGTAGGTGCTCAAAGGAGACGATCTCCCTCCCCATGTGCAGGTACCCCAGCTTCGAGATTCCTATTAGGTCCCACTTGACAAAGCTTTTCTTTATGCCCGCGGTACCCAGCTGTTGGGATTCCCAGAGCGGAGTGGCCTTGGTTAGCTTCTTTTTCCACCCCAATCTGGACAGCGCCACGTGCCACTGGCGTACTGTCACTGCCGTGGGGCCCTCTAGTTGGAGCCAACGAGGTTCAGTATAAAGCGCATAAAGATAGCCTCCTGGCTGCAGTAATAGCCTATCCATTTGATACGCCGGCTCTGTTGGTGGCTGATGGGCCCATTGGTTTACCGTTGCCAGTTGTGCGGACCTATAATAAGTTTGAATATGCGGCAGCGCGATCCCTCCATCATACCAGCTACGGGTCAGTTTAGTGTGTGCAATCCCGGGGTAGCCTCCGTTCCAGAGGAGGGAGCGCAGTGCATTATTTATTAAATTAAAATATAAGTCTGGAATTGGAAAGGGTGTGTTTGGCAATACGTATAAAAATCTAGGCAGGGCCATCATCTTAAACAACGCCGCTCTACCAAAGAGCGAGAGAGGGAGGGCTCGCCAGTGGTGGACATCGGTTTTGAGACGATCGAGGGGGGGTTTGTAGGTTTCGGGCCTGGAAATCCGCCTGGTCTGCTGTTATGAATATACCTAGAGATCGGGATCCCTCTGTAGTCACCTGAGCCTCACAGTTCATCAGTATCTTCGGTCTCTGTCCACTAAGGACAAAAATCACAGACTTGGCCCAGTTCATGATATATCCTGAGTATCTGCCGAACGTCGCAAAAATATTTAATATTCTTGCTCTGGAGGCCCGGGGGGACGCAACATAGAGCAGGATGTCATCAGCATAGAGCGAGATCTTGTCCTCCCAGCCCACTGACCAGCATAGACCTCGTATTATCGGGTCTTTCTGGATCCATGCCGCCACTGGTTCAAGAATCAGCGTGAAGACCAGGGGGGACAGGGAACAACCCTGCCTAGTGCCACGCTGCAATGGGAATATCCGAGATTTTTCGCCGTTAACGATCACCTGCGCCTGAGATGCTGTATATAAAAGGCTGAGCCATGATGAAAATTTTGGTCCGAAGCCCATTCGTTTGAGCACCGCCCTCATGTACGGCCACTCGACGGTGTCGAAGGCCATCTGCGCGTCTAATGATAGGATCGCAGTGTCTTTTTGGATTTTGTGAGCACGACTCATCACCCCAGGCAGGTGCCTAAGGTTCATGGCGGTGTTTCGTCCTGGCATACATTCGGATTGATCGGGGTATGCTAAAGTCGGAAGCAATGGGAGAAGTCTCTGCGCCAGCAATTTCGCAAGGATTTTCATCTCTGCATTGAACAGCATAATTGGGCGATATGACGTACATTGGTCTCTCGGCCTCCCCTCCATGTGTATTACGACTATTGTCCCTAGTCTTTGATCTGATGGCAGTTTGCCAATGGAGTTGCTTTCTTCAAACATTTTCAATAAATGAGCTGTAGTTACTTGCGGTGTGAGTTTGTACAGTTCTATTGGAATACCGTTGGGTCCCATCGCCTTACCCTGCTTCAGGGTACCTATTGCTTAGGTTAATTCAGCTACTGTTAGGTCTTCCTCTAGTGTTTGCCGCTCTTACCCCATCAATACCAGAAGTTCAATATCAGCTAGGAACTCCAGGGAGTCCTGTTCTGAATAGTCCGAGCTCGTAGCATATACCGCCGCAAAGTAGTCTGCAAAGGCCTCTGCGATATCCAGTAGATTCCTGATTTGCTCCCCGACGCTTGTAGTGACCAGCGGGACCCATCTATCCGCTTTCTGGCGCTGATCCAGCCAGGCCAATAATTTGCCAGCTTTGTCCACCCGACTCATAAATCCGGTGTTGTGTATCCCTGATTTTATTCCTGGCCTCTTCTGTCACGCAGTCTCTGTAATCTTGTTGCTTAAGTTTTAATGTGTGTTGTAACTCGTCATTATAGTTCCTTGCTAGCTGGAGTTCTAAATCCAGGATTTCCTGCTCTAGCTTAGATACCATCGCCATTTTCTCTTTTTTATGTCCAGCTATAAGCGAGAGGACCCCTAACCACTGTCTTATATGCCTTCCATAATATCTGTGATGATGCAAATGTGTTGCTATTCTCTTGAAAGTAAAGGTTAGTTGCTTCCACTAGACCCTTCCTTATTTTGGGCAGCTTGATGTACCAGGGATTTATTGCCACCGGGCCCCAACGTCGCACTCCACCCACCCTATATTGTGCCCATATAGGAGAGTGGTCCAAGTTCCTCTCGCAAGGTGTCTGACGTCTGAAAAGTGAGGGACAAGCGCCGGGGAAGAGGCCAAGCAGTCTATTCGTGATCGGCTACCGTGTGCCCCAGAGTGAAAACGTATATTCCCGAATAGCGGGGTTTAGAGATCGCCACACGTCTATTAGGCCCAACGCCGAGAGAAATTCTGTCAACCGAGTTTGCGTATGACCTAGGGTCCTTGGTGGACACGGTCTAGAAAGTCGCAGCCTGCCGCGTTGAAATCTCCTCCCATGTACAGAGGACCTACTGGGAGTTCCAATATTTGTGCACCCATGTCTGCCAAGGTTGATTCTCTTAACGTGGGCTGGACATACACCGCTAAAATATTGATGACTTCACCTGCCCATAACCCAGAAATTGCCACGTATCTACCCAATCAATCTGACCATGTTTTTTCTATGGTAAGGGGCAGGCTCTTGAGGAGAATTCCCGTACCTCTTGAGCCTGACGTATAGCCGGCATGGACCTTCATATCATAGCCCCAAAGGTTCAGGGCCTTACAGCTATTTCCCAAAAGATGGGTCTCCTCTAGGAGAACCACATCCGGGGAGTGTCTCTTTATAAACTGGAGTACAATGCCCCTTATGACTTTGCTTCCTAGCCCGTTTACATTCCAGGACAACAGTTTCAGTTCAGCCTGCACTTGTCCTGTCATGTGATCATTGAACTTTCCTCCCAGACAAGGATGCGTCGGGGACCCTCCGGGTGACTTCCTTCCAGCGCAACCTCAGGACTTCTGTATCGGGCCCAATGTATTGGTGCAAATAGAGAGTACTGTCTGCTCGCAACGTGTAATCCATAAATCTGCAAAACAAAGCAGCAAAACCACAACTAACATCCCTCCTCCCTACCCCAAACCCCACCACTCCCCACCCTGCAACCCTGACAGACGGTATCACAACTGCCCGCCCCCCCCAACTCAGCAGAGAGCCTGTCAACCCTGTCCCACATATGAACTTAGGGAACATATACTTGCCCTTCAACTCCTCACCCCACCCCCATCTTCAGTCTAACAAATACTTCATCTTCCATTAACAATTGATTTGTAGCGTCCATCAGCGTTATGATAGTTCAGTGTCTCTGCCCTTTCAAGTTCTGTCCCACGGCTAGATATTATGCTGCCTTTCACCCCCCTCCTCCCCCATGGAGTAAGCTGGGAGGACATTGTCTATGTGTCCAGTTTCCTTTAAAAGGTAGTTGTCTGGTCCTATCACAGCAGCTCGCTGACCCCGCCGCTTTACCTCTGGTCTCATCTGGTGTGTACCTCCGTCTCAGCGATCATGGCACCTCCCCTGAGTGCATTTTGTCTGTAGGCTGCTCGTTTGAGCCCGGTGTAGTTTTCCGAGTTCTACCTCGGCGTGCATTGTTGCTGGTGCCTCCGACTGTCCTACAACCTTCCAACCAGTCCCATCCTTCCTCCGGCATAGCGAAGAACCAGACCCTCCCCTCAGATTCCACCCTGAGGCATGCTGGAAACAGCATGGAGTACTTCACACCCTTGTCTCCGAGGGCCCTTTTTACCTCAGTAAAACTGCATCGTAGTCTTTGGGTTTTTAGGGTGAAATCCGGGAAGAAGGTGACTTGCGAGTTTTCAAATAGGAATGGGGGGCCACTCCTGCCATGTGCAGTATGGCGTCCCGGTCTCTATAATTGAAGAGACAAGCTATTATCTGTCTCAGTGGGGCCCCGGGCCTCGGGCGTCCTCCCGGAACTGGGTGAGCCCTCTCCACCGAAAAAAACTTTGAGAGACCTCTCGGTTGGAGCCGTTCCTGAATCAACTCCTCTACAAATAGATCAGCTGTGGACACCTCCGCCCTCTCAGGCACCCCCAATATTCGGACATTATTATGTCTCGATCGCCCTTCTTGGTCTTCAATCCTGGCCTCCAGCTGGACATTGCGCGTTAGCATTTCCTTCATTTGGGCTTGGAGACCTCTGTTGTGACGGAATCTATTCTGGACACCAGCGCGATTTGTACACCACGTATGGCTGCCATAATCTCATGTAGGGATGGAGTGTCTTCATTCGCCGCCGCCTGTGCCCCCCGGGGGAGGCATTCGTGTGGGGGGTCCTGGGCTTCCGCACATTTCGGGAGGGTGAATTTGTCCAGTTTCATTTGATGGGAGTTCTTGGCAGTTTTCCCCCAGACATCGTCTCGTCTGGGTTGCGCAACGAATGTGGGTCTTTTCTTGGGAGTTGCTGGGTGAGCTGCTGCCACCTGCCAGGGATTGCCGAAGCGGCCCCTGCGGCCTATCAGGGTATCACCCTGTTTCTCCGGCGCACTGTCTTTCTCTGCTCGCCAGTCAGTGAGCGTTACGGGCACTGGTGCAACTTACTAGTGCTTGCTGTGATACCGCTTCTCGGGCTCATCTGTTTTGGGTTCATTTTTATTTCTGCAGCGTGTTGCTTAGGAGGCTGCCACTTGGCCTCGTAGGGACTGCACCGCCCTTTGTTTTTCTCTTGTGCTGACCACCCGGGGAAGGGCTGTATCTGTCTTCTGTGGCTGCCCCAGTTGCTGCAGTGGGCACCTTATGGCTGGTTCTTGTGGCCCCTCAAGATCCCTGTCTCCTTTTGGTCCTGCCCCCATCGTCCGCCGACGACCACACTACCTCGCACACCTTTAGGGCCGCTGGGTTATTTAATTGTGATCAGACATCTTTTTCTGCCTATTATCGAGCAGCCTCTCATTTGTGTCTCCCTCTTGCAGCTGCATACAGGGCTGGGCCGTCTCCGCCTGTACAGTGCCTCCCGCGCCCCCCGGGGGCTGCCCCTGCAGATGTGTGGGTACCTTGCGGGGCACCGGGCATCCTTCGGTGCCTCCTTCATGTTCTTCCGGTCTTTGGTCCCAGGCAGTGACGCGGACGGGTAACTCCGCAGCCCAGCAGGGCTCCGATCGTGATCTGCCCCGGTCTCGTCTTCACCCGAAACAGGCCTCCTGTGAGTGTGGAGCCGTCGGGGTGAGTATCCTGGCACACTTGAGGACTGCTTTCCATCCTTCTTTCTCGGCCACTGCCGCCGCTCCTCCGCGCCGATGCGCACTTGGGCCACGCCTCCACCACCGTCACTAGAGGCCAGTGCTTCTCCACCTCAACCAGGCCCCGCACTGGAATCGTCCACTATTCGGCCTCTGATCCTCACGCTGGGCATGCGATGGACGCTCCGTCGTTATCTCATTTTGGTCCGCGGTACAGCGCGGTTTTAGCTCCGGATAATATGCGGATTTATGGGGGAGTAGGGGAACGAGTTTCGGAGCCGCTCTAGGTAGCGGCCATCTTCCTTCGCGGCAAGCCACGCCCCCCTTCAGTCACAATTAATGTCTTGTATGTTGCTAAAGACTGTTTGTACAGTTCCCTCTCAGTACAGCCATAATTAAGTCTCCATTTTCTTTCCAAACAACGGCATGTCTGTTTTTGGAGTCTAAGGCTCTCAGAGAAGTATGGCTTTGAGGGCTTAGTTCTCTGATTTTTATATTTTATGGCAGGTGCTATAATGTTCAAGGAAGTATTGATCATCCACTGATCAAAGTAGATTGTAGCCTCATTAAGGTCCTTGTAGGATGTTGCCGGATTATAGAATAAGGATGACCTTAGGGATTCAGCTGTAATGAACTGCAAGGGGCGGATGAATTTGTGTGCTTTTGCCTGAGAGAGTTTGGGGTTTAAGGTTGAACATGATAGCGAGGTGGTCAGGCCAAACCAATGGAAGTGAAGGGAGGGTTTGAAGAAGGTCATTATTAGAAAAATTCTATCCAGCAGGTGACCTGCTGCATGAGTAACTCCCTTAGCATGCTGGGAAATACCCAAGCTGCCCATTACATTAGTAATATGGGCAGCGTCCTTGTCGTAAACATCTTCCAAACGGATGTTAAAATCACTCAGAATGGTGAAATCTGAGGAATGAACTATGGTGTCTAATTGCTGACCCATGGCAAGCACAGTGACTGCTCTAGGGCCAGGGCGTTGATAAATAAGCAGACCAATGAATGAACAATGGTTAGTGATTTGAATTTTAAACAATAGTGCTTCAAGTTCCCTGGAGCTGTTGTGGTTTATAAAAACACTTTCGTATATGCTTCGATGGATGATGGTTAAACCACCACCTCTATTGTCTAAACAATCTTGTCTAAAGAAAGAAAATTCTGCGGGGACCGCAATAGACAGTTCTGGGCTAGAGGCAGCATTCGCCCAAGACTCTGTGATAAAAGCAATATCTATAGCCTGAGTAGAAAGGAAGTCTGCAAACTCACGCGCATGCTTGATAAGGAAACGCGCATTTATCAATGTGCAGTTAAACAACGTCATCGGTTGTGCTGACTTCAGAGAGATGATTATCAAAAACAATGGCTCCTGTGGACTAATGGCAAGAACATCTCAATAAAATAACGCACTATGGCAATGTAATGGGTTATTGTGATGTCAAAAAGAGAAGGAGTCGAACACACCTTAGATTAGTATTTCATTCATAATTCTTGTTTATATAGTTCTCTGAAGCAAAATTACATTCATGACATTTAACAATCAATTGATTGTAGTGAGTGGTGTCCCAGTGAAAAAAAGGAACCTAAACAAAAAACCTAAATAATCATTGTATAAAAGCGTGGTTTATATAATTTATATCTTTCAATGGTCGCTTTCATGAAATATAGGAAACCTTGTATATATGTCACAAATTATTTAGGTTTATTTGTTTACGTTCCTTTTTTCACTGGGACACCACTCACTACAATCAATTGATTGTTAAATGTCATGAATGTAATTTTGCTTCAAAGAACTATATAAACAAGAATTATGAATGAAATACTAATCTAAGGTGTGTTCGACTCCTTCTCTTTTTGACATCACAATAACCCATTACATTGCCATAGTGCGTTATTTTATTGAGATTTTCTTGCCATTAGTCCACAGGAGCCATTGTTTTTGATAATCATTTCAGTACCCTGGTTCCAAGTGAGTAGGGTTCCCTTGTTGTTTTTCTCGACTTCAGAGAGATGGCCGCTTCATGGGTGGGCACCTTAAATTTAGATTTAAAAGCGAGACTAAATGGACTAAATGGACATAGTTGCATCTCAGTATTTTTACCAGTACAGAGCGTTGGACCAGGACCGAGCTTACCTTGTAAATTCATATTGAGGAGCTGGTCTCTAGAGTACTGAATCAGAGCTCTGGGCTGTGAGGGGCAACTGGCAAGGTGACTGGTGCTAAGCGCTGTCAAGTGCAGACAGGTGCAGACGGGCTTGCCTTAGGCATGCCTTTGGTGCGCCAGCAGCGCACCTGCTGCGTGCATCTGCTGCGGGGATGCGCTGGTGGGGGAGTTAAATAACCCTCCATCTGAGGGGGCGTGTTTAACATGCAGCGCTGGAAGCGTGGTGAAACCTTAAAAACAAATAGAATGGGGACAAATCCAGGGTCCAGTCACTCCATAAACCCCCACAGGCCCCCCTGTGGAGGAATGTTACTGGAAAATGATTATAAGAAAGAAATACAGTGTGAATTCAAAACAAAAGAATAATTAAAACCAAGAAATGAGTCCTTTCCAAGATGTCGCTCATGGTCAGTGAGCCAGGCACCTCTGAACCAGAACCGAGCACTTAGTGCACTCAGCTCCTACAAGGAAACAAATAGGTGAGCAAGGTAGCAGTCTCAAATTTGCTCTGCTGAGCTGCGCGGACACGCTGGGGGGGGGAGTTAAATAACCTTCCATCTAAGGGGACGGGTCTAAATTGCAGCGCTGGAAGTGCGGTGAAACCTTAAAAATAATTGGCCAAATAAAATGGGGACAAATCCAGTCCATAGTTCAGCAAGAAGATGCTCCACAAACAGTTCTGATCAGCCTTTATTTGTGGATTCCGCTATACCTGCAATGCAGAGATTATTGAGGCAGGATCTTGCTTCCAAATCCGAATTTTTTATTGCTACCATTTTGAGGAGCTGCTCCAGTTTCTCCAGTCTTTCGTAGCTGTTGCCATGCCAACTTCCAGGTTGGATAAGCGCTCCTCTGCTCCATCTAGTCAGACATTCTGGCGGTCCTGGTGTCCCCCATGTGATCCAGCCTGCTTGTGAGAGTTTTGAACCAGCCGTCTGTAGAGCGGAAACCCGTGCAGAGCTCCGCTATGATGGCAGCCACTCAAGCCATTTACTCAGAGTCAGCAGGCCCAGCAGCGCCTCCCTCCATATTCGATGGGGTTGCCGATCTGTTGACTTCCTTAGGTCGCTCGAATTGTAGCTTTCGCTGTTTAGGGTTCCCACGCACCATGATCATCAAACCACACAGAGTGACCATGAGCTATGAAACAATGAAATGCATGACCAGGGGCTCTGTGATGATTCAAGGCCAGAGTCTCTTCAGGGTGGTCCCTAAGGTGCAAAGTGCCAGATAAAACGCCCCAAACGGGACACAGCCAGGAGAAGCACCCCAAGGGGGTCAAGCAAACGTTCAATACTATCCGGTCAAGGAGTTAGTGGGAGGGGCGAACAGAGGTGAAGTGGCCTCAGGTCTCAGGCCAACCGGTAGTGACATTAGACGGGGAGGAGGTAGTCAGGCACAGCACGCCCAACAGGCACCCACAGTAAACGCGCATCTGCAGCAGGTCACATGCCACTGCCCAGGAGAACACTGTATGCACCCAACTCCATTGATGAGGTGACAGGACCGGACTGTCACTGACAATAATCAAACTGAAAAATAAATATAACCCCCAACGCACCCCTGAAGATTTGCACCAAATGAACGGCACTCACTATTTTGTCTTGGGCTCACTTGCAAAATTGGTTCCCTTTGTGCTAGGAGTGGTAATACAAGATGATGTGGCAGTTTGGAATTTGTAGCAAAGATAGGGAAGACAACAAGCACCCCAAGGATTTTGGTCTACGAAGCTGACAACATCAATGTGCAACTACACCCCATTAGTAAAAGAACTAACAGGTGCATGCTGGGCAATGGTACAGACAGAGAGATTTACAGGTGATAGATCAGTAACACTACAAACAAAGGTTTTCTTGCTATACTGGGTGAAAGAAGGAGTGGCGGGTGCCCGAGTAGAGGGTCAGAAGTCTACCATTATAAAGTAAAAGTGGTATTTGTAACAAAGCAAATTCCTAGACCAGCTGGTATGTCAAAGCTATAAGGAAAACTGCTATGGCCCATGGACTTCCAAACAGTAGCTCCTGTCCAATAAGTAGAAGGATTGGAGCCCTCATTGTTTAAGGCAGCCCTGACATCTAAACAGCTCAGTGGAGATGAGGAGTGAAATCCCTGGGTTACAGATAGTACAGCTAGGATCCAGCAATTAAGAAACACTGGCAAGTGGTGACTTTTCAGCCCAGACTGAAACAGTGATAATGAGAAGAGAGGAGTAAGAATCCAACTAGTTTGCTCATCTTCAAAGGGTGGCAACTGCGATTGAACACTGGAGAGACAACCTAGGTGCACACTTACAGTTGGGCTACACACCAAAGATTGTTGAGCTGGGATCCACAATGACAGAAAGCTTGCTGGAAGATCAAAGGAATGAAAACATGAGGAGGATAGCAGCTTTGGGAAGAATTGTGGCAAAAGGAGCAGTGTGGGAGAGGATGTAGCCTAACGGCCAGGGTGGTCGATCTCAAATCTTGGGAACGGGGTTTGCGTCGCGGTAATAATGCTCAACATCCTGTGATTCTGGGCAAATCACTTAATCTCCTGTTGTAGTGTAGTTCCTATTTCCCTAATAAGCTCTGCGCATTGGAATAATATAACCTATAGGCTTGACATAGGACTGAGGTCGGTATGTCCCTATCGAGTATATTAAACTTAATTACTTGTGCCAGCTAGCTCAGAGGCCACTAGAAACTCCTTGAGAACAAGAAGGGAGTAGTTTCTGGGAACCGAAAAACATGACAACTTTGTTTCCCTTTAGAATCGGAACACGTCTCAGAATCATGGAAACAATAGATAACAGTTTCACTCAGTCAATCGTGCATGCTTAGTTTCTACAGAGTTACACAGAAAGGAAAGACGGGCGTTTCAATAAAAGGTTTTATTGAACAGTCTTGTTTCTCGTGTAAGAGATATGTGCTGTTATGATCACAAGACAGTATGCAAGATAAATAATGTACAGTGTAAGTAGTAGAAATAAATAATACTGCGCTAGCATTATCTTTTAGCATATATTCACGTACATAAATAACATGAGCTAAAAATGCGAGTACTCATACGATGCGTCTCTAAGCTAGTTCTACCCCAATGTACCTAACCTAGTCTAGGTGTAGGGAAAGGTAAAAGTAGGTGGAGTATTCTCTAGTCTGGTATACTAAGAGTATGTTAAGTATAGTACGCCAAGTATGCCACGAGTCCCTCTAGGTTCTAGTCAGCACCATACCTTGAGAATGAGAGAGGAAGGAATCTCTTGCCGGATCTGGAACTCTAACACCCCGCAAAGGGAGTCAGAACACTGGAAGCTGGATTCGTCTGCGTGCAGGAATGACAGCGTCTTCTCAGTGCGTCAGGCCGGGATACGGGCTCCTCTGAAGTCGAGGTCTCCTCTAACTTGCTTGGGCAAGGGAAGGTATATTTATACCTGGTAGGTGTCTTGGAATGTTAGCATTGACGTGAAGTCGGACAGAGGAAGACGTCAGGAATGAACCCTTAAGGTATAACGGTTCATACATAATAGATGAGTTCTTGGAGAAATCAATAGTCCTGTGCTAGGGGAACTCCCGAAGCTTAAGGGTCTGGTTTCTAAGAACTCGTTGTGACGTTAGGGTGGACGGATGTCGGTGACCATGCCTGTATTTGGAGTGCACGGTTAATGCCTAAATAAGGACAGGGATTCTATGCCTATATAAGGGCAATGCGAATTGTGCCTATATAAGGACATGATTCAGGAAAACCTATATACGGACACCTAAAGCGGAATACAACACCCACTCCACTTTCGAATGAACGATAATACTAAATGCTAAACATTTAAATGCTAAACATAAAATTGAGTACCACATATTGCTAGAAACATTTCTAAAAGCATATTAAAATAAGCTCAAAACTGTAGAAATGCAATAGGTACTGTACATTTAAAGCATCGTTATCATTCTAAGCATATAATGGAAGTAAATGCAACATGAATGAATAAACAGAAATATATACATATGATGAAATGGTCGATAAGTTTTCAAAAATCAAAGCCATTGCATATCATGGAATTAAATGAAATGTCTAGACAAGTAAGGTGACAATGTGTCCCTGGAAGTATTCAAAGAAGTCCGTTTTATAAGACTAGTTCTACTGTAAGCAGATTGTTCATTTGCCATGTCATTTAAAAAAAAAAAAAAAAAATTAAAAAGAAAAAAGTTCAATTTCTGGGAAAAGTTCCAAGTTTTGAAAATATGAAGGCCAAATTTCATTATTGCCCTGGTACACTGTGAGCCGAATCAAAGTCAGTGTATGGGTCTGGCGTAAACATTAGATCATCTATTTCCGTAGCCAAAATATCGTCCACCGAAGTTGGTGACATTTGGAACACCTCGTTCAGAAGGTTAATTGCACAGAGATGAGAAACATCGCCTTCAGCAGAAGATGCAATGTTCGCGCGCGTTGTTACCTGTGTGCCTGTTGATCCATCTCGTACCTCAGCAGCTGCCGGAAGCGTCTGTGAGATCTCAATGAATGTCGTCATCAGGATTGGTAGCCTCTGGGGACAACACAGAGCATGGGCCGTTATCGGGTCCAGCAGAGTATCGATATCCGTTGGCATGACTGATGGGAGTGTTAGACAGGTGTCTAGCACGCATTCTTCACCGCAAAACAGGCAGCGTAGAACAGGTAAGATGCAATCTTGCCAGATTGGTCTGAATGACAGGAACCACGTTGTATTAAGTTCCCGTATACGAGGCATGCCCAAAAGCTGTACTATTCGCTCACGGCATTTCCGTTCAAGGAGAGCTTTCTCCACATCGCTCGGAGTGATGTTGGCGAATAGGTTTGCCATAGCGTAGTAGGAGGAATAGAAACAGAATTCCTGCAACAAGTGCGAGAATTAAAGGCACACCACCAAACACCGAATGTGCGAAGTTTGGGATGATTCCGAGGACAGCCTGGAAAGGTGCTAATAGTCCGGAACAGATGGTCTTAAATACATGTACAATTCCGCTTGTATCAGACATGTTAAAGATACGTCCTATCATTTCTACGAAATGTATAGGGCAGTTTGTACGAATTAAAGCCTGTATCTCTGCCGAAGTCCTTGCAACTTGTAGATCATAGGTTTCTTTGGCCGAGGTCAAAGGCACTGTTTGTTGTATAAGCATGGCTTTCATTCTGCTTAAAGTATCAAATCTTATAAAAGAGACATTCAACGAAGGCCACAAAGGCGACTCCCTGACTGTGTCTATTGGGGCAAACAATACTTGCATACAGCAAGTGACCCTGGAGTTGACCGTTACTAGATATGGGATGCCTGGCAACATGCCACAGCAACTCTGATCATTCAACATGAGGTAACTCCCATTAGAAAGTTGGCCAAACGTTGGATTAATCACAGCAGCTGGTGTACCCTGCTGGTGGCAGGACAAATTTGCCACAGAACCATTACAAGCCCCGTGTAAAGATATGTCCTGACAAATTAGTGAACCGCTTAGTGCGCTTTCACAGTGTGTACCGCTTAAAAACACTTCACGATCCCCACTCCAACATCTATATGTGTAAGGTAAATTCCAGGATGTCTTAATGTATTCTTTACCCAACCTTTCATATTTGCCTGCTTGCATCTGTTTGAGGCAATACTGAAACTGAAAGGAAGACACAGGTAGACTAATTTTGCCATGAATAAGCCATTCTATAGCTGGTTTTTCTGCCACTGTGAATGGTAATTTCTAAAGTTTTTCAATGCTCAGTACTGTATACTTTGCTCCCCTTTGTGCCAGTTTGATCTGTTTATCAGTTATATTGTATTCTGCTAACAGAGCTGACGTGTTGATAAAACACCAAGGCACATAGCCCGCACGCAAAGATTGCAGCGTCCAGCTTAATAACATAATAGAACGTAAATGAGATTGGCCTTGTTTTGTTTTTTTTTGGTTTTTTTTGTCCTCATTCACCGCCAACCTCACTACACTTCGCACCCAGAGAAAAAGCAGGGAGTTAAAGAAAGGACCCTCCTACTAATATCAAACATGCATGGGTGCCAGTGAATACCAGGTGAGATAACTCTTCTACACAGCTCCAAGAGCAAGATGGCAATCATCCGGTCACTTCCCGAAGGGAACCGGAAGTGACCCGACTTAACCAAGAGAGCATTGAGGCAGCATAATCATAGGACAAAGGGGGAAAAAAAAAAAAAAAAAAAAACCCTAATCACTGTCCACTGAGCCCGAACACACTCGCAGTAAATCCCAGAAAGCTGTCCTCTTCTTGCTACAGGTTCTAGCCAGATCCAACTTAGAAACCTCAAACACTGAGGAAAGCCAGTCCACAAAAGAAGGAGGCATGGATTCGGTCCATCTTTTACAGATTTGTCTTCTAGCCAACAAAATAGCATAAAAAAGCAGCAATCTGGATGGACCGGAAACTTGATGTGTGAAGCCAAAGATGATCAAAGAGAGGTCAATGTGCAGAGGGTAACCCAAGATGTTGGCCAAGTAATTTTCAACACTGGCCCAGAATGAAACCAGGGCAGGGCAGTCTTTAAACATATGGATATCTGAAGCTAGAGCCAGTCCACATTTCTTACAGCAGACTGGTGACCCCTTAGTAAATTTAGAAAGTTTTTGGGGAGAGAAATAAGCCCTATGGATGGTAAAAAGGTGGTTCCTCTTCAGCCAAGCTGGTTTAACTGCCTCATATAAAATCTTACAAGAATTCTGCCAAAGGTCATTGCAGTTATAAGCAGGTAAGGAGTCGCCCCACAGTTCTGTAGCCAAATTAAATTCCCCATCTACAGCTTCAATTAGGGCTTGATACCAAAAGGAGACCTCCTTCTTCCCGGCTGGCCTACTCACAAGCTGATGTTCCAAAAACAACCTCCTCCTACTGGGAACTTATGAGATAGCTGGGATTGAACCCAGCTTTTCAGCTGGAGAAATTTAAACCTTGAAAGGCCGTCCCCCACTCTACCTCTAAGTTGCTCCCAAGAAAGAAGACAGCCATCTTGAACCAGATCCCCCCAAACTACCAAACCTGCTTTTTTTAAAGGCATTGCCATCCTGTCTCTCAGGCACTCCGGGCCACCAGGAGATTCCCAAAGGGGCGCTGAGCTAGAGAAATAAGAAAGCTTGACTGTTACCCTGAAAAGAGCCCAGGTTTTAGCAAGGCCTTGCAAGACCTTTAGCTTGACCTTCTTGAAAAACTTGGGGTCACCAAATTTAAATAAAAAACCCTCCACAGGTAAGTTGGCCCCCCTAAGCATGGCGAGGAACATTGCCCCAGCGCCAGTACTAACCGGCATTTTCAAAAGCATGCGTGAGTGTGTGAACTGAAAGGCCCAGGCATAAAACAAAAGATCTGGCAAGGCTAGGCCGCCTTTCTCCCTCCTCCGCCTCAACTTGATCCACGCTATTCTCGAAGATTTATAAGCCCACACGAAGGAGTTAATATCCCGCTGTAGCTTATTAATAGCGGATTTTTCGAAGTGAAGAGGAATGCAATTAAAAAGAAAGGTGACCTTTGGGAGTATTGACATCTTCACGATGTTGACTCTCCCAAGAATAGATAAAGGAAGGTGAACCCATGATTTCAACTGCCTCCGGATTTCTCTTGCTACCCGGCTCAAATTGATCTCCGAAATCTTGGAAATCTCTTGGGCTATGCTGATCCCCAAGTATCTCATCTTAAAGCTAATCTGGTGCTGATGTTGATGTTGAGGCCCCTCAAGATTCCAGGCCATAACCTCTGTCTTTGAGGCATTAATCTCATAACCTGACACAAGACCAAATTCCTGAGCCAGCTGAATTACTGCTGGAAATGCTGTTTGCAAGTTCGTCGACAGAATTAAAATATCGTCGGCGTAAAGTGCAACCTTCCTCTCCCACTCTCCATACTTAAACGACTGGATGTTACCATCGTCCCTAAGCCGTTGAGCAAAGGGCTCGATATATAAATCAAAAAGGAGAGGGGAGAGTGGACAGCCCTGCCTGGTCCCCCTCGTAATCTTAAAGGGGTCGGTAGTATTACCATTAACAGACAGTCTAGCAGTTGGTTCCTGATAAATCAGCTGGACAGTGCGGCGAAACTTTTCCCCAAGATTAAATTTCACCAGGGTTTCTGCCAAGTAGGTCCAATTCACCCTATCGAACGCCTTAGTGGCGTCGAGAGTCATAGCTGCTAGAGGGAGTGAATAAGTAGAAGCCAGATCAATTGCTCCGATGAAATCATAAGTAAGATCTGATAGTTGACGTCCTTTAACAAACCCCTTCTGGTCCAAATGAAGGATATCCCCTACCATCTGACCCAGTCTAGCAGCTAATATTGAGGCGAAGATCTTGTAGTCGGCATTTAAAAGTGAAATGGGCCTATATGAGCCACAACAAGAGGGGTCTTTACCAGGCTTCAAAATCAGTATAATTATGGCATCGTTCCAAGAGGCTGGGAGCTTTAGGCCATCCTGTAAAATCTGATTGAATAGCCTCGTCAGGATCGGAACGATAATATCGCTCAAATGTCTATAGAGCTCCGCTGGGAGCCCATCTGGACCCACCGCTTTCCCGTTCCGACTCTGTAGAATGGCCCCCTGACCTCCTCCTGAGTGAATTCTTGATCTAGATATTCCCGCTGATCAGAATTCAAAGAGGGAAGAGAAATGTTATCCAGCCAACTCTTAGCGGTAGAGTTATCCACCCTTTTGTCCTCTTGATAAATATCCTGGAAGAAAATCTGAAATGCTTCACAGATTTCTTCGTCTGAGGATAAAGTCGCACCCCCGCTAGAGATTCCCTTAACATAGTTCCTTGCCCGATCTGATTTAGTTTTCCAAGCAAGGAGCTTACCTGCCCCTTCCCCATACTCAAAGTGGGCGATTTTACTGGCTTCCCACCTGCGCATGAGCCTGGTATGTAATAAGTTTCCTAACTGATCCTTTAGGTTATTAATAACATTTTGCCGAGCTTGCAGGGTTTCGGAAGAAACCTGGGAGTTCAGGTCTACTTCTGCAGCCTTCAGATTAGTTTCGATCTGTGAAATCTCCTCTTTATATTTTTTATTTCTGTAAATTGACCTGCTTGTAATTTGCCCCCGCCAAAAAGCTTTAAGGGAGTCCCAAACAACTGAAATCAAAGCTGAGTCTAAATTAATCCTCAAAAAGCTTTCAGTTTCCTGCAATAAGAACCCAATCTCCTGATCTTCCAAAAGCAAAGCTCGATCAAAGGACCATGACCTATTGAAATTGGGGAATGGAAACTCTAATCTCATCAAAATACCAGAGTGGTCTGAAAGATGAGGGGCCAAATATACAATATCCTTTACTCTGCTCTTTAAAGAATGACTAACCAAAATGTAATCAATTCTAGATTGGTGGTGATATTTATAATTCCTGTATGAGACTCCTAACTGCTGTCCTGCTCTTTCCCTCCAGATGTCAAAAAAGGCGTACTGCTTCATTGCTACCAAAAGGAAATCCCGTGATTTACAAGGAGCCTTAGCTCTGTTATTTGGTGATTTATCTAATAGGGGATTCAAGACAATATTAAAATCGCCTGCTAGGATAACAGGATCAGGGAAATCTAGCAAATGAGAAAAAATAGACTTCAAAAAGGAAGGATCATCTTGGTTGGGCCCATAATAGCCCACAACTGTGAGCAAGATCCCCATGATAACTGCTTTCACAATGACCCACCTGCCACCTGGGTCAACAAGCTGTGCCAGAATACGAGCATTAACTGATTTTTTAAACAAAATCAAGACCCCTCTTATATTTGCAGTTTGTCTAGTACAGACATAAGAGCCGACCCACCTTCTATTCTTAAGAAGACTATCTATTTCTTCTTTAAGTAAATGTGTTTCCTGGAGGATAATGACCTGCGCGGGAGAATCCGCCAGATACTGCATAACCTTATCTCTTCTGGGTCTTACGCGCAGTCCATTAACGTTCCAGGACAGAAATCGTACCGAACTCATGGCGGGTCCTCCCAACTCCAAGTCTCCATACGGAAAAATTGAAAGAACCAATACCAGCACCAGCACCAGAAAAACTCAATATTTTTAACTGTAATCCTTGAGGTTGGCAAACTTACAAAAAGGTGAATGAGAAAACTTTTTTGAATTTTAACCCACTTCCCACCCCAGCACCCGTGCCCATGCAAGCCCACCCCTGGAGAACCCTTACCCCAATTATCTGGACAGAGGGTCCAGAAATTGCATCCCGGAACCACCCGCCCCACCTACTAATAGCGAAAGAGAAAGCCCTACATAGAAATCTATATGTGTGAATGCTAAATAATTGTGATACTTAACTTTCCTTTTAAACTATCTATATATCTTTGTACTTTTTATATTCTTTTTTCTTCTATTATTCAGCCTTCTCTTTAATGACAAACTTAAAGCTAGCACACTCCATGCAACATACATCTATTTAGATTGCTAATCTTTATTCCCAAACCAGGTCAAGTTCTTAGGGGCCCCCCTTACTAATCAGATCCAGCAGCTCGTCCGCCTCCTGAACTGATCTCAAATTATGCATCCTATTATTATGCATTACTTTCAGGAAGGCGGGGAACTTCAACTGGGCCACGGCACCGTGTTTCCTAAACTCTTCTAACTTACTTCCCAGCTCCCACTGTCTATCCAATGTGATCCTGGAAAGGTCGGAGCGTATTTCAAAAGAGAACTCCTTAGCCTTCAATGTTTTCGTTTTTAATGCTAAATTTAGAATCTTCTCTTTTAGTGCAAATGTAAGAAAGTTAACTAAGATCTTTCTAGGCTTGGACCTATTAGGATTCCTACGAAAGGGGTCTCTATGAATCCTCTGTATATCCAAACTTAGTGACTCTTCTGAGTCTTCTAACTGGAGGGAGACCTTAAGTAGGGAAACAATATAGGATCTAAGATCTGAACCCTCACTCCCCTCTGGAATATTCAAAAGACGCAAGTTGTTCCTGCGGGCATTATTTTCCAACATTTCCATTCTTACACGAAGGTCTGCCCCCTCTTTCCTTAGTGACAAAATATCCGACTTTGCCGTCCCCAAGTCTGCCTTTAGCTCTCCGACATTATTTTCTAAGACAACCGTCCTTGAGTTCAGCAAGTCCACCTTTTTCTCCAAAGACTCGCAGAAACTTCTGATCTCTGCTTGATTGCTCGCCGACACCGCGAAACCCTTCTTTATGTCTTCAGACAGTGTTCCAAAAAGAGCTTCCAGAGCTGAGGGTGGAGACGGAAGTATAGAGGTCGAGTCAGAACCAGAACCAGAGCCAGAGTCAGTAACCTCCCGTTCCTCACCCGTATCGTTGTTTGATTCTACTGATGATTGAAGTTGGGATTGGAATTGGGGCAGGGTCTGAGGTTGAGATTGAGAGTGCCCTAGTGATGTGCTGGCAGAATTAATAATAACAGAGTTAGTAATAGCAGAGCTGATAGAACTAGCTTCTAGCACCGTGCAATCAAGGGTAATATTCGAGTTTCCCTGCGAGTTAATTGGAAACTCCATAGTTTTACTATTTTTACTAGTTGCTGCAGCCAATGATAATATGGCAGATGCTGGAGAGTTTTGAGTGACTGTGATCCCTCTAAGGGCTTCGCTATGTGCACCAATATCCAAAACCTCTGGTTGAACCCTAAAATACGAGCGAAGTGAGGGGGTAACCTTAACCGGTTCACTAGCCGGTAACTTTTTAAGTCTCCTGGACTTTATGGATCTATCTTTAACAAAATAGGTCTGGAAGGCCGTACTACTAGGTGAAGGTAAGAGTGAAGAAGACGCACTTGGCAACAATATATCGGTAGAGACTTCAGGCGCCTTTAAGGGAGCCTTATTGGCGTTGTTAATATCAGCTTTACGTGAATCTTCAGGGGCTTTATTGATGGTATTTAAATCCTTGTTAAAGTTAGAGTAAATCTCAAAACCTGTTTTTTTATGCCTCTTGCCTCCCCTTTTAGTAATTGACGCTGATTGTAGCCCTTGTAACAGGGGGGGGCAAACCTCTTGGGGCACTCGATTTTCCAAAACTAAGACCTGCTGTGTCCTCCGGCCACCAGTGCCCCCCTCGGTCCCCCCTGTACCTGTTCTCGGCAGAGAGACCGAAGCCTCACCAGTACCTTCCTGCCGGATTTTCTCACTCCTCCGATCACCAGCCTGGAAGAATCCGCTGATGCTGGCGCTGCCACTCTTCACCCGGAGGTGACCGCGAGCAGCCGCTCTGCGGCCCCGCCGGAGCTCCAGGGCGGCCTCAGACCAACGAGGCGGAAAAGAGAGGCGTCTTCCCACCTCACCACAACACATCCCCCGCCGCAACACCACGCGGAGCAGCGGAACACGAGCTCAAGAAAGACCCCGAACCCAGACGAGCCCGGGAAAACCAACCCAATAGCATCCGACAAATCGCCAGTCAAGCTAGAGCCAGCAGGTAAGCCGACGGTGGGCGCAGGAGCTCCGGGAGCAAGCGACCGCTCAGCATGCAGCCGCCATGTTCTCCCCCGGGAAAACCAACCCAATAGCATCCGGCAAATCGCCAGTCAAGCTAGAGCCAGCAGGTAAGCCGACGGTGGGCGCAGGAGCTCCGGGAGCAAGCGACCGCTCAGGCATGCAGCCGCCATGTTCT